>VYXB01007851.1:110509-131156 GCA_013397135.1 Pachyramphus minor | reverse complement strand
TGCTGTCAGTTCAGGCAGGAGTTTTCAGGGAGCAGTGACACTCCACAACCAACACGAGCATTTAAGTTCAGCAAACAGAACCTCTGCTCTCTTAAAAATGCAGCCTGTTCTGCAGTGCTCAACAAGTGCTCAGCATCAAATGAATTTTCCACACTGTATTAAATTATCTGTATTAATTTTAGATCACAGGAGTGTGTTTGAGCACTGAAGGAAACTTTTTCTAAGGTTCTGATCAGGTGAAATGTTTTTGTGGGTTCTCCCAGTGTACCTACACACAGCTCAGCATGAAGGGGCAATTCAATTTCTATGTGGAAGGTACCAACTTGGTTTAAAATTTTTCTTCTAGGAGACAAGTTAGAAAGGTTGTTAATGAACAAAATGAACTTAGTTTAAAAATGTGTTGGATAACTAAGTGGCAAGGAATTATTTTTTTTGACCGCAAAAAGGGGGATGCCAGCTCTAATATCTTCATCTGTTCCAGAGAGGGGCCACTTAAACAGTATCATTATTAGTAAAGCTGTTGTTAAATGCCCTGATTAATAAATACTTTTCAAATGTGGTTATGTTGTGTTCAGTCAACATTTTCTGACACTTGGAGTGTAGACTTAATAACTTAATTTTTTTCCCCCTTTATCTCAGATAAAAGGTTTGTTTTGAAGGTAGACACTTCTGGAGCCTGAGTAGTGTGTCTAGTTTTTTTTATCTCTCTAGTACAAGTTATTCACTGGTGGTGTTTGAAAAGCACTATAAAATCAACCTGAAGTAAAACACATCATTATGGCTAAGAAGTAGGTAGTATCTAGGTGTTTGGAGCTAGGTGGTTGTATATTGGTGCCTCAGTCTTTGATCTGGTTTTGTGAATTTATTCATTAAACTTGATAGGTCAAACATTCTCGCTAATTGGTTTAAGTAATATAGATTTAAATGTGAGTCTTTAGTATTATCTGAGATGTCTTTCAGAAAGGATTTCTTCAAGTGTTCTCGTAATTTTGCTAGAATACCATTTGTGTGTCTCTTGTGACGTTTTTAAGCCTATGTACGTTGTTGAAAATTGAAGTAACTTTTTCCAGACTCTAGTTAAGTAGTTAGAGAGTGTAAAGTTTTTCTTTAACTCTTCTCATTCTACGATGGGTGGCAAGGAGCCAATTCTGCCTTTTAAATGATGTCATTTTTGAAGTTGGTATGAGAGTTACTAAGGCAGGATGGTCTGCTGAGTAGAACATAGAATGGTGTTTAGGAGAATGTGGTTTCTGTGGCAGTTCCTATTTGACTGTATTCTGTGACTGGGAGCAAATTACTTGTGTTTTAAAAAGAAAAAAAGTACATTTGCTCTGTTTCAGCTTTTGAGACCTGTTTGTGATAAAATGGGATACATTAATTGCTTTATTATATCACAGATATTTCTAAACAAGCAGAATATATTTGTACTTGACCAAACAATTCCAGCTATCTCTTACATTTTCTAATCAGTTGGTAGGAAACACATGCACAGTGTAGTGATAGTTTAGTGGTGGAATATTGCAAAGTGTATAACAAATTATTTTATAGGTTGATAACGTGAACATTGAAATAGGTGCTGATTATCTTTTCTGGGTAGTCTAATTAATTGTGTGCTCTGGCAAGGAGAGAGAAGAATTAAGTTCTGTAGTTCAGCTGAGACTGAGTTTATTTGTTTTGTCATTTTAATTAATGTGACCCAAGCTATGAAGGAGCTCTGCTCAACTACCATTTGCTTCTTATAGGCAATTATTGTAATTAGCTGGCTGGCTGGCTGCTTGCTTTCCATCACAAATATGACTTGTGTTCAGCATAAGGTGTGCAGAGAAATAGTCTGGTGTATTCATGATAATCTTTTTTAAATGTCACCTCTGCATGGGTTTAACGCTATTGAGATTCTGTGTTAGTTACCTGTATAAAGCAAAATTACATTCTTAAATGGGTTAGAAATCTGGATAGTTGTTTTGGTTTTTTTTTTTTTTCCCTCTCTCTCCTTTTTTTCTTTTTTTTTTTTTTTTTTTTTCAACCTTTGACTGTCTAGGGAGAAGTTGTTAAATTAATAGATGTAAATACAGTGAATTGTACTAGAACTCAGTCTGTGCGTGATCTTCGTGACTACTGAATTAATACCAAAGTGAATAAAAGGGACTACTAGTACTGCAGCACAAAAGCTGTGAGGAATATGGAATTAAAGATTTAGCTGTGCAACTGGTGGTTAATGATTTAAATGAAGGATACAGACAGCTCTTATTTTTCCACACTCTGCTGTTCTACTGTGGTAAGAGAACATTTGTTAACTTTCCTTTTTATAGTGCTTACGGGCAAATTCTACTTAGCAGCAAGCAGCAAAGATGGCAGGTGATGGAAAAAGTAGGGGAATGAAAGAGAATTGAAACCCAGACAGGAAGGCTGCTGCTTCCTGGTAGCCCAAATCCATCTAACTGTGGGCTACAGAGAGGAAAGGTGACTTTTTTCACCAGCTCAGGTGATCACTGGGTCCTCTGCCAAGCTGTTTCAGCACAGTAGGCTGGCAGAAGGCTAACCTTGACAAAGAGAAAAATTTTTTGCTTGTTTAGCATCTGAAATGGTTCATCCAAAGGTTTATGTTCTGGAGAAAGAGTAAGGAAGGGAGCAGGGGTAAATAGCCAAGGACAATGTGATAATTGCACCCCCCATCTAGGCTGGTGTGAGCTGCAGAGGAGCCACTGCCCAAGGCTCCTGGTGGCTTGGTTCTTAAAGCAAAACTGCTTGGTTATGTTACAGGATAGAGTTCACTGAGCTTTATCCTTTACAGTTTTTCAATGTATCTGAAAAAATACTTTTAAACACTTATAAGGTATAATGAACATTTAAAGTGTTAATTCCTTTGTTAAAGAGGAAGCAACTTAAGGGGCAAAGGCCTGACAGACTGAAAGACTATTTATTCTGCTTTAAGAGTAGAGCTGAATGATGAGCAATTCAGTTTGTGTTTAGAATTAATGAAAGGAAAAGACAGACAACTTTTACTTAATGTTCTTGTGTCTCTCATTTCTTTGCAAAACATGAGTTGAGAGTGAGGTAACACTCAGATCTGGTGTGGTGGAAGGCCCCCAGTTCAAGAAAGCAAGTTTTTATTGAATGTGTTTGTCTTAGAATCGCACAGTTGGTCTGTTACCGATTTTTTTTTTCCATAGAGTTTCTGCAGTGAACTCCTCAAAGATGGTACTGTCATACTTAGTGAAATGCCTCCTAGTTTTCTGGAGAAGGGTGGTAGTTGTTGGGTGTTTGGTTTTGGTGGGGTGGTGGTGTTTAACAGGCACAGTGTCAGAACAGATGCGGTTGAAACCTGCATTGCTGGTTACGAGTTAGTCTTTCCTTCCTAAAAAGTGTTACCTGTTAAATGGAAAATAGCTTTTCATCTTGAAGCCTTTTTAATATTTTATTAACTGCTGTCCTTACAGCAGGTGCTTGCTGATCACATTACTCTATTAGTTGACCTAGTTATGATCTTTGTCGTCAAGACAGGATGGTACAAAGAATGTTGTACCTCTTCTGGAGGGTTTTCCTTCCTGAATGTAATTCTGTGTATCTTCACCAAGGCCATTCTTCGTTAGTCTAGAAAGATATGTTCATAGACTTTTGTGGGAAAAGAAATAAGGGATCTTTTTTCTCTTGGTTACAGTAACTTCTGTAGATGTTGTTGTCTGTGACTTATTTACTCATCTGTGGTTGTAAATTTTATCAGACTTATTTTTAGTGGCCTAGGTACAAACTTTGATAGTGTATTTCCATTACTGACTATCTCAGACATTGTAAAGAACCTATAAATAAAAATGATAAAAACAATTCACCAAGAGTAATAAAAAGCTGGGAAATAAAGTAGGAAAGGCAACCTTGATGCTGATGTTCTTGTCACTTGTGTAAATTCTCATGTGAAACCCACTGCAAGCTGGTTTTCAATTTATTAAAGTTTTTCAGCTGTTGGTATTTTTCACACTTGTTCAATAAGAAGTTTAATTACACTGTTGAAAATGTGGTACGTGTGAAGAGCCAGCAGATAGTTGGGAAAATGGAAAAATTAACATGGGGATGTGCAAGTCGCGAGAAGCTTCCACTGCCTGATGGAGAAGAGCTAGAGTCTGGAGTATTGGAGGAAAGGACTGTCCTTCCCACTCTATGGGCATGTTCCAGCAGCTGCCTGCAGAAAACGAAAAGCAAGCTTTGTAAGAATTAGGAGAGGAATAGCACCGTTCAGGATGGATAAGGGGGGAAAGCACCTGAAGGAAAGTTACCAAAATGTGAGAAAGAAGTAACAGTGATTTTCAGCGCAGAAACTCGAAAACAGAAACTCCTCACGTTGCCATGCAAATGGTGAGGTGGGGTGCAATGTTAGGAACAGCACTGCTGTGTCCCCTTGCTTCTCTTGCACCCAAGCACTTTGCTTTTAAGTTAGTTAATACGTTAGTCCAGCTAAGGATGATCTTGTACATGACATTTTATGGCAAAGTGGATCCTGGCTCAGTGGACCAAACCGTTGAATTGATTGTGTAAGAAAGAAGCCTGAAAAGGACTGATTAGAATAGTGTTCAATAGGTATTGGTGATTTTGTCCTCCTTATAAAACAGTTTCCAAATAAAATGCTTTTTATTTTTAATTACATTGTTGGTTCTATCAGAGTATTCTCTATCATCACCAAATGTGATAATCCAAATTCAGGACATCCCATGCTTAGACAAATAATCACTTCTTTTTGGTTTTTTTTACAGAATAGACTTGAACTTTCAGGTGTCTCCTACCAAATATGAATCATCCAGCTTAGAGCTGAGATGTGCTGTGAGATTTGAGTGCTGATCCAGGTGCAAAAAGTATGAAAGCTAAGTTTGCTTTGCATTGTCTCAGGCACTGCCCATTTTGACAGGCAGCAAAGAATATGAAAATAACTTTGTTGCTTAGAGCCCCCCATTTGCAGAGCCACAGTCCTCCCTGAATAGAATGGATTTAGGCTTCTTCTGTATCTGACTTGCCTCTGGCTTGAAATAGGTTGTCATCTTTATTGCATTGCAAGGCAGTGCTTATTTGCAAAATTAATGCACAATTATCCACAATCGGCAGATTCAAGTTGATATATTCCAGTGTATCTGGAATGTTTCCAGTCGTCTGGCTGCCTGTGTCTGTTAGCCTGCGTCAGCTTCCTTGTGTCAGCAGCACTAAAAGGAGAATCAAATCTAATCTCTTGTGATAGAGAATAACCTTAACCTAGTGCTACCAGATAGGACAGAAACATTTATTTGATGCTTTTTTTGGAAAAATGATAAGGTTATCCAAGCTGTAAAGGATTCATTACTTTTTCATGGAACTACAACGAAACAGAGTGTCTCACTTTCCTGTGCTGTTTCCTATGGAAAGGGGCCATTCTTGTATGTGGGCAGTACTAGATGCATTCTGAAGGAAATCTGCAGTGCATTAAGATTTCTAGCTCCTGTCTCTTAGACTGGCATCGATTTTTGTGTTTCTGTGAGATACTTGGCAATTGTGGGTTTACGGTTTCCTATAGATGTGGAGTTTCAGAAATGCAGTGGGGTGCCTGTAAGAGTAAGGAAAAATAGGTCTGTTCTTTCTTAATAACCATCAGGCTTCTGCAGTTTTCTTTTACTTCTAAAGAAGGTGTGAATAAAGAGTGGATAAAGGGATTACTTTAATCTTTTAAAACTTGATTTTTGTTCTGTTGTGTAGGAACAAGCTCTTTGGTCTTGAACTAATAAAGGATTCCATATGTCATTTTTTTGCTGTCTCCGTTGTTAGGTAGTTCTTTTCTACTTTCCTGGAATGTATGTGCTTATGGGGAATGGGACACTTGCTAGGCAATTTTTGTACATTTAGGTTTTATCTGGACAGTTTGAAGAAACCTGTGTGTGTGTGAATGCTGCTGAATTCCGTTACCGACATTCTTAAGAACCTGGTGTTTCAGGGTTTTTTTCCACAGCAGAGATAGGGATATATCTTGGCTCGAGTTTGCTAAGGCTGGGCTGTGCACATGATGCAAACTCAGCTGAGTTGTCTGAACAAGCAAGTCTGCGAGGAGGAAAGACAGGCTGGCTCTGCTGGCTGTGTCAGTGTGACAGGTGTGGTGCAGTTTCTGTGAGGCAGAAGCTGTGTGAACTGTGGTGGGCAGAGACAGACTTCTTTGAGTCAGGTGAGGTCTCTGGTTAGGAAAAACTCGAGTTCAAAACTTGAGTTGCTTCAATTGAATTGAAGTAGCCATAGATCCTGCATAGTAGGATGCAATATACCTGCACATGGGTTGATTCTCAAGGAGCTAGCTACTTCAGGGTTGCTCTGGTTCATAAAAAGGCTGTGTTTAAGCTTATTAACTGATGTAGAAAGCCAGAAGTTCTTTTTAAGTCAAGTTAAGTACAGGTTGCCACTTAAAAGGGAATTGTGAAGCTCAGAAATTTGTTGTGGCATATGTGTTCTTGTGCGTGCTTGGTTAGGACTAGAATATGCCAGTCAATACTAGATTTGTGAAAGTTTTCTCATCTTGTCAGAGGACTTTTGATGAATATGGGACACAAAATAGCTTTTCTGTTTCTGTGTGCAACAAGTAATTATTTGTTGCTATGGTTGACTTTGATAAATTTCCTTCTGCCTTCAGCGTACTTTTGACTGTGTGAGAAGCCTTTCTAAGATTGTAGAAATGTAAACTTTGCCTGTAAGATTCACTTTTGGAAAGGCTCTTGGTTTACTGCACAGATGTATAGTAGGTAATTCAGGGAAGTGTTTTTAGTTCCGCTGAGAAATTTTGTCTTCCATTAGACTTTAATTTCAGCTTCTTCAGGTAAAGATATTTTTACTGTAACCTGGCAGCTGACAGTAAGCTTAAGGGTTTTTTCTTCAGTCATAGAATTACAGATTGATTTGGGTTGGAAGGGATCTTGAAGATCATCTAGTTCCAACCTCCCAGCCATGAGCAGAGACACCTTCCACTAGAACAGGTTGCTCCAAGCCCCATCCAAACTGGCCTTGAACAGTGTCAGGGATGGGGCATCCACAGCCTCACTGGGCCACCTAAAATAGTCACTC
This sequence comes from Pachyramphus minor, assembly GCA_013397135.1. NCBI lineage: Eukaryota > Metazoa > Chordata > Aves > Passeriformes > Tyrannidae > Pachyramphus > Pachyramphus minor. The sequence goes on along the minus strand of VYXB01007851.1, from coordinate 124,100 downwards.
CGTTTTTGCTCTTGTCATGATATGAACTTAGGAGGAAGATTTCTGCCCTTGTTAAATGCTGTTTGATCTCTTGCCAGCATCTCCTAAAGGACGTGCTTCCATTGTGCATATTGGTGTTGCTCAGTTACATTTGTTATTTGGTATCTTCACTGTAAGAGAAGAGAGAAGCAAGGTTGTGGTTATGGACACAAAATAGAAAATAACATACAAGCAAGGAAGTTACTCGTTATCAGTCTTAAAAGAAAAAATAAAATTTGGAAACTCATCTGGCAGCGTCTCATTCTGCTTGGCAGTAGTGAGGCCTCACCCCAAGTGCTGTGTCCAGTTTGGGAAACTTCCCAACACAAGAGAGACATAAGAGGGAGTCCAGTCAAGAACCATGAAGATGATTAAGGGCTGGTGAATGGAAAATTGAGCCAGGCTGTCTTCAGCAGTGCCCAGTGACAGAGCCGGAGGCAGTGGACACGAACAGAAACAGAGGGTTCCTTCTGAACATCAGGAAACGTTTTTATTGTGAGGGTAACTGAACACTGGCACAGGTTGCTCATGTAGGCTCTGGAGCCTCTGTCCTTGGAGATATTCAAAAACCATCTGGACATGGTCCTGGGCAGCCTGCTTGAGGAGGGCTTTGGCCGAGATGACCTCCAGAGTTCCCTTCCAACCTCAGTCCTTCTGCAATTCTGTATTACTTCGTCAGCGAAGAATCTTCCCTCCTCACCCTCCCCATTGCCAGGCATTTAAGTAGAGTAAGTTGTTGATGTGGTACAGCAGATGTTGAGGAAAACCTTTGCTGGGTAAAATTGCCAGAATGAGCAAATAAGAGAAGTTTCACTAAATACTAATAAACCTGATTGTGAAGATAATCCTGAGGCGATTCCTAAGATTGCCAGGAATTTTCAGTGTACACACTCAGGTTAACAGCATATTGCCAGTTACATGGGAAGTAAACATCCTAATACAGTGACACCCTTGTATTGGACAGGTTAATTGAAATGGTTTTGATTCAAGCTTGTTCATTTCACCAAGCATACAACTAGCCCTTGCCATCTTGGGAAAAACTAGCAAAGCACAGGAATTCTTCTTTTTGCTGCTGGTTGGCAGTCTCAGCTTCAATGTGATAAATTGATTGCAACTTGAGAAGCAAGTCGACTTCCACAGTTGCTTCAAGAGAGTGTGTACGGAATACTTGAGTAGCACACTCTTTGGTGTCCCCACACACTCCTCACTCTTTATAGTTTGGTTTGCTTGTTCCTGAGCAAACTATTTTTGCTCAACTGCAGCTTCTTGATGAAATCATTGTTCTGGTATCTGTTCTAAAAATTGGTCTAGAAGTGAATCAATCATTAGTTTCCTTCAGGAAATTGCTGCAGATAACTGATATGTAGAATTAAAGTGGGTAAATAAGGTGGTGTGCAAAATGCAAGATCAGTATTTTAGAGGGGCTTTATTTGTTAACTTCAAAATTTAAGTAATAAAACTCATTTTGATCCAACTTGGATTAAATCCTGTTGTTGGTGCCTGCTTTAGAAAATGAAGTTATTTGCCTTTTTTTCCTTTTTTTCTTTTTTTTTAAGAGGCAGGTTGTCACAGTTTGTACATCCAGACCTGGTCTTGAGGCTGTATATATTTTAATCCGGGAAGTAGAAAATAGTTAAATTGAAAAAGGGAATGGGAGTCTTTGAACTACCTTTGGAAGAAGCAGTGTTTATATTGCCTTCATTTCTTCCATCTCAGGTCTGAAAACTGATGGAATTTTTTTTTTTTTTGATAAGTAGTCTGAATAACAGTGCGGATGGAGAGCGATTCTCCTTTCTTCCTCCCTTGTCCTCAGCTATAAATTTCTGAATTTGCTTGGACTCAAGTAGCTTCTTACCTCAGTGTAGCATTATTGTTTTAGAGGTTTGGGTTTGTGCTTTGCTACCTTTTTAGGTATAAATTTGAATTCATGATGCTGTTCACCTACAGTAGTCTCCAAGTCCTAGAGTTAACTCTTTCAAGTTGTGCAGAATGAGTAGCAACATAAGTTGCTTCACAGTGCAATGCCCTAAGTTGTCTCTGTGCACTAGAGGTAATTGTCTTTTCCAGATCGTGCCCAAGGTCTGTAACTTGCAGGGTAGACTGACTACAGAAGTCAAGGTATAAAAGGTACTCTTTAAAATCAAAACATCCTATTCCCATATAAATAGAACACTAGGTCTAGATTTTGTGAGTGTTGTTTACACAGATTATTAAGGTTTGATAGAAAACCTCCTTCACGAAACTTTGTGGTACTGTAGAAATTGGGTTGCAAAGTCTTGCAAGGAAAATACTTCATATGATCTTGATAAACAAGAGAAATAAACCATTCTTAGAAGTTTTTTATTCAATGGGGTCCTGAATTTTAAAATCAAATTTGATTTTTCTCTGTTTATTTAGTTATTACTGACACTGGATGAACAGGATAGCCTTTTGCATCCCTTTATTGATAAATAAAATTTTTATGATGGACTTATTAAATATCAGGAAAATTTTGGGGGGGTTGTTTGTTTAGAGCAGATTCTGCAGGGTCCTTTTGATGATTAAAAAACTTAATTTTCTGTTTTAGGTGTGGAATATCAAACAGATGATTAAATTGACTCAAGAACATATAGAGGCACTGCTAGACAAATTTGGAGGAGAGCATAACCCACCGTCGATATATTTAGAGGTAAGTTTGTGGTTCAGTTAATGGTGTGTTACTCTTATATGAAGCATCTTATGTTAAAACTGAGAATACCTGTAATAAAAGAGAATATTCTCCTTGTGTATTACAAACTTAACTCTTTTCTTGGAGACAGAAAGGAACTGTATGGGATTCCTGATACACATCAGTAGGGGAATATCAGTGGCATGGTCTAATAGTTAGCTGGTGCAACTGAAATGTCAAGCATCCTTTTTAGGGGCCAGGGAGGAGAAGATTGTGTGTGTATAATAAAGTCATGCTCTGTTAGAAGCAAATATATATATACACATGAAAACATTTCATAAGAGTAACTTTGCCTTTGAAGCAGTTGGTTTCACTTTTTTCCCTTTGAAAAATGATCATATATAATCAAAAAATTTCTGTTACTAGAAGGGAACTTCTAAAAGAAATACGTAAAATTGTGTGTGGAGTAATATATTTAAGCCATGTTTAATTTGCAAGCTAACTACAAATTAAATTAAAGTCTGTATTCTTTCATCATTCTAGATTCATGAAGTTGTGTTGATGTAGGACCACTAAGAGCTTAAAGAACTGCATGCAAAAGTTACCTCTGTTAGGAATTGAACGGGCATCACTTCCCTCAAACCTGCCCTTTTCTTGCTTCCCTCAAGTATTGAAATAACTGGAGGTCAACTACATTTCTTTTGTAGTCTTTTTAATTGTAATTGCTGCCTAAAGGTACTGGGTAATTAAAAATAAAGATCTCATTATTTGAGGTACTTCTAGCTTTAATCTTAATATGTCAGAGCAGGGCACTGGCTTGATTGTACAAATGTTGACATTACGTCCTTAACAGTTAAGGTCAAGTGAGGCCCTCCCTAGTTGCTTTACTTACTGCTAATGAGAAAAGGGAGTATTGAATCACTGCTAATCACTGTTTTAACCACTCAGTGCTATATATAAGCACACCTCTGTTTTCACATGAACCGCTTCGTTCCGTATGTCTGGATTTATTATTGCCACATGTATGTGGGTTCCATAAGATTGTGTATCAAATTGCAGTAATAGTGAGCTTAGTCTGTAGTAAGTCTGGACTACAGGTATTGAAATTGTTGGTTCATTGCAGCCATTTGTCACTTGCTTGTATCTAAATTAAATCTGAGATTCGACACTGGAAGCTCTGTGATTTTTCTGTAGGTCATTGGTAAGGGAGAGAGTCATAAATATGTACTGGGAGATGATTACAGCAGCATAAAGGGTAAGGTAAGTCTGAAATAGTTGGTGACTATAAACCATGAAGCTTAAAGTAGATTTGCAAGTTCAGTGGATCCATGTGCCACTGATCTGAAACTGCAGCTCTGGCTCATCAGCAGCGTAGGGAAACCCTGTGAGGCAGAGCAGGATGTTCCTCTGCTGCAGTGAGTTCTGCTGGATCGTGCAGTGGGTCTTGTGACAAGTGGTGCTGGGACTGAGTAGGGAGCCATGGGGAGGAAGGTGAAATGGCTGACATGCTGCTTTTTCAGCTGAGCTATCCCATGAGACAGTGAGTTCTCTGAAAAGAGCCCATCATGGTTGAAATGAAAAGCCTTGATCTTACCAGCTCTTTGGAGTGAGGTTCCTCCCCTTGCTTTGTTCAGGTGCAGTACTGGCAGTGACCAACCCACTCCCAATCACTAACTGGTAAGAAAAATTTTCTAGCTTTGTTGGACTAGTTTGCCATCCAGTTAGTAGTGAGTCTAGGGAGCTGCAAAGCTGTGGTTGAGATTAGGGAAGGGGAAGAGCTTGCACCTTTTAGCCAAGCACCTAGAAAACAGTATGAGAGAGGAGAGGAACTTCTATTTGGATGGTCATTAGCATAGATTAGATCATCCTTAGATGGATTTATTGAAGTGAACAGGATTAAATGCTGCAGACTTGTAATTTTTTTAGTGTGTAGATTTCCTGTGGTAGAACCAAAGCGTGAAAGAAAGAAAAAGTAGATTACTGAGTGCCAGATACAGTCAGAAGTAAGATTACTCTCTATCCTTGACTTTTTATTTCATCCCAACAGCAGTTGTCTAGTGTGTCCTTTCTGTGCCTTTTCCGCCTCTTTGGCGGCTTTTGCCTTGGTCAAGACGGGGGTTACTCTCTATTATCAGCATTTACTTTGCAACAGTTTACCTGATCCAACCTGCCACTGCTGCAGCTAGTGTTTTGACTTACTGTATTCCTTCACCTGTCAGAAAAATTCTGGTTGCAGCATAGAAGGACAAAGCTATATGTAAAAAGCTCTGATTGTTCTGTGATTAAGTGTGAAAGAACATGTTTGCCTCTAGAAAATGCAGAACTAAGAAAATATAGTAGTTTCGATATGAAGAAAAAGAACAGGAAAGTATGTAGAATACACATAACAAAGTTTAAGTGGTTCAGTAGATAACTTGTCTGTCTCACATCTGTTAGAAATAACAAACTTGTCATGTTCAGAGCTATTGTGAGATATCAGGCCTGTGACTTCCATGGAGGAGCCTCTTTCCCCTTAAGCTTTTATGTCTAGTCTGTGTCTTGGTGCTGTGGTCTGTGTACTCTCACCAAAGTCCTTAAGCAGGAAGGTAGACTAGGAGAGGTGCTTGTGCTCTACCCATCCTCATCTCATCTCTATATTGTTGTTTTCCTGAAGACTCATTTCTGACTGTAATGTTTGCCCTGCCCAGAATCTCTATGGGTAATTTTGCTGGTGTGTAACTTGAACTGCATCACCCTTCCCTTTGTTTCCTTAGATTCATAGAATGGTTTGGGTTGGAAGGGACCTTCGAAGGTCATCTAGTTCAAAGCCTCCTGCAGTGAGCAGGAACATCTTCAGCTAGATCAGGTTGCTCAGTGCCCCATCCATCCTGGCCTTGGATGTTTCTGGGGATGGGGCATCCGCCACCTCTCTGGGCAACCTGTGCCAGTGTTTTACCACCCTCATGGTAAGAGTTTTCTTCCCTATGTCTAGTCTGAATCTACCTTCTTTTAGTTTAAAACCTCTTGTCCTATTGCAACAGGCCCTACTAAAAAATCTGTCCCTACTCTTATAGACTCCCTTTAAGTATCAAAAGGTCCTTTAATTATTGATTAGGTCTTGGTGGAGGGTTTTCTGCCCCAGGCTGAACAACGCCAGCTCTCTCAGCTTTTCTTCGTAGGAGAGGTGCTTCAGCTCTCTGATCATCTTCGTGGCCCTCCTCTGGACCTGCTCCCGCAGTCTATGTCCTTATGTTGGGGCCCCAGAGCTGAATGTAGCACTCCAGGTGGAGTCTCACAAGAGAAAAGTAGAAGGGCAGAATCACCTCCCTCGACCTGCTGCTTTTCATGCAGCTCAGGTTGGCTTTCTGGGCCACGAGTGCACTTTGCCAGCTCATGTCTAACTTGTCATCCACCAGTACCTACTCTGCGGGGTTGCTCTCGGTCTCTTCATCCTCCATCATCCTGTATTGGTATTGATTTTAAAGTTTTTCTGCTGCTCTGATCTCTTTGTGTCTCCCTGACACGTGAGCAACTCTTAAGGACTTCGGTAGATTGTGATGGTTGATCATCTCTTGAGTGCTATCAGCAAGCACATTGTCTTCTTTTGGCAAAAATTGGGATTAGCCAAAGCTAATTGCTAGGTAAGTACCTATAAATGAATGCTTTTGCTTTCATCCATGCTGCCTGTCACTATTGCAAACATCTAGTTTTATTGTAAAGCTTTCTCCAAAACCATGGTTTTTTGTATGCTTATGACAGGTTTGACAGCTATCCATCCATCTTCTAGTGCTTGGAGTTTCGGTACCAGAGGGTTTGTTCAGTCCTTTTGTACTCCTGTCTGGCTTTTACATCCTTCATTTCTTACACATCTAAGTGCTCATGTTCAGAGAACTGGCAGCACCCCATACACTGGCTCCTGACGTTGTATTGCAGCTGCCTCTGTAGGCCTGTCAAGTAAAGTTGTGGTTCAACCTGGCAACAAAATTGTTTTTCAATTAAAAGTGAAAGGAAGGGGCAGAGGGGGAACAGAAGCTCATGGGAAAGCTGAAGAATTCAACAAGAAAATAATTCTGAAAATGGAGCATTCAAGAGGTATAGTAAAATTATTTGTGCATGGAATGTAACACATACACCTCATTTAAAAATAAAAAGGAATTTATGCCTTAGTTACAGTTGCTCAAGAAATAGAAGCTTTTGTTTCTGTGCTCATCTGAGAGTGAAAAGACAAAATTCTTTTTTTCCCCCAGATTTTTTTTTTTTTTTTTTAAATTCAGCAGAGGGTGTCAATGCATTTTACATCAAAAGAACTTTAAAACTGACAGCTGTTGTTGCAACCATCATTTTAGGTTTCATCAACTGACTATGAAAGAGAAATGGCTTTATTGAAATATTGAAAGTGATTGACATGTGCTATGTTGAGTTCAACATACATTTAATTATTCCTGCAAGCAGAGGTACTCAGACTCAGGGCTGTCTCCCTGCCTTGATCCATCGCTCCTCTAGTGGTCTTGAAAAGGTGACTGTGGAGCAGGGGGAGAGAGCACAGCCTACAGGCCTGGGCAGCTTTGTGTGCAGCTGCCTAGGGGTGCAAAATTCAGTGTGAAGCTGAGGGGCAATGAGTCCCTTGCCTTGGTCCTCCCAGGGCAGGGAAATAGGGGCTGAGGAAAGATAACAAAGCTGAGAGACTTCTGAGTGTGTCTGTAAGGTACATGGGTAGGAAATAGAATGAGCAGAAGGAAGAACATTTGTCATTAACCATACAATTTTTATTCTAATCGTTATAATTACTAATAGGTTTGGGAATCTTGTTGATGTTCTCCAATACAATTGTAAGAAAAGCTTTTCTGTTGGTCCTGTCTGGGAGAAATAATAAATCGAGCAAGCAAAGGCTGTATTAACATACGAAAATGGCTTGTAGCTAAATTGCTTTCTTGGATAATCTTAGGGAATGGAAGAAGTTAAGAACTGTGTGTGAGCACAGATCTCAGATCTAACAGAACCCCAGAAATCACTGTCAAACCATAGAAAGGACCGTAAAGATCCTCTAATTCCAGCTCCCCTGACATGGGCCCTGACACCTTTCACTAGACCAGGTTGCTCAGGGGTCCATCCACCCTGACCTTGAACACTTGAGGGATAGGGCTTCCACACTTTCTCTGGACAACCTGTTCCACACCTTGCCACCATCACAGTGAAGAATTTCTTCCTAATATCTAAACCTAATGTCTCCTTCAGTTTAAAGCCATTCCCCCTTGTCCTGTTGCTACGTGCTCTTGTAAAAAGTTCCCTACCCAGCTTTCCTTTAGACTGCCTTTAGGTACTGGAAGGTGCTGTAAGGTTTCCCTGGAGCCTTTTCCAGCCTTTTCCCAGCTCTCTCAGCCTGTTTTCATAGGAGACGTGCTCCAAATATTGGAAATAATTTCTTAACTCAGTAGATATAGAAATATCATTAATAGCATTTTTATTTTCTGCTGGAAAAGAGGCTGCAGGAGTTTCTGAGTAGGTTTTACCACACTTTTGGAAGCACTCTGTATCTCAGCAGCTGAAAACATCAATGATTTTTGTCTTCCCACATAATTTCTTAGTGCGTTATATCAGTCCTTGAAGTGCTGTTTCCCAAAATACACAGTTTGTGACTCACCATGGAAAAACCCTTTTTTTAAGGGTTTGTCTAAGCATTGTAAATATTGGAAATCTTTACTGCAAAGAAGGCTGCTATTATGATATTGGGAAAACCTGGGATTCGCTTAGGAAAAGTTATTAAAATACGCAGTTGCGTGTTCTTTGTGTCCAACAAAATTTGTATTTCTCTACCAACAAAATACTGATGGAAAGGATACCCTGAGTTAGGGAAAGGAGAGCAAAGACCTGTGCATTGGCAGCAAATGCTGTGTACAAATTGAAATGGGTTGTGCAGATCCAGACTGGCCAAAAGCAGCCAGCTCAAACTTAGAAGGGAAGGATGGTGCATAAATGACTTAATCAGATTTGTTAGCCTTTGTAGACTCTTAATGACTGTTCAGAGAGGCTGTACCTATTTAAAATTCCCAATTGCGTTGTGTGCCCTTTTTGCCTGGGAGTCATGTGTACAGTGTTACTTCTGAACACTCACCTGTGAGAACTTCATCCAACAGTATTGACCATTCACATGTAAATAGTTCTTTGTGTGGTGTGAGGTTGCATCCTGAACCTGTAGGTTAATGGTTCAGGAGTAAGCTGAGAGATCTTTTGGTCTTTTTGGTTTGTTTAGTTGTTTGTTTTGTTTTTTTAATTTGGACTCCACACAAAATAAGACCATATACAAATGCACAGAATGATAATGGTGTCAAAATAAGTTTTGACAGCTCAGTCGTCTTTGTCTTGGAGGAATCGTCCTCTTTCGTACTCATACTCTTGGAAGCAATTTTAAATGAGAATCATAGGGATAGAGGTATGGTTGCCCCAACCACTGATTTTATTTTTTTTTTCCCCTATCTTTCTCTTTTCCTGGACATGTTTTGCTCAGAGTTGTTGCTGTTGCCATTTTTGAGAGTTTGGCTTTTAAATATCAGGAGAGTGTTTAATTCCTTATTCCTGTATTTCTGAAGAATCCACTCAGGAGGTCAAATTAGTTAATTAAACAAGATTTCCTCTTTGCTGATCTGAAGTATTCTCACTGCAACAACAGGCAGATCCAGTCTGAAACGAATCTTAGTGGTGAATCTCAGGTTTTTTGAGATTGTGGTATTCCAGGAAAATGCTAACACTGCATAAAGGCACTGGGAAACCTGGCGGCCCTCTGGGGAAGTTCAGAGTGATTTTTACCAGGCTCCTAACAGATGCTGTTCAAATATGTTAGACCAAAACTGGAATGTCTAAAGTTAGACTAAGTACAGATTTAGGAGTCTTACTAAATGAAGAAATCGTGACGTATGTTACTGTCTATCTTCAGCTCCCATTTAAGTTAGGGGGATTTGCATTTAATCAACAGCCTAAAAGGTCAGTCATCTTTTAAATAGAAACACAGTCTCAGTTTCAAAGACCAGGAACCCGTAGTTTAGGCTTTTAAGAGTCTTGCAGTGTGTGAGTATATCTAAAACTGATTGAGGAAGAGAGAGAGCATGGTAAAGCCAGTTGGTCTGCTGGAGTTGAGACTGGCTTTCTAACCAGATGTGGTAGAGAGCAGAGAGAAGGAGAAATCATATTTTGCTACTTGGGTTTCTCTCAGGTTAATTAAGAAAAAAGTTTACCTTGTTGGTGTTCATATCCCTAGATGTATTAGAGTATATAGCCTGGTCATGCCCCAAGAAAGCAAATTTCAAATATAATATAAATGATACGCAAGAAAAAAAAACCAAACACATACTTCCGAGAAAATCCCTTGTCCTCATCTTGTCAGGAGAACTCTGTTGGCACATCTGTGTGACATCTTTCTAATTCTGTTGACTTCTGAGGTCAGTTTTTATTTTGTCAGTAAGTTGCAATGTTGAAGAAGTAACTTTAAGGCTGCTGCTCCTGAATATGTACAACAGTTACAACTGCAGAATATATACAGCAGAATACAACAGCAGTTGTATTTTGGCATGTATATGTATTGTATATAAACATGCCATCTTGAAATGCTTTAGTTGGACTTGGCAGCTTATCAGGCCTTTATACATTTTACTTAGATGAAGTCTCAGGAGTATTCCCGCCTGTATGATGTACATGTATACTGATATGCAATGTAATTATAATTAACTTTTTGTTCTGTTTTTGATAGCCATTGAATTATGTGTAGATTGACAAGTTGTGGCCAACTTGAGTCTAATATTCAGCTTTTCAAGTATTTCACTTAACTTTGTGAAATACTCTGACTTGGAAATTCAGGCTAAACTGGGAGCAAGCTGAGCTGTCAGTGACCCACCCTCATGGTCCCAGCAGCAAACCCATCTACTTGCTACTTGTGGAGCTGCACTGGAGTGGTGTTTAGCGTGGAGAAGACAAGGTTATGGAGGAATCTGCAGCCTCTTTCAACCTAAAGACAGGACCACCCTCTTTCCAGACATTCACAGCAGAAGGGGAAGAGGCAACGTCACAGCATGAAATGAATTTCATAAGAGAAAATTTTTCATCATGAGAGTGATTTTTGAGCTCTGTAACTGGTGGCCCAGAGGCTGAGAGCTCTCCCTCCTTTGAGACGTTCAAAACTTGCTTTGGCAAAACCCTGAGCAAACTAATTAAACTTAAGAATTATTTCTGTGCTAAACAAGTGTTTGGACTAGATGACTTCCAAGGATATCTTCTAACTCTTTTTCTTTTTTTTTTTTTCTTCTTCTCCTGTGATTCTCTATCAAGTAGAAAGCAAGTTTTAAGTTTTATGTAGAACATTACTCACTTCTTAATGGGAATATGTAAACTGATGGGATTGCAGTCTAGATTTCATAAACCCTTCTGAAATGCCTTGATTTAATGATCTGTTTGAATGTTCATCTCAATCTCTTTCACACTGTAGATGCTGCACCAACTTAATTTTTTTTTTTAGTTTGTTTTTGAAGAACACTGTCAGAAATAAACCTCACAGTTGACCCAGAAGGCCTTAACTGACTTGAAGGGTTGTGTAGATGCTGGTGTCTGTCTGCTAAGGTGGCTGTGCTGCTGCAGGTCTGTTTTGTACACAGGCCAACGCTGCAACATCTTCTTTTAGCTAGAAATACTTGCAGTCGGTCAGCTTTGCTGTTGTAGTACTCTGTGAATTTAACTCCATGGGATAATTCTGTCTTCACTTGGTGCTGTTGGCTGCGTAAGGTCTATTGATGCCAACCACCAGATGAAACCAATATTTCTCCAAAGTAATTAATTTTTGTGAAATGAGATTTTATTGGAGCTATTCTGGTTTTGCTGCATGAACTGTTGCTCCTTCTGTATAGAAAGAGGTAGGGCTTTTTTTTAAAGAGCAAAATACATTTAAAGTCTACTGATGCATTTCTAGTTCCATTATGTTTTGCTGTGGGTTCTTCTGCTATGACACCAAGTAACAGTAGGATACTTGAGAGCTTTTGCCTTCATAAAAAATGGAGAGCATTTTGCAGAAATTGCTGGTGTAGAACTCAAAGCCAGCAGCAGCTCCCAGCTTTCCATACTCGCTGTTTATTCTCTTAAGATAAATCATTTGACTTTGAGTTTGCATTACTGACAGATCAAGCTGCCAGTGTAAACATTGTAGGATTGAGTATTTTGAAAGATGTGTGTAATTTTGTGAAGGAACTAAACCCGCAAGTATCCGGAACCAATGTAATGTTGCGTGTGTTCAAATAATATTTTGCAATGTTTATGAGAAAAGGAAGTAAGTATTTAGAAAACTATTGGTGAAATGGTAACAGTTTATGTTTCTTAATTTTTGTTTACTGAAAATTATTCTTGACACATGGAGCTTTTACTTGAGTTTCCATGGAAAGTTGATCCTGGAAGTAGGAGAGACACACTGGTGTTACTGTACAGCCAAAAAATGCCATTATTTATAGTTGGGTAACCTTTCCGTTTACTTTTGACAGTAGAATTGGCGCTAGAGTGAAAATGTTTTGGTTTTTAGTCTCAGAGTTTGGGGTCTATTTGTGAAATACCCAACATCTTCAGTTTTTAAAGGAAATAGTAAGTGGTTTTCAGCTTCTGAATGTATGTCCATTTATTAAAGATGGAACCCATAAAATTTAGACTTTTAAACTATCTTCACCGCCCTTCGTTAAAATGCTTTTCCTTTCTTGGTCCTCACTGTCAAATTATCATTTTCTTTGTTAACATTGTGGGGTTGATGATACCTTTTGAGCAGAGGTCCAGCCTGGGAGGATGCTAAACTTTCATAAAAAGCGAGGGGCCAGCTGCTCTTTCACTCAACAAAAGCAGTTTGGTTAAAGTAACCCTAGACATAGAATTCAGAGAAATAAATTCCTAGTAAAATGTAGTACTTGTGCTTGCACTACTGAATGCTGGTTATTCTTTCTCTTGATTTGAATTTTTTTTTTTTTTGTCCACATTAGATCTTGCAGACACTTGTTGGTCAGTTCAGTTCTCCTGTAACTCTAATTAGCAACATGTCGCACACAGAAAACTTTGGGAGAGCAAATAAATAAAAGCAGAACCAAAAGGCATCTTTCTTTTATGTAAATATACTTGAAAATGTAACTGAAAATTTATGCAACTTTGTATAGATCTTACTATAGAGAAAAGTAGAAGATTCTATTCCATATTACTGAAGTGTTAAGTTTGGAAAATCTTTGTTTCTTCTTTTCTGTAAAGATCTAAACATGTTCTTGGCTAACACTGCCCCACAGCCAGTATCTGTGGGGTGAAACATATCTTATTTAACTGATTCAGGGTTTTGAAGGTACTCTGTACTAATTTATGTACTGAAGGAGTTGTTCTGATACTTGGATACAGATCAAAATTTACTTGTTACAAAGTTGTGGGAAACAAAATTTAAAGAAAAATATGTACAGATTATGTGTTTGTATTATAGATCTTGGCAATAATGTTTAACTTTATTACATTTAATAAAGAGTTAGTGGGAAAATTTAATACAGATTTTTTTTGTTTATTTAAAAAACGTGGTCACTGTGTAATCACATTTTACATAAAATTGTAGAAAATCAAATTTTTCTTATAAAGGTGTTTAAAAACTCTTTCAAAACATCACTTTTACGTGTTTATGGATGACTTTTAAACAGGGCAAACTGGTGTTTTCGAATTGAAGGTTTTTGGACTATTTGATATGAAAGGACAGTGCTAGAGGGGGAGGATGGTGAACAGTGAGCTGGGTGAGTTATCAGATACAGATGGTAAAAAGTAGATCTGAGCTTTCTCTTAATTATTGCATTAGATGTATTTAGCTGTCATTCCAACAGAATGAAAAATTTATTTGGAGCACAGTAATTCAGCAATGCAGCTGACAACATTTGTGAAAGATTTCTGTCTTTTTTTTTTCTTTTTTTT
>VYXB01007851.1:50884-110478 GCA_013397135.1 Pachyramphus minor | reverse complement strand
TTTTTCTTTTTTTTTTTTTTTTTGGAGTGGTTGTGAATTAGACTCTGTGGTGCAGGTGCTTTGAAGCTGTAACTTAAAATTTCTTCTATTGATCGATTGAATTTATTAAAACATTAGTTGTTGGTTCATAAGTTTTAACATAATGTATTAAGAACTATTTGTTCATTGTGTCCCACTGAAATATTTAGACTGTTTTGTTCATATTCCTGAGAAATTTGAATTGGTTTAGAAAGTGCTCTGTTTCATGTTTGCCTAACTTAGATTTCTGGTTTTGTCTGAGGCTACTACATGATTAAAACAGCTGCCCTTCCTCCCCAGGCCTATGAAGAGTACACCAGCAAGCTTGATGCCCTGCAGCAGAGAGAACAGCAGTTACTGGAGTCCATGGGGAATGGAACTGATTTCTCTGTCTCCAGTTCAGCTTCAACAGACACAGTTGCATCATCTTCCTCCTCTAGCCTCTCTGTAGCACCTTCATCCCTTTCAGTTTATCAAAACCCTGCTGATATGTCACGGAATAACCCCAAGTCTCCACAGAAGCCTATTGTTAGAGTCTTCCTGCCCAACAAGCAAAGGACTGTGGTGAGTCAGTTTCTATTCACACACTCGTAAGCTCAGTATTTCCTGTGTCTCTCTCCCTCTGCATGCAAAAGTTAAGAGCTGAAAAAATACCTGTGTGGAGGTCAAAGAGGTGTCACGATTGCTGTGCTCTGCCACACTCCATTGTTTTGATCTGTTGAATGTTTTCTACAGGATTAACACAAAAAAGTCCATTATAGCAGTAGTGCAGAGTAGAAAACTTTCAGGAGTTTTATAGCAATGGAGATAACTCCAGAAATATTTTTCTCAAGTCAGCTTTCTTGGATAACCTACCATTGAAAATGGGTGGCAAGGGGCAGGAAGCTCTGTTTCCTGTATTGTACAAAAGTATTGATTAGTTAAACAGGCCAAGATTGGGAAAGTGTTTTCTTTGTTGTCAAAGTTACTGCAAGCCATGAATGCTTTAGGGCAGGAACCAGCCTCCTGCAGCTGAGGAGGCCTGTGCAGAATCACTTGGGTTTGTTTGTTTTCTTTTTTCTTTTTCCTTCCCACTGACTGTGGTGTGTTTCATGTGGGGACCCTGATGCCATCAGGCCCCATCCCAGTGTAGAGGACTGGCATCGGGAGGGACATAGTTGCTATTGGGATGGTCAAGAAGTGTTGCCTACAATCTGCTTGAAACTCGATGTTTATCAGTTTTGACAATGTTACAGTGATTCTTGAAGTCTTGGAAGAGCAGCTGATTTTTTGCTGGCTATTTAATTGCCTGGTGTAGGAGGGACTTTTTTATCAGATAAGAGCTGCTAACTGAGCAGCCTTGATGTGTTTTAGAATAATACACTGTAAACTGTGATATGTGAAATTACTCACAAGCCGTAGTCTCAGCTCTGTTTTGCAAGGCAGGACATAGTCTGAACTTAGCAGGGAAGCTGTGTCCCCAGAGAAAGGGGGAGATGAATGGACAACCAGTGTCCATGTCAAAACAGTGCTTTTTGTAGCAGTCAGACAAGTATCAGCTGTCTCTGGGCTGTAACTTCCATCCTTCGCCCACCCCACTAAACAGAAGACTTACAGTGAGGGCAGTTATTTTCATCTGTTTTGGTTTTTTTTTACTATTGCTTAATTGTTAAAGATATCACTAAAGATGGAAAGTACTGTTTGATTTTGGAGCTAAAGAATGGGGTTTAATGTAAACTGTGACCACTGTGCAGATGTACAGTGTTAAGCCAGGTAATTTTGTTGTCTGCGTGTTGAAGTAAGTCTAGGCACGAAGTGAAACCTGAAGAGAAGGTTCTGGCTTTTGGTTTCTTCATGTGTTCTGTCCCACCCTGTCTGACTGTTGGAGCTGCAGCCCTTGTCATGGGGCTTACAAGTTGGTTTTGCTTCTCTCCTGCATTGGGTCACAGGATATCACTTCCTGCGTTGTTTGTGCATTGCCTTTTCTGTCTCTCCTGTGTTCTCTTGTCCTCCTGTCTAAACCACATAGTATAATTCTACTCATATTCTTTTTCCCCCATCTGCAGTATTCTCATTCTGCTTTATCTGTTCTCATTTCTACCTCTTTCTCAATCCTGTTTGTTTTTCCTGCACTGAATCTAGATGCTCTTTCCCAATTATTGGAAGCAAATGGGGTTTAAGTTGGATGTATTCAAGGAGAGGCTCTTGCTTCTGTCCCCAGCTTTCTACTGAAGGCTAAACACTATTTCCCTTACAAGTCTAGCCCTGTAGCTTGTTTCCAGCTTGGTAACTGTGGAGCACTGAGAGTAAAGCTTCAGGAAAATCTGTAGTCTTGGGCTGTGATTTTAAAAAAAAAAAAGTGGTACCAGCAAAAGAGGAGGAGACAGGCTACTGGTGTAGTCAAGGTTCCTTTCATCTCAGATGTGGTATGTCTGCGGATACATGTGCATAAAGGAACAGACACATGCCTGCAGATGCAGGGAGGCATGAGCTTCTTCTAGGGATCACTGGCTGGAAGCTCAAGTTGACAGGATTCAGCTTCATGTGCTGTATAGCAAGGTCCAGGTCAGCTCCAGTTCTCCTGGCACCTGGTTTTGGTTGAAATTGTTATTCTAAATAAGCAGTTGGACATATATCACAGAATATGCTGTTGGAAGGGACCCACAAGGACCATCAAGTCCAACCCTTAGCCCTGCACAGGACCATCCCCAAAGTCACACCATGTGCCCAAGGGTATCATCCAAACACTTCTTGAACTCTGCCAGGTTTGGTGCTGTGACCACTGCCCTGGGGAGCCTGTTCCAGTGCCCAACCTCCCTGTGGGGGAAGAACCTTTTTCTAATATCCAGCCTAAACCTCCCCTGACCCAGCTTCAGGCCATTCCCTTGGGTCGTGGCACCGGTCACCACAGAGAAGAGCTCAGTGTCTGCCCCTTCTCTTCCCCTCACAAGAAAGATGTAGTCTGCAATGAGAGTAAGTTCTGGTCAGCAGATAATGCAAATTAATGGTTTGACTTTGGTTCAGGGGGAGAGCTGACTTCTTACTTCAGTTTTACACACTGCTTGGATCTAGTTGCATTACTAAGTTGAACTTTTTTTTTTTTTTTTAGTACCTTAGTAAATTATCTCCGTTCTAGAGCTGGGAAATGGTGCTTATAGGAACTCTGAGTGTTGGGGTTATTGGCCTTGGGGCTGAAGTTCCTTTCTCTGAAATTTGAGACAAGTGCTGATGTTATTGAGAAAGTCAAGAATTTCTTGTATGGTGGCTCTTAATGTAATTACTTTGTTTTCAATATTTATTGATCCTACGTGTAGTCTGTTGAAAATTAAGGAAATACCAGAAGCAAACAAAATTCAGAAGGAATTGCAGCAACTCGCTGTATCCTTGGGTGCATCAGGCACAGCATCACTAACTGGTTGAGAGGTGATTTTCCCCCTCTACTCCGTGTGGCCTCACCTCTAGTGATGTGGCATTTTTGGGTGCCATAATATAAGATTCTGTGATTTACAGTGCAGTTTTAATGGCCAGTAGTCAGATGATGGGTTACCAACCTACAAAAGCACCCAGCATTTTTCAGTGAACACTGAGATTCCGTGCCGTAGTAACTTCCTTCTCTCATGGGTGGAGAAGTAGAATTATTGCACGAGTCTTCCTTCATAACCTCTGACTTTAAAAGCAGACCTGTTGTGTCTCACTTGTACCCCCTGACTGAGCCCTTTGCTATGGTGGTAGTTTAGGGTGTTCAGGTACACAGAGTAGCTTGTGAGAGGTTGAAGCAGGAATGAGATTCCTTGTGAAAAAGTGATTCCTTGTGCCATTAAAGCCTTCGCCAAGTCACCATCCCATGTGGCTGTGAAATAAGGGTAACGGGTTTGACAATCAAAATTGTAGCCAGGAAAGGAGAGATACTGGTAAAGTGGCAGTGTTGCAGCAATCTTCTCCCTACCCTGACCTTAACTGCTTTCAATTAATACCCACTTCTGAAAGAAAACCTTGTTAGTATCCCAATAATATTTTCAGTCTCTACTCCCGGTCACAGCTTCACTTGAGGAGGGGAGAACTGTTGTCAGATCCTAAGGAGTCTATGTTTATTTTTCTCTGGAAATGCCGTGACAGTTCTTAAACTGACTTAAAGTCACTGGAGTTGAGTTGGTAATGGGGAGCCAACCTCATTATTTATCTTTGATCATACTCTGAAGCAGTCCAAAGTACTACGACAGCCTTCTGCTATTTGTTTAGAGCTGTTAAAAATGCAGGAAATAGGGGGGAGTTGCTTACATGTCTTGCATTTTTGACTAGCAACTGCCTTGTTACTTGAGAGTTGTCTACATGTTTTTGGGAGCCCCTGGTGGTCTAGTGGTTAAGGACACGGCACTGTAACTGCCGAGGCCCGGGTTCGATTCCCGGTCGGGGAAACTCCCCGGGTAGGCGGAGCCCGTTAGCCGTAGGCGATCCACCTACGTCCTGAGGACCTCGCTGCCACTGTCCAAGCTCGCTTGGCCCCGGCAGACGAACCTCAGGATTAAAGGGTGGGCTCAGTTCTGCGCGCACTGTGTCCCACCTAAAATAAATCCAATGCGCAGGCTGGAAGGCGTACAAAGACCTTCCACAGATCTTCGTTCGCGAAGTCTGGCCACTACATGTTTTGTTTATTAGTAGTATTGTTTGTGTGTAGGATCAAGCAAATACATCTGTTGGAGTTGACTCCAATTAGAAAAATAGTTTGGGGGAGCTGATGGAGAAAAGAGAAATGAGCCCATGTTGTTCAAGTGATTTTGTGCAGAGGCAGTGTAGCTGATGGGAAGTTTCTTCACGTGTGTCCTAAGGCAGAGCACTGGACAAACCTTTTCCTAATGTAGCAAAGCCTGGCCAGTATGTGGTAGAGCCTATGGATGATGATCAATTAGCAGTTTAAAGTCAGCATTTTGATTCAGCTGGCTACAGGGCAGAGTTGAAATGTAACTTTTTTGAAAGCAAAACCAAATAACTGTCCTGGTTAGCTGGAGGGGAATCAAGGAATGAGTAGTGTCAAAAGACTTTTTTTTTTTTCCTGTGTAGTTGGCCTGGAAAGGAATGAAGAGAAGTTTTTCTCTGAACAACCTCCTAGAAGAAACAACAGATTGTTTGCTCTTCTCTGGGAGGGGGCAAGTTTTTCCCCATATAATGCAGAGAGATATATATGTGCACTTTGTCCTTCCTTGGTGGCTTGGATCAACTGACAAGTTACATGTCCTTTGGAGAAGCATTCCACAGAGGTGTGACCAGGAAAAGTCAGTGCAGCTGGGTTTGTTCTGTTTTGTTCCAGACCAGAGAGAAGGGTGTTGAAATAACAGAAGTGAAAGAAGATGAAAGTCTACCTGAAATGAAAAGTGTTCTGCAGAAAAAATTGATGAAGCTTATCCAAATTGGGACAGAATTTAGGGAGATATTAGTTCAAAACTTGTTTGGGCTAGGAATATAAGTGGCTATGGTGTGGAAAGTAACAAATCTGCTAATTGAGAAAGGTTTTGGATGTGGAAGGAAAGTAAGAAGTCTGATCTCCAACTGGCTGCTAGAAGTTTGAGAGATTGTTAGATGCTGAGATTTGGTGGAAGGGAGGTAGTCTTGAATGGAAGTAGATGATAGTGTGGTGTCATAAAAGCACATTACATTATTTACTCATGAGACTTGAGAGAATGCATGGAACTGGAAGAGGACACACCCTTGTGGGATTCTTAGGTAGTTTTGTTGTGGGTTAGGATTTTTTTCCCCAAATTATATGACTATATGATTGAAGGTACAACCAGAGAGAGAAAAAAGAAACAGAAGATAATGCTCATGCAGATGGACAGTAGTAGACAGTGGCTGGTTGTTGAGAAGGGATAGTAGTTCAAGGAGAATGAGGATTAACCAGTAATCCAGAGGTATGGGGAAAAGTCATTGAAGATCTCAATAGGATAACTTCAGTTTTATGTAGGAGGCAGAATACAGTGAAAAAGTTTATAAAATGAACTGAAGGAGTTCCAGGCAATGAGCATAAAAAGGTTTCTATTCCTGTAATCTTCACACTCATATGGTATTTGCCTCTAGGGCAGGATTTAAGCATTTTGTTGTGTGATCTCCCCTCCCCCCTCCCCGTTTTTCTTTGGGAGTTTGAGGGGAATGTTTTTTGAGGATTTGGATAAATTATCTTTTGCATGTCTTTGGGATTGCCAATTCTAAAGTGATAGGTTTGGGATAAGGAAAAGTCCCCACTCTCAATTGTAAAAATGCTTACAATTTTTGCTCTCTTACATGAAAGCTGACAAAACAGTATTACTTAGGGATTTCTCCTATTAGATTTCTTGGTCACTGCAGACATTAAAGCATGAGTAAGAATTTTTAGACAGTTTTCCTGTAAGGGGGCTTCTAACTCAAGTATTCTGTGAACAAGGTCATATAAGTTGCTTATATTAGCAGCCCTGAATGATTCTGATTACCCAAGAAATCCTTTCAGGTCAAATACTTACATTTTGGGGGGAAAAAACAGTCTGAAAGCGAATGAGCAGTCCTGAATAGTGGGATGAGCCCTGGAGCGTGGGAGGTTGTAGAAAAACAGTGTTTAAGTGTAAGAAGTGATGTCCACAGTGGTCTGAGTAGTGACAGTGAATCAAGGGGGAGCAATAACAAAGAAAAAAGAATAGTAGATGCTGTTCCTGCTTTGGGAAGGCCTGCTGGCCTCCCAGTACTTCAGCTACCTGCAGATTCTTGAGGTCTAAAAACTTCCTATGGCAGCTTCTAAACCAAAAGTAATACTTTGGGTAAAAAAGAAGTTTCCCTTTTTTCTGTGTTCAACTATAGAAGATTGTGTGGGTTTTAGTTGTTGTTTTGTCTTTTTTTGTGAAGTTTAAGAGTAATTAGAGGCGATGCGTGTAAAAACTCTGCATAAATTTGGGCCAGTAAAGCTTTTCCACTTTGTTATGTGTTGGAGTGCTTCACATGTGTTTCATAGTTACATATGTATTGCAAAGTTAAGGGAAGTTCTCAAAACGCAAATGTGAGGCTGAGTTCTTAAATGGGAAAACTTGTACTATTAAGAGTTACAGAAACTAAACAGGATTGTGATGCTGTGCATGGGGACAGTTCTTATTTCAAGTATCTCACTCTTGTCACACCTTGGTTTATTGCTACATCTGCC
Organism: Pachyramphus minor; assembly: GCA_013397135.1. NCBI lineage: Eukaryota > Metazoa > Chordata > Aves > Passeriformes > Tyrannidae > Pachyramphus > Pachyramphus minor. The sequence continues at coordinate 103,325 of VYXB01007851.1, read as the reverse complement.
TTTTAATTAGGCAAGCAATCATGTGATCTTCTCTGCAGTCATGAAGACTGGAAGAATCAGCTATTTTTATCCTATGTAAATTCTTAGCATAAATTAATTCGTCATGCACACACAACTGGGATCCTTCAAATGTTCTGCTTTTAAATCTGGTACTCAGTGCATTTCTTTTGACTTAAGATTTGCATCTTGCTTTCTGCAGTTTATGGCTGAGAGTTTGTGCCTCAAGCTTGCTGAGTAGTAAGCACTGGATTTCTGTAGGCATTCAAGCTGTCCTACCAGTTTCACCTGTCAAGTATAAGGAAAATTCAGAGAAGGGATGTTCAGGCAACTGAATAAACTAGTTTCTTGCATTTAATTACAACCTGGTTTGACACGATTAGGTTTTTCTAATCAAAAAATACAAAACCTCCTGTTATATCAAACATGCAGCAGAAATTGAGTTTATTTTTAGCCTATGGCAGTGGGTGGTTGCTGAATGTATCTGAATGCTTTGGAATTTTATGCATCATATTTGGTGCTGGTAGCATGAAGAAAATGGTAGTTTACTTTCATGTAAATTTTACTTTCAAGTAAACTTCACTTCATACTTTTTGTAAATACTTGGATCATCTGGGAGGGCTATTGGCCTACCTGTGGAATTGCTGAAAGGCAAAATCAAATGAGAGACTTGGCTACTGATTTTAATTATGAAGAAATTTAATTCAGTGGAAGACCTCTGTTAGGCTGTCAATAAGCAAGAAAACCTTATTGCATCTCAGAAGTTGTACAATGAAATGGACTCTGCAGCTATGATGAGCAAGTCCTTCATGTCCTGGGAAGCCTGGAGAGTGTGTCTTTGGGAGGTGTTTAGTGAAGCAAGGTGAGCAGCAGTGCTGCAACCAACTGTGCTCGGGGCTGCCTTGGGTGGACTTCACTTTCTTCACCACAGCTCCTGTGGTTTTGTGCTTTAGAGCAGTCACTGAGAGAGAGTTCTGACAGCACAGCAGTGTTTTGGGTGTTGCTGAGCAGGGTGTGCACAAGGTCAAGGCTTTCCCAGTTTCCCACTGCCCCCCAGCCAGTAGGCTGAGGTGGGGACACAGCAGGGACAGGCTGACCCCAACTGACCAAAGGGATCATTCCATGCCAGGTAACATCATCGTCTGCAATAAAATGCAGGGGAGTTTTTCCAAAGTTGCTGTTGCTCGGGGACTGGCTGGGCATCAGTTTGCTAGTGGTGTTTGATTGCTTCTGTATCACTAGAAAAATTTGGTCCTTCATTTATTAAATTATCTTTTATCTCAACTCGGGAGTTTTCTTGATTTCTGTCTTTCCAATATCTCTTTTCCCATCCCACTGTGGGGGGAGCGAGCAAGCACCCGGGTGGTGCTTAGCTGCCTGCCAGGGATATCTCACCCCAGGCTAAACTCAATATTGGATAAATTCAAAGGCATATGTGTTTAAAAGAGAATAATTTAATCTACTTCACTTTTATTGACACACTGTCTTAGATTGCAAAGTCAAACAATATTGAAGACTTGCCATTATAAAATTGATGACTTGTCATCTGGAATGCCTTGTGCAACACTAATCGCTGTTTTTTAAGAGTATTCCTCAAGTAAGGAGTGCTTAGTGACTCCTTAAGGATGGAAAGCTTGGCTGTAGAAAGTAATGAATGATAGAAGAAAATATTGTTTGGAGAATGCCTCCTTTACGTCATAATGTGTTAGGCAGGCGCTCAGTGAAATGGAATGCAAGTCACAAATCTGAAAATAATTGTAATAAATGTTTTAATTCCATGTCTAGTAAGTCATACTTAAATTCATGGCTTCATGTGTTGTTTAAGCAAAGTAGCCAACCAAGGCTTTAATATTTGTAGAGAATGTATGTATTACCTGGACATGAAAGTATCCATTTGTTTTTAGGATCTGTTGCAATAATTTAGAGAAGGATGTGAATTTTAGCCCTTCTACAGTAGTTTCTTGCCCCCACCCTGCCTTTAAAGCATTTGGAGTGTGATCATCTAAGACAGGAATCTATGCAAGTAGACTCTGGGTCTGACTTATTACAAAGATTTATTGAAACTATTTTGTACCTTAAATTTCTAATGCATTTGGGTTTTGGTTTGGAGAGCAGCCAACTGACTTCTTTGTCACTTGAACAGAAACCTTTGGGTCCTGGCCCATAGAATGGCTACAGATGTTTTTCTAGATGAGCAATTCGCTCAAGTCTGAATGCTAAAGCCATCTCTTCCAAACTTTATTTTATTAGTAGGTCACTGTCAGTCTTCACAACTTCTACCACTGGTGTTCAGCCTACCTAAAATTTTAAAATGGTGATTCTGCTCTGTAGTAGCACCTTGGAAATGATCACTGTTCTTCTGAACAGTTTTTGGGAGCTGTCCCTCAAAAGCCTGAAAAATGGTAATGTGGAGGCTGATGTTGACTGGGCACAACCAGCTTGATCCGGTGTGGTTTAGTGATGGTGAATTCTTGCAAAAGTATTTCTGTACTGACATGAATCAGTCCCATTGTGTTCTGTGAGTGAGTACAGTTACTTGCATTGGAGGTGCAAATGGGATGCGTGTGTTGAAATGGGAGCAGCTTTGTAAAATGGGCAAATTCTGTTCGACTTCCCTTGGAAACAAGATTTAATGCAATGGGATTGCCTGTCATTTGTCTTATGTTCTTAATAGAACGTTAGTGTTTTCTTAAATGCTGCTTTCTCCTGGCAGTTGGACAGAGCTTGATGCTCTGAAATCCAGAACAGCTGTGTCCAAAATCCATGCTCTTTATTTTATAGAGGATGTGATGTTCAGTATCATCCTAATGGTAGTGCTGTAAGAAGTGGCTGACTGGTTTGGTTAAATGTTTGTCCTTCATATTTAAGATAAGAAAGTAAATGTGGATATCATGTTTGGATTTTACAGGAAAACCTACATGTTGGAAGACTAAACTAGTTATTTGGCAAAAAGGTAGCTTAGCCTGCTTTTCTCCCAACACATTGAATTCTGTGAGCATGTGGCTGTCATTTTTTAGTCATATAGGTATCAGAGGAGGAAAAGTGTGATCTTTCAGCGTTGTGGTAAGCAAATAAATACTTTGAAATGATATTTCAAATCCATGCTACTTGGAATATTTCCACTAGTGTACCCAGTAGTCTGCTTAATTGTTTAGAATTATTCTGAGGCTCTAAGGTATGTTACACATACCTTACATACCTTACATACATAACACTTGGCTAAAGTGAGCTGGACTACAGTGCGTCACTGAGGGAAAAATAGAACCAGCTAACTAGTTTTGAGAAGTATAATACTAGATACTCACAGATGACCAGCCTCTCCAGAGAATACCTTTACATTGATTTTTGAAGTGTTTCTCTTCAGTCTCTTTGTTGCTCTAAAATATTGGGAACTGCACTGGTGTAAGGAAGCATTTTTAACTTCAACTATGCCAGTTTCTACTCTGATGTTAGAAGAATGATGTAAGAGTTATTTAGGGACATAGCCCTGAATTTCTTACTGAATCGGGAATGACCTGATTTACAGAAATAAGTGATTTATTATGCATTGCTTAAATGCTTGTAGCTCCAGTACTAAATATATATCAACAATGTTGTTATGAAGACTTACTGTCCTTAGAAACAGTTCACATGAGTAAAAGAAATGAGGGAATTAAGGTCTATAGTTCTGTGTAATCTGTTTAGGTAGTAAGACTGCTTTGAGAATTTTTGGAATCTGGAATAATTTTTATTTGTTTCCTTGGGACTTAACATTTGCAAACTTGAGCACGTGTTTTGGTGTCTTCCTGAATCACTACTTGCCCAAGTCAGGATGCACAAGTAAATTACTTTCTCCAGTATGTTATTAAGCTACGCACTGAACACACCTCACAGTCTGTGTTGGCAGCTTCTGTACTATTCCTTAGTATTGTGTAGCCCACACTGTTTCATAGTCTTCACTTTTCTGAAAGTTTCTGAATCAACTTTCAAATTGCTATAAAAGCTTAAACCTTTTCTGATCTACAAATCTGAGGTATATAAGCATCCTAAAAAGAAAACCGTTGGCAATCACAATTTGGAAGTACACCCCCTAGTTCAGTAACCTGAGTTTTTAGATGGTAACTGTTGTGAAACTTATTTAGATTCTCTTAGTTATAAAACAGATAAAAAGATAACAGATGACACAAACAAAACGGATTTGAAATAAAATCAGGCACGCTGCATTGCAATAAAATGCAAACTTCGTTCAGTTTACTGGATTGCAGTTGTAAGTGTATTTTGGAGCAGATGAGAAACATTCTAACGGGGAACCGATATTGTCAAAAAATGCTGATGTGATCCAGTTGAAATGCTCTGTGGGAATGCTGAAAAAAGTCTGGATGGAATGGATAAAGCTGCCGTGGTGCCATGCGGGAGCTGCTGGCTCCTGGCAGGCAGCCGGGGCTCCCTGTGTGTGGGGCTGCAGGGCTCCGGCTCTCTGAGCTCCCGGGCTGTGGGGTGCACACCCTCCGTCTGGCTGGAGGTGAGCAAGAAGCTGTTCTGAAATTCCTGCCTCAGGATCTGTCAGCTGGGAAAAAAATTTGGTTTGTTTTTTTTTTTTTTCTTAATTCTGACTTGCTCTCCGCTTTCTTGGAGCAGGGTTTTTCTTTAGTTTTGCCATGTTTTTGGGGTAAAAAGGGGATGGGGCAGGAAGAGGTTTCAGAGGGAATGCTTTGTAGGGTGGCATTTCTGCTTTACAGCAGGTGCTGATAGAGACTGAAGGAGGGGGCTGAAGGGCTACTTGCACAGATGGTGATAGACCGTGCTGTACCAGTCTGGGAAAATAATTAATCAATACCACAGGGATTTATTCTAGCACTAAGTTCTTTTAATTTAGCCTTATGTTTCTCTGCTCAGGAGTTCTGTAAGAGAATGTTCTAAATGTGATGCTGATTCAGGATCGTGGTGATTTTTGAAAGTAATCAAAACAAGTCTCTGTTTTTTAACTAGATCTTGTTGCAAATGGCAGTGAAGAGAACAAATGTTCTACTCATGTCCCTAATTGGACGCTGCATAAATATGGCTTGGATTTTAATGAAGGGAATTTGGGAAAGTAATACTGAGAAATAGCAAATGATGAGTGAGCAAGATGTTTAATGCACATTTTTCATAATCCTGTTGCACTTAAGTTGCTGTAGGCAACCTTCGTTCTGATACTTCCCAAGTTTTGAGAGTTTGCATTTCTGACTTTATTGATCTCTTAAAAGAAAATCAGTAACTTCATAAGTTTGGATTTTTGGCAAAATGAAGAGGGGGAAAAAAAATAGAAATCACCTGAAATGGCATTATTTACAGCAGGGTAATTCATTAGTATCATTGGAACTTTTATGTTCCTGATGCAGATCTTTGCTTCGTGAGTTACTGGAGGATGTTGTCATTGTTTATGGAATGCTGGAGGAAGAAAATGTCTTCCAGTGAGCCCAAGACTCCTTATCTTTTCTTTAATGTTAGTCGCCTTCCCTCTGCTTGTCTTTTCCTCCTTGTCTTGTTCTGTTCCCTCACCTAGGTTAAGGTTTTACTAACCTGGTTTCCTTTAGTACTTAACTGCCTTGGAGTTTTCTGCCTGAGCTAAAACCTCTTCCCTCTTTGTGCTGGGTTCTAAGGCTTCTTGTAGGCACTTCCTTCCCTCTGATGCTCCTTATTCAAAAGAAGCCACCTTTTCTCCTAATCACAGCATGAAAGCTTCCTGTTCAGGATATGCTTCCAATACTTCCCCAACTGTTGGCAACCAGTTCTCCCCTACATGGTACTTCATCACATCTTTGTTTCCTGTCCTCTGCCTCCTTTAGCTCTTCAGACTGTTTTCCCTCCATCCTGCTTGTTTGTTTCCCACCAACTTGCTGATAGCAATTCCCTCTCCCAGTAGATACGTGCTTCCTCTGGTCAGCTCTTAAGTTTGTCCTGACTCTCTCCTCCCATTTCTGCTTCATGCCCAACCCCTTCCCTGGTTCTCTTCATTTCCCTTTTTGTCCCCATTGTGTGTCTGTCATCTTGTCACTGTTTCATTTTCTTCTTCCATCAGTGGTGAAATAACAGGTTGTTGGAAAGGTAGACCTGAATTGTCTGTGCGGACTCAACCTCAATCCAGCAGGAGCTATACTTAGAGGAAAAATAGCCTTGAGCCAAAGAACATTTGCTTGCTCCATCAAAATGGCTCATGATTGGACCTAATGTGTGTGGGAGGTTGGAGCACCCCTCTGAAATCCTCAGAGATTTTAGTCAGATTCTTAAAAATACCTAGTCTGTATTTGTAAATATATATAGGTAGTAGGCAAGGAGAACTTGTCACCCAACACTGAGGGCACAGACAGGTTCTTTCAGGGATCCTTGGCAGAATGATGATTATGGCACTAATCATAGGTACAATTAAATAATTATGTTCATAACAAGATATTAGCACAGAATTTATTATTAGAATGGCACATGATTTTTACAAGCAGAATCAGTATTATACAATTTATAAGTATCACAATACAGAATTTATAATACAACCTCATTTATTTCTGGACCCTTTGCAGATCAAGACAAATCTTTAATACATCATCTCAATATAACAATCATAACCTAGACTCACAATTCATATAAAAGAATATGAGTCACTCCCTTAATCCCTGAAGGAAGGAGAGGACATTGCTGGGCACTGGTGGGTCTGGGTCTCATTGTCCAGAAGCGGCTCCTGTCCAAGTTCCCCCCTTAGGACTGGGGGCTTCTCAATTTATAGGCAGTGTTGTGGGAGCTCTGAGACTCCCAGTTTCTGTGGCCAGGCCATTGCCACCACCTGGTGACCCTGGGTGCCTGGGACCTTGACGCCTGGCAAGGGAGGGAGCAGCCAGCCTGGCACCCAGCAACCTTGAAGCCCATAGGGAGGGGAAGAAGAAATCTCTTCATTTTGCCTTCTTGGTTGACCTTCAGGGCTTGATAATGAGGGGAAAGAGAGCAAATGCATGACCTGCTCAGTCACAGGGAATGGCTGCTTGCATCATAAAATGGTGCTAGTTATACTGACCATGTTTCCAGAGGTTGGGAGCAGGGAGTACCAATCACAGAACGACCCTGTGAACAGTTGGTTTTGGTGTGAACAATTACTTTGGAAGAGACCTAAGCAACAGAAGGCTGAGTTTTACAATGGAATGTTGTTGACCCTATTAACGATAGTAGGGGCTCCCAGGCTGCCTGTTAATATCAGTGATGGGTGTTAGTAACAATTAAGAATGTTTTATGCTGCAGGAATGACCTACAAGTGACTGAAAGCCATCATGCTAACTTCTGGGATGGGAGAAAGATACTTAGATTAATAAAAAGATGCATTAAACAGGAATGTAACGTGTAAACCAAAGTCACTTAAGGCTGAGCATCAAGTTTGTAAAGAACTATGCTATAGGATGGTTTTTTTCATGGAATTAAGAGAAATTCCCTTTTTTAAATGTTTGTGTTGACCAGATGAAATGCACAAATATCCTGTGAGAAGCACTTTCATTTTAATGGGAGGAAGATGGTGAAGCAAAATATTGCTCTGTTTTGTCTCTTCTGGAAGAGCATATGTTTGAGTTCTAGAGATGCAATATATAGCGTAGCCTCAAGTGGTGCTCACAAAGGTACTTTCCACTGTCATCCTTAAGTAGGACATAGAGCCCCTAAATACCCATGGAAAGTAAAGTGCAAGGAGCAAAAACTAGGCTCTGATCCAAAGCCAGCTGAAGCTGATTAAAAGACTGCATTTGGCTGCCGAGGGCTCTGGCTTAAGCCACTAGCAAGCTAGAATTGAGTTTCAGGCGTTCAGACAGGCTTCTTGTGCTTATTGAGTTTGTGAGTTTTTCTTCTGATTTGTGTTTGAGGTTCTGTCCATGATTATAGGAGATGTCCCAGTATGTACAGCACCTGAAGTCTTATGTATTTTCACTATTGAGTTCTAGAAATAGCAAGTAAGTAGATAATATTCAATACCTTAACTATACTTAACCACAGAATACATATTGGGGCTTTTTTTATGGCTTGACACTGTATAGGTATACCTAGATTGTATACAATTGTATACCTACACCACAGGTATACCTAGAGATGATGCACTTACATAAGATATGCCTACAGCAAGAATAGAGGCAAGGAAAATATCCTTACTTTCCATAGTTTGTAGTTCTTGCTTTGGCTAGTCTTAGTGTGCTCCTCCATTCTTCCCATGCTGTTAGATATCTAAACTTTCCAAACAGTGAAACAGAAGAGAGGGGTATGTTTTTTCATGTAAGAAGTATCTGTAAAGTTGCAAATATAGGTTAAAGTGAGAGGTAATGGTCTGCCTGATTCAGATTACTGTTTTGTTTTACTTGTTTGCATGCTTATCTTCTGTTTTATAAATAGAAAATAAAATATTTACATTTTATAGTAACATTTTTTTGAGTGCAGTCCAAGTTAGTTCCTTCACTTAATTTCACTTGGCATGTTTCCCCACTGAAGTTCAGGCCAGGCTGTAAAATTACAGTGTATGTAGTTATTAGCTATCCCTGTGCTGTGTCTCTAGTTTCTTCCAGTTGAGAAAAGTTGAAAAGTCACTTTTGGTGTTGAGTGAAGATTTCATTCCAAATGTCAGTAGAAGTGTAGAGCTTGTTCTTTCTTCCATCTGAGCTCCATTTCACATATGCTGTTCACCAGTAAGGTTTTCCACACTACAGAAGAGGTTTTGAAAAACTGACCTACCATTCTGTAATGTGTCATGAGGAGTGGGTTGTAGCACTTGAGGGTCAAAATGTTTGCATCAGTTTGGGAACATAAATCAGAAATTGTTTTAATTCATTTATTTCCTGTTTAACTTCTAGGTTCCAGCAAGATGTGGAGTGACAGTCCGAGACAGCCTAAAGAAAGCGCTGATGATGAGAGGTCTTATTCCAGAATGCTGTGCTGTTTACAGAATACAAGATGGGTATGGTTTGTGTGGGATGGCCTTCTGTTCTTAGAATTCCTTACTGGAGCTGCCCAGTATGGCCACTTCCATCCAGCATTGTGGAAGTTGTTTTCAAAGTTGAGAATTATACAATACTTTTCACTAGAACAATTTGTACCTTGACGACATGTTGAAAAGAATGGCAAACTCCTAGAAAAAGGCTCAGGCATAATATTGAGTAATATGAGCTTATAGACTGCTGGCAAAACACTCAGTAATCAAACTTGTGCTAGCCAAACAAGTATTAAATAGGTTGTGTTAACTTCTTGGGGTTTATTTCACTTGGTTATAATGCATTCTTAACTAAAAGCAAGAATTCCCTTGGGGGAGAAAAAAAGAGTTTTCAGCCCTAAAAAGTTTGTAGATTATTTTAGTGAACACAATTAGCCATCTCTGTGGAACTCTTATGCAACAGGCACTTTATATGATCAAAAAGGCATCTGTCACCTTGGAACCAAGGAATTGGCTACTACTGGAGATGACTGGGAAAAAGTGCATTTCCTTCATGCAGTTTGTCCAGGGAGGGTGTGCCTTAGTTGCTGTGTGCTGAGCTTCGTGTGTTGCCTTTAAAGTTTCCGGCATTTAGAGCCTGAGTAGCAAACCCCCACAGTGCAACGTTTTAGCTGATCTCACAGCTTCGGCAAGAGACGTGCAAGGGCTTGTGCTCCGATGCTAATGAGAGGCTTATTTGCACTTTAGAGAGAAGAAGCCAATTGGCTGGGACACAGACATTTCCTGGCTCACGGGAGAGGAGCTGCATGTGGAAGTCTTGGAGAATGTGCCACTCACGACACACAATTTCGTATGTTGGTTTTGTGAGATATTGAGGAGGGTTACATTAACTTGGTACTTTCAAATTCAAATCAGCAACTTGGAATATTTTCTATCTGTGGCATGTGGTGGGAGTTGCAAAAGAAGCTTTTAATCACAGTAGCTTAAGTGAATTAGATAGAATTGTATTTGAAGTAAATGATGTTAGAGTACTTGATCACCCTTAAAACTTTAAGGTTTGGAAGGAATACACCCTCTAAAATCTATAAATGTAGGGGGTTTAAATCAGCACTGCATTGCAGAGCTGCAATAACAATCTACTATTTTAGTATTGCTGTATCTATAAAATGTATTCTGGGCCTCCCTGCTGGCTCTGCAGCAGCAATTAACTAATGAACTAACTATTCCCAGAGCAGTGCTGACATCATCAATGATGCTAGTGCACAAATATGTTCTGACCTGATAAGGCACCAAGTAAATGGAAGCTGCTAAACAAAATGCATCTAAATGGTACCAGCTACACACAAAATCCTGGAAATAATGTTTGTCACATTGGGAAGAGAGACCTTCTATTTCAGTTTTAAAAATACCAAAATTTTATCTGCAAGCTGCTTAAAACAGTTTACTCAATCTAGTTTGGCTGTGGCTAATTAGATGAAATGTAGTAGGCCTAACATTTTTTTAATATCCTTCTGAAATTTTGATCGTTGCAGGTAGTAATAGAACTAGAATGTGTTTTTATGCCAGGTATTGCTAAATTAGAAAATTAACTAAACAATTTCCCCCCCCCCCTTGTAATTTGGGGGTAATATGTGATCATCCTTTTGTGATTCAAAATGTTTGAGTTTCAGTATTCAAAATTACAACTATATGTGTAACCATAAATTGAAGCCTTATATATAAACCATGTGTGTATTTCCAGTCCTGTGAGTGTTGGATATAAATGTTTTTTGGCTCCTGGAAAAATGAGAAGATGAGATAATATTTCATCAGCTTTTGTTTTTATAGGTTGTATCCAGTTAAATTCTGAATGTTTGTCCCTAGCACAATAATAGTGCAGTTTTGCTTAGATTTGCTGCTGTCTTTCTTATTGCTAATGAACCAAACCATTAATTCCAATAAACAATCAAAAGGAAATTTTAATGCATGAATACTGTTTCAAAAAGGAGACAATCTTTTATGCAGAACCATAAAACTGTGGCTCTGGCATCAAAAAAGAGGCTCGTTGAGTGCATTTGAGGGAGACAACAGCAAATAGCCTGTCTCAGGTTTACAGAAGGGCTCTGTGTAATTGTGGCTGTCTCTTACAACGTAGGTACGAAAAACATTCTTCACATTAGCGTTCTGCGACTTCTGTCGGAAGCTGCTTTTCCAGGGATTCCGGTGCCAGACGTGTGGCTACAAATTTCACCAGCGCTGCAGTACAGAAGTGCCACTGATGTGTGTTAATTATGACCAACTTGAGTAAGTAATCACAATTGGTTTTCCAGTTGAGCCTTTTAATAAGGGTACAGCTGTCATTGGTTTCTCACGTTAAATCTGGAATTCAGGAAGTCAGAGGAGGTGCCTGGAAAAAAAAAATATAGGGGTTCGGCTGTTCTTGTGAGACTGCTTAATTCATATTCTTTCTGTGCTAGCTTAGACAACCAGTTCATATTTCTTTGCTGGACTGTGAAATACTTTCTTTGAAGCACCAGTAGGGCTGCTGAGCACTTGACTGTATCAGACAGACTTCTCATTGTTCATAGCTGTTATTAATAATCAAAACTGGTTCTTTATTATGTGATGGCTAGGGCCCTTGTTTAAATTTTTATCTCTGTGTTTATTCTCTTCAACCTGAAAAAATGTTAAGGCACATCAGTTGAATATAGTGAAATTTCAGTTGGTTTTACAGAGATTGAAAACAAATCTGTTAGCAAGATAAATGCCTAGGTAAGAAGCATAAAAGAAAATGTCCCAAACAGTCATGTGTTCTTCAGTTGAGTTACTGATCTATTTGTGTAAGTCTTTGATGTAGGTTAAGGATCTGGTGTAAAATGGCTCTGTGTTCTATTTCATCGATTTTAGAAGAGGCTAATAAGTCTTTTAAATAGATTTTCATATAATGAGTAATTTAAAATGCTAGTTTTTTCCCCCAAGAAGTAATTGAGTTTCACATTATGTTTGTAACTGTTTACATGGGCATCACTAGAGTTTGTGCTCAGGGTTTATGGATCATGTAGTTGTATCCGTTTGACATTTGTTTTTTGGCATTACATCAGTGCAAATGTTAAAATAAGTTTATGTACTCAACATATAGGTATAGGTTGTGCATTCTTGAGGAACCAGATGTTTGCAATCCAACTAAAAAGATTAAAAAATTACTTTCCACAAAGGTTATGTTTAAGGCATGATGTTCTGATCCTCTCTAAAGTAAATAATATTTTTAACAAATATTGCAGATTTAATGTGTAAATGTAATCTTTACTCTAAAATTTACATTCAGATCAGTGAGCTTTTAGGGGTGTCTTGCAGTCTTTGAGTGTTATTCTATGAAGCTTCTGGGTTTTGCACAAGTTAGGTTGTTTTTGTTTTGTTCTTGCCTCACAGTTTGCTGTTTGTCTCCAAGTTCTTTGAACATCACCCCATACCACCGGAGGAGGCCTCCTTAGGAGACACCACCCCAGCATCTGGATCGTACCCCTCAGTGCCCCCCTCAGATTCTGTTGGGTATGACCTTATTCCTGCTGTTTAATAACATAACATGTCAGTACTATGCTTAGAAACACTCAAAATACTGCTTTGCAACTCTTACATTTTTGTAATCTGGCTTGTCATACAAATATATCCACCTATACTTGCCTTAAAAGAAGTGAGTGTTTTCAATCACAGGAACGATATAAATTAGTAATGAACCAAAGTTAAATGTGTATGTAACTGTTTGTAGAATTGAGGCCTCCCCTGTTCAACTGATTTCTTCTACATGATGGCTTAGACCTGGTCTAAACTGGAAAGATTTTATACTTAAAAATAATACAAACCAGAACTGTATCCTCACAAATTCTTGTAGTTGGTTATCAAAGTACAGTTTATCTGCCTTGAAGTGACATACCTCACTTTCAGAATAAACCACACCACTGTAAGGTTGGTATGAACAGGTGCCAAGTCCAGGTTCATAATATTGCGTTAGTAGCTTTTCCACATCCACATTGCTTTAGTATCCTCCAGACCAGCTGTCTTCCTCCTGTTCATGATGGGATATACCAATAGCATTTGTTTGCTGCAGCTCCAGGTTTTGCAAAATTAGACCTCTAAAACTGACCATCGCCCCTGTATTTCCAACAAAGATTCTGGACCCTTTCTCCTTGAAGAGATAAGTGACCATATTTAGATGATGTTCCCAGTAGCAAAGACATCAATGACTCCATCAGGCACTAGGTAGTTGAACAAATCTCCAGGAAAGAGTAATTCAGGGATGTGTATCACAGTCACGAAACCTGATACAGATTTATTAAGAACACTACATACAAAAGCCTTCAGAAAACTATCCCCAGGACATGAGTGCTGTGTGGAATTGAGCGGAATTTGGCAGAGAGGCTCTTCTGGATTAGTGAGGACTGTGCCCAGACTAAAGCAGAAACAAACTGGAAGCTATGCAGGCACCTGTGGACTCTAAATAGAAGATAAATTCTCTGGACAACCAAGACTATTTTATGGAAGATCAAATATGATGCCTCCCGGGAAAATAGATTGATAGTCCTGCAGAGGAAACCTCATTTGGTAAGTACAGAGATTATCTTCTTTTTTTGTACTATATTGTACATGCAGATTCAAGTAAATTCAAAAGTTCTTCTTCCAGGTAGGAGATGTTGCCTTTATATGCCATGGATGTTAGTACAGGAGATTGTGGACAAGGCTGTTATGATTCTCTTAAGTGCAGCAGGCTCTGCCTTTCTCATGGTACAGCTAAAATTACAACCGTGCTAGAACTATTAATCCATGAAAAAAACTTGGTCATTCCAATTGTGTTAAACAGCAGCAGATGCCAAGGGACTATATAACCCTAATCCTAATAGTCTAAATTTTCCTGCTTTTTAATTGTCTTTGCCTCACATTAGCCTATTCTTACCCATTTATGAAGATACAGCAGTATGGATTATCTTAATTGGTAAGACTTCAGTCAGTCTTAGTTTTGTGTAGTGAAAACTGAAAGGAAAAGCTGAAACCAAAGCTGGTTGATGCTTTAAGGTTTTTAACTTGACATATCTAAAAATGTTAACATTTAAATATACTTGCCAATTGGTTTTAAGGCGCTTTTCCCAAGTGTTGCATCTGTAAATGTTTGTAATTGCAGAAGCTGTAAAAGTGGTCTGGCTTCCTCCTATTTGCTTTCTTGCTTTGCTATACACTTCATTGTTAAACAAGCAAAAAAAAAAAAGGCATAACATCATGTCTGCAGTATGTTAATTTTGAAAATGGTTTATAATTATCAGCTGGTGTTCGTAAGTAATATGCATGTTAGTCAGGCAATTCTTCCCCAGGCATCTGTGTGTGTAGTAGTTCCTTTCCAGAACTAGCTCAGATGTTATTATATGAACATATAGCGCAACCCACACCTTTTTCCAGATATCTTTTTGCCTTTCTTTAGTAATGCTTCTCTGCTTTTTAAAAACATAATTGTGGAAAGATTAATTTGTCTGAATTTAAAAAGCTGGCCTTTTCCATAAAAACATGTTTACCTTTGGTTTTGTTAAAGGGTATGACTACAATATGGGACAACAGCTCAACTGGGACAAAAAGAAGGGCTGACATTTGAGGTTATCTTGTCTGGGAGGAGAATAAGGAATTGAAATATGAGAGTTGGGCAATGAGATGTAAAATATGAGGAGCTAATGCTTTAATAACACTGATTAGATTAATTATTGTTCCTTTGATTTCTCTGTTCTCCTAGCATCTTGCATGGCACAGCCCACAGAGGAAGGGATGTTACTAATCCTTTGGTAAACCTGAGGAAAGAAAAGGCAAACATTCTTCTTCATCTCTAGCCTTGTGAAGGGATTCCAGCGGCAGGCAAAGCGCCCAAAGAAAGGAAGTTTGTGTTGCAAGACAAGCTCAAGAGCAAAGACGTGTGTGACATGCTGAGACATTGTCAAGGGATCAAACGGAAAAGTGTGAAAGAGAAAGGGACATAAAGGAAAAGGCCATTGGACGTGATGCAAAAGCTGCTGAACGTGCTGGAGAACTGTCTCACTTTGGTCATGTGTAACATCCTAAAGCAATCCAGTCCTGTAGCCTTTCATTCTTCCAACTGAAAGCCTTAGGCAGTCCCTCCAGCTGTACCACCCAAAGATGAGGGAGCACGTATGGTCCCACTTGCACATTTCTGAACCCCTTATAAAAGTGTGTCCAGCCTCCACATTAGGTCTTGTGTCCCATTTTAGTTTTTTCCATTTGCACACTCCTCCTGTGCCAAAGCAGCCATCTTAGTTCTGATCTGCCCTTAACTGGAAAGAAATACAAGAAGTGTAGGTCTCCCTAATGAGAGCCATTTGTAATAAAATTGAAGTAAGCAAACTGTATATGATACATTGTATTTGTTTTGTTCATTGCACTGTCATAAAGTTTCTTCTGTATCTTTGCTCATAAAATACAGGCACAGAATTTCTGTGAACCCAGTTCCCTCGGTCTCAGGTACCTGAGTAAGGGAGAGGTTAACCGTTCAGAATATTCCAAACTTATCTTTTTCAACTCTGGTCTGTTCTCTTAGATGTTGTGATGTTGGACAAAGCTCAGCACACACATGAGGCAAGTGTTATGGCAGGGTAAGTAGCCTGAGGAGAGGGTATAAGAGGTCATGTGGTCAAACTTGGTACAGGGGCAGGCATTTGGTAAAAGCCAAAAACATCTGCTTTGCTCCAGGCAGAACACTGCTCATAGGCAAGTCAGCAACATCTTGGCTCTTGGAAAAACAACATTTCCCAATATGCTTCATCTTCTAAGTTGGAGGAAGAAAGAGGGAATATCTGGTGCACCATTCTTGGAAGCTTGCCAGTCCCTGCCTTTGAGCAGGCTCCAGCCTGTGATTAAGCACCTCTGCTTTCCTTTCTGTCTTCCAAATGTTCATGGATCATTCTGCCTCAGCTGAAGATATATAAATGTCTAGAAAAGCTTATGAAAAGCCAAGGAAGCAAAGACAAAGTCTTACAATATTGTATTTAGTTTTACAATGGCATTTAGATCCATTTAGATGGTGTTCAAGTGAGCAAAAGCTTTGTGTTTTATTTAATAAAACAATGACATTTTCCAAAAAAAATGCTGACAGAATCTTTTCCAGGCCTCTCCATGTAAATGTTCCCCAAGTTCCTACAGAATGCAAGTTGATATGCATTCTTGCCAAGCAGAAAAGGTCTGGTACCAGAATCTGTAGAAAAATCATTTTTAGCCTGTACAACAGGTGGGGGAAACCTCTTGCTCTCCAAAACTTTATTAGAACATACTAGTGAACTGAAACCTGGTTTGGAGGACTAACGACAGCAGCGTGATTCTGTTGATAGCCCCTGGTGTGTGAAGGTTTTGGAAATTTTAGGCTTATGATCTGGGCCCAAAGCCAGTATAAATAAATGCACACTGTTATGATAACCCTTGCAGTTTTTTCACCTACAAACCAACATGGATGAAAACAAGTTATCATGGTATAGAAAACTGCACTGATTTTTATGAGGTAATGACTGTTACAGATCTCTCTCATATTACTTCTAGACTGACTTTGAAGTGTGCTGCAAGAGTGATCTTCACCTTGTAGTTACAAACTGGTACTGCTGTCCTTTTCTCCAGATCACGATTTGATTTGAGGTTATTGAATATTTCCAGGCTGCAGAGTTGGGGAAAAAAAAATACTATGTTTTCTGGCAATATCTGTGCAGTACCATAATAATTAAATCAGAACCTGTTTGAACCTCCACAATTTACAGTAACTGAAATACCATTGTATCCCAGATCCTTAGCAGTCCTTAGAAGCTGCTTGAAAATGGAAGTGTACTGTGTTCTTCATTAACAGCAGTAGTAAAAAACAAATCCAGTCTTACTCCGGTGTAAGCAAAAGTAATCAAAACACCTTAAAATGTATTTTAGGTTGGGCCTAAGTATGAGTGTGCAACCTACAGGTGAATAGTGTGTACAACACAGAGCCCTGTGGCTAAACTGAGATGTACTTGCTCAGGCTGGAAGGGGGATAGGGAAAATCTCAGTCCCTTCAAAAAGGAATTGGCAAACACCCCATAATTGGAGTTAGGTGAATGTGAATTTTCAGTTTAAGCATCTGCCCACCTACAGCAAAATAAAAGTACAGACAATAAACCTTGAAGCCCAAACAAACATATTTTAAGAAAAATCTTTCCTGAGTAGACCAGCTCTTAAACCATTATGAAACATCACATTGGTGAGTTAAAGGAGATTGCAGAAAATCAGTATAAGAATCTTCTTTTGTATTTGTAAAGTGAACTAACATATTACAATTTCTAAAATCTGGTGGAGGTACTGTATATGATTTTATAAAATTGCTTGTTCATATATAACATACCATGTGGGACACTGCTCTGAGTTACTTCACTCTTTCCTGTGGATCCAGTTTTGGGGAATAGTAAATCTGTGGACACACTGGTGTGCTTAGCAAGCTGTGCTTGCTAAAAGGTTATAAAAATTTTACATCTTATATTCAGTTATTCTTGTCTCCTGACAAAATCTCTTTCTGCTCTGTCTTGATAAAAAGAGAGGGAACAATATACTTATCCCAGATACATGGTCCAAGGTAAAAACATGTTTGGTCATATTGCCAGGAAAGGTTATAACTTTAAATTGAGATTTAGCAACTATCAGTTTGTTGTCTCAGAAGCTGAATCATTGTTGAAGGAATGCCCACATCTAAGAGGCTGGGAGAAAGTGGTCAAGATGAGGTAGTATAATCACTCCAATATTGATCTTATTTATAGCAGGTCTCCTTTAGCAGGGTGGCTAAACCGCTCACAAAGTCCACAGGAGCAACAGAAATTCAGATCCTGGTATTCAGATTGCTGCTCCTTTAAGCCTCCGTCTACTGTATGTGTATATCACAGTAAACAGTTCTTTGTAGGAGTTTTTCTGGTCCTCTTGATTTTTTTTTCTCTTTTTTTCCCCCCCCCCCCCATGTGTTTCCATAGCCTACAGAACAAGTTTTGGGACTGACCTGGGATAGACAATGTCACCCTTTCCCAAATGATGTTGGCTGGTACTTTTAGCTCCAGTGTTACTTCTGCTCTTCTAGAGCAATTAAAATGTTGGACTACTGTAAGAACAGGGTTTTGTCAGCTCAGAGGTCTGCCTCATTCTTTGGGGTGTCATGCTTTTAGTAGATCAAGATCTCACCCAATATTAAAATTCTGATGGAGCACACAGCTAAGTCCTTATGAGGTTCCCATCTCTGGATTCTTGGTGTCTGAAGCCCAGAGACCCTCATAATAATAGTTCAGAGACTTCAAAAAAACCCACAAAAACTGAATTCTTTATCAGCCTGTAATTATTTACTAAAGATCTGAACTTCCCCCAGTTAGAATTTAATGAGTGGAAAAAGCTATTCAATTGGTTTTCAAATATGTGTGACATAGCGCGCTATCTGTGCTAGCAACATGATGGACGTGGTGACCTGTGCCCAGAAATACAGAAGCAGCAGATGACCATTTATGACTCAAAGGAGGATGTAATTGAAACTGTTTTTTCAATCTGATTTTCTCTCTGTTGTTTTACTGATGATCACAGAAAATCTGGTTGCTTTTGTCCTCGTCGTGTGGCAGAGCTCAGATAGTGTCTCACGCTCACTCCTACTGCAATGGTCTGATGGGCGTTCTTACACATCTGCCTTAACTTCCTTATTACCAAAGAACTCTCAGGAAGATTGAGCAGGAATTAGCTATCCAAACAATGCCAGTACGGGCCTAGCTGAGACAGTTCTTAGACTTCTTGTATTTTTTGTGCAACATCTGACACACTTGCCTAAACATGAAAATAGAGTGCCCTAAAATGTCAACCAAGTGTGTTCCCAATATATATATTGTGTTATCTGACAATAGGTAACTGTTTTTTTAAAAATTAGCATGGCTAAGCCCCCTACTGCTTTTTCCCTGCCACACTTCCCAAACTTATGTATTTTACTACAAGACTTACTAGACTGTTGCTTGCATTAATTCGCAAGTGCTTTGTTTTGCCAATCTCAATTTTATGAGATTGTCGGCCAGGAAGGAAAAGATGACAGGTCCTTAGGATACAGATAGCACTGAGTTCTGGGACCAGTGCCAAACTATATAAACTCTTCAATGAGAGGTAGGATTGTAGTGTTTAAAGCAGACTCAATTCTTAAAAAATGCTAGGAGATCCTGTTCAAAATGTTTGTTGCCTCTAAATACCTTTGGAGAGGCCAAGGAGCGTTTACTTACAGGAGGTGGCTCCAGGACCTATTGCTGCTATAGGCTGCTGTATGTTTTATTTCTGAAGCTTCTCCCTGTGGGCATTGCCTTTGTGGGCATAGTAATTAATCCACAAGACACTGAATGGGTGGAGGACTCCACTTGTCTCTTAGACCTTGGCAAGAAAAACCCCAGCTCCTGAAAACCTGTTTGTCAGATACCATGAATATTGTAACATAAAATTTTCTTTGACAAAGCTGGCAAATGTTTTCGTTGACCTTTTGCCTTATATCCATTAGATTGAATCATTAGACTTAACAGGGACTGACCTTGACTAGAGTAAGAGATAATTGCCAATTTATCGTGCGTCAACAAAATTAATGGATAACCAAAGAAGTGACTTTCTGCCTTTTAAGAACAAAAACCCAAGTGTTTAGTTGTTTTATCTTTTAAATATTCAATTAATTATATGATAAATTAAAGACTTTATCTACATTTATGACTGCCAGTGTTTAAATTTCTTCAGGAATCTTGTCTGTGTAGTCTGAACGTTTATCATTCAAGTCAAACCTATTGCACTGCCTGATTGTAGCGCTGTAAATAACGTTTGAAATGTTGCACTATTCAAAGTTATTACTTACAGATTGAGGTTAAAAGGTGGTATGTTTATTTTTATTATCAATAGTACATTGGCCTTGTTATTTTTAGTATCAGTAATAATTGGCTATATTATTAATCAGGTTGAATGACCAGATGTAATTTTCACTCTATATTTACTGATCAATAATCCTATCCATACAATTTGTTTTGTGACATTTTCTGACTGTAAAATTGATGTGATATGTTAAGCATTTTTAGTTCTCAGTGGTTTACCATTTAAAAGATTGTATTGCATTGACTCAGAGGAAAATGCAGAGTATCTTTCTATCTGCAGTGCATGAATTTGGGCTACATGAATTTTTCAGATCAGGATTTATTGTAACTAGTTTGATATGGCATGGTGGAGTTTTTTGTTTTGTTTCAACTCAGAACGCTCCACAGCCATGCAATTAGGTAGTTTATGCAGCAGAGAGTTGTTGCAATTGATCATAGGGGAGTAGAGATCGTTCATTATAAACTGTTTTTATTCAGGCCTTTAGATCAGGTTTTTTATGTATGTATTATTATAGTTGAAAAGGACTTACCACACCCACTATGCAGCGTTTGAAGCCATTTGTAGACCTAAATCCTCTTTTTCCTTGACTTTGTTTCTCAGACCACCAATTCTCCCTAGTCCTTCTCCTTCAAAATCCATTCCAATCCCACAGCCCCTCCGACCAGCAGATGAAGACCATCGGAATCAGTTTGGGCAACGCGACCGATCCTCTTCAGCTCCCAACGTCCACATCAATACAATTGAGCCAGTCAATATTGATGTAAGTATTAATAACAATTAGATCAAGAACAGTAGATTTGATTTGTTCATTTTGAATATCAGTGCATTGAATTTATCATGTGCACACAAGTGGTGTGTTTCTAAGCTAATTCTCAGTGGTCTATGAGAGTCTTCAAAGGTCATTCATTTTTCATTTTTTCATAGATTCATTTTTGCTTTGAGAGCTGTAAGAACACAAATAACCCATTCTCCAAAAGGAAAACTGCCTCTTGACAGTCCTGTCCTTTTCATTTTCAGAGGAACATTTTTTGCCCCAAACCATTGCTTTTTTTTTTTTTCTGTCATTGGTCCCAAGGCTCTTGCTGCTAGCTGTAGCCAGTAACTACTCTTGCAAGCCATTCTATGTGTTAAACACACTTTTATGCAAGATAGAGATTTTTCGTATTTGTATTCCAAGTAACATTTGTGGCATTGAAGAAAATTGAATTATTACATTAAGCTGAGTTCAGATATACTGATGGTAGTACCTTAGGATTTCAAGAGCCCAGTGTATGTTGCTCTGAGCATTCTTTTAGAGTGTTCAGAAACAGCTACACTTAACCTGTTTTCCATGGTTTTTAAATCTCTGAATGGTGAAATGTAACTAATAATAGTGATATTAGTATAAGGACAGTTAATACCTTTCAAAATCTTGGTCACAACAACCGCTTTCTAATTTTGCTAAAATATACAGCTTGTACTTTACCCTTAAGCCTGCTCTGTAGAAATTAGTCATTTGTCAGATGAGTAGTCTTGAACTCTGCCTGGACACTGAGGCACAAAATCTGTTTTGTGTGTAAGCTGATGAAAAGGTGAAGTGTTAATTTTAAGAGCGTGTCTGTGTAGACATTTACATATGGTAGATGGCATTGGTGCAGCTGAGGCATAGCCTGTGCCTTCAGCAGCAGCGTAGGTGTATAAGGGAACAAATATGTAACAAATTGTGTAACAAAAAAGGGAACAAAGATAATTGTGTAATAAAAAAAAAAAAAAACTGTGTGATCAAAACTGTTGGAATACAGATGGAAACTTAGAATTTTCTACTTCTGTTTAGAAAATCCTTAGTGTAGCTTGCTTTTAGTTGCAAAAGACACTTAGTTCACAGTGTATTGCAGGCAAAGGAAACGTTTTGCAGTTAGTCATTTCTGAGAAGAACAGAGTGCGCCTAGCTATGCAAATCAGAGGTGTTGTTACAAGAAAAAAATGAAGCAGGACTCATCTGACTGATGTACCTCAGTACAGGAAATTGATGTCCCAGCTTCTAATATGACACTTCATTTGTGCCACAAACAGCGTAACTAGAACATTTGGTTCAATATTTCTTCATACATTTTGGCCAGCTGCATTTTTAAATCAATATTTTCCTGTCAGCATCTATTTTGGGTAGTGTACATTTCACTTTACTACCTAGAGATGCTGTTTTAAAGCAACTGATTTGGAGAAGTGTAGTACTTGTTATAAGTAGTTCTTTGGAATTGCTCCTAGTCAGGATGGGAAACCACTTTTGTTTCGTGGACAACACATGACATTATGGATTCTCAAAATGATCCGTATCAATTGATTTCAGAATCTAAATGTTAATACCTAAATTAAATACAGATTTTTTTTTTTTATAGGAATTGATTAGAGACCAGGGTTTACGAGGAGAGGGAGGTAAGTAGTATTTCACCTAACTACTGTGTTACACTTAATTACACAACTGCTCTGTCCCTTCCTGTTACCCTACTTCCTTCTACAAAACACAGGCACAAAGGGAAATATGACTAGAACAAAAAGTGAATATACATTTGCTTGTCCATGAACTTAGTATTTGTCTCACGAAGATTTGAGTCATTTGCTGGTCATTCTGGGAGCGGGGGAGATGGAAGGAGAAAAAGTTTTGAAGTAGGATCTAGTTTGTTTTTTAGTTTTAAAATTAATTTGCCCTGTCGCTTCTTTGTACACTTAATTACACAGACACACACACAGACACGCAGACACACACACACATATATTCGCTCACATGGCTGCACACAGATACACTATAACTTCCCAAGGCATTCTCACAGATTTTTACACCTGTTGTTACATTTTCACCCATGGAAACAATGGAGGTTTTTATTGAAAACCATCAACATGGTGGATGGGTCTTCCATATGAACTACATCCTAAAACAGTGTGAAATACTCCGGTTCTTCTCCCCCTCTGCCCTGCTGAAGTTGCTGCTTTGCTGTACTGCATGCCTGTGCTAATCTTGGAAGCAGGTTGTTAGGGCCTTTCACTAAAGCCAGGTTTTTTTATGTTTCCTTCAGTAATGCAGAGCCCTAATTCACAGTTAAGTCAGAACTAGTACCAGAAAGTTTATTTTTCTTCACGTGTTGAGCACAGGCCTGTTAAGTGACTTCTCCCACTGGCTTTTGAAGTCCTGAGGGGGCTTCTTATGTGCTGTATTATATTCCTATGAATATAATAATAAAATAGAAATATTGGAAATAGAGAAGTAGTAAGTAGGGCAGGCATATGACAGTTTTTCCAACTCTAAATCAGTAACGCAGTTGTCTCCTAATTATAACTTGCTTCAGCCATAAGTTAGGTCTGAGTTACCTTAGTGCACTCTTTCCTGATCTCTAAGATTTAGTTCTGTGGGCTGTCACTGACTTTCTGTGTCCCATGCAAATCTGGTATTTGGTAGAATGCTACCTGCCCACTATATTGTGTTTGATGGAGCTGTCTTTAATTATGCCAGCAACAGAACACTTTTGAAAAAGAAATTTCCTTTAAACCTGCAAGCTTACTAATTGGAAGTTACCAGTTCTAGCTATTTTTGTATGTGTTGATAGGTGTGGCTCTCCACAGTTTTGCCCATTTTGTCCAGCATTTAAATGTTGTGCGATCATGTTGGTTTTAACTTTTGATCATAAACTGTCTGTTTGGCATCTGAAAACAATTGGCTGTTCCCAGTCCTGAAACAGTGTTATTAGTAATTGACTTTTTTTTTCCTTCAAAGTTCAGAAGCAATCTATGAATAGGAGTCAAAGCATCCTAGTTATTTCCCATGACTTCTTTCATTTCTTCTATGTGTCTGTCTTTCTGTCTCTGCCTGCCCGTCTCTTTCTCTCTAACAGCCCCTTTGAACCAGCTGATGCGCTGTCTTCGGAAATACCAATCCCGGACTCCCAGTCCCCTCCTTCATTCTGTCCCCAGTGAAATAGTGTTTGATTTTGAGCCTGGCCCAGTGTTCAGAGGTAGTTGGGCTCTTCTTTCTTGTTTTCACCCAAACAAAATAAGTAAAACCACAGATGCTGTTTGTGCCTCACCCTCACACCGTGTGTATGTAAGTGTGTGAGTTTATCAAAACACCTCTGTTTTTTGCTTGGCCTGGCTGGAATGCTTTGAATGTGATTTTCACACATACTCACTTTCACCTTTACACGCTTGAAAATGACTATAAATAAAGTCTGACTTAAATTCTCAAAAGCAAGGAATTTCATAGTTGAGGTTTTTCTGTGGACCTTAGCATAATTTTTCTAACCAAAGGTCCTTGGCTTGCATTGCAGTGATTTTAAAGATAAAATTGTGTCCTTAACTTAGAATTTCCTTGACTGTTCAGTTTAAGTCAGTTCAGTGCTATAACAGTTTTCTGTATTTAATATTCTGTGTTTTGAGAAGTAATCTAGGAAATCAAATGTGAATTACAAACATTTCCATTGATATCTTGTTAGGTCTCAAGTTTTTCACGTAATGTGTTTTATCAACTTTCAACAAATACTTCATTTTGAGAATGTGCTGTTGACATCACGTTGGGGTCCTAGATGGTTTGGATAGTTTTTTTTAGTTAGCAGATTTCCACTGAACCAGTATTTGTGTCCTGTACTACGCAAAATAACACAGATTTTCACGTCATTGACCCTGGGAGTGATTCAGGCCTTAAGCTGTCAATGGATCTGTTGTACTGCACAAAATCCCCAAAAAACTCTGTGGGATTTTATATGCTGGAGAAACCAACTATTGAGTAACAGCATGAAATGTAAATTCTTGTGTCTATATGTATACGTTAGAAATGGTCAGCTCAGTGCATGTAGTGTGGTTTTCAAATGCTACCATCTTGGCTGTTTCAAAGACTTTTGTTTCAGAATATATCAAGAGCAGTTCACCTTATGAACTTGTAAAGTTCTTCCAGAAGTCTTTGTAAGAAGACAGGTGTTCCCAACAAGCAGACTGGCTACAGAATGGAATATGTTATGTACAGCTTCAGAGTCCAAGCTATTGACTTAAGTCCAACATTATCTGAAGTATTCTACTCTAATAACTTGGAAAACAGGCCATCTGGTATTATTATGAACAGATTCACTACCATGTTCTGCTATGTGCTGTAAGCATTCTTGGTGAAGGGTGAATATTGTGTTAGTGTTTCTATATTGTGGTATTAAAATCAAGTTAGGAGACTTTAGTTACCTCAGAAGAAAACACATTCTAGTAGAGCTTTGCTATTGCAGAGGAAGTCTGTAACCCACTAAACTTTTGGAAAGTTGTTCATGTTCTGGAAACATCATACATTTAATTCCATGTATGTATGATGAATTATATAAGGAATTTATGACAGTATAGTGGCTGTAACAGAAACAGAAGTCCTTCCTTCAGGTCTTGTTAGGATGGACTTCCAGCTGATTATAATTGTAGTTAGGATGCCCAATATGCATCATTATTGTTGCTTTAACATGCGGAACAGAGTTTACAGGTGCTGTGTCCCATTTTTGCTGTGTTTATATGTCATTATTATGTGCTTCCACTTCTAAATTTATAGATTTTAGCTCAATGAGGACAGGGGTGGATATGTTTAGTCTGATAAATTAGCATGCACTGCATCAGTGAAGTTGAGCAACAGTTTTAAAAGCCACAAAGTCAGCTTTTGAACTCAAGTTGGTATTAGGAGGCACTTCTTGCTTAAGAAGGGGGTTGCTAAAAGAATATGAGAAGGAGTATTGTCTTCCACCACTTGCCAGAGCACTAATGTGAGAGAAAGCATTGTAACATTAGAGGTCTTGTACAATGACATACATTGTTTAGCAGAGCAGCATGAATTTAATTAACAGTTGACCCTATTTCATGTCCTTTGCATTGGAAGGGTCAGCATAACCTTGTTACGAATAATTGTGGTGTATTTTAAAAAGCAGTGTCTAGTTGAAGTGCTCTATTTGTAAAGGGCCACTGGGGCTCTGAAACGGCTCTCTTAGTGACATTTTCCTGCACAGATTTGTTTAGATAACATACAGGCTACAGGCATACTGTTCTTTTTGTGTTTCATAGAATATGCTTCAAATAGCTAACTAAAGTACTTGTTCTTTTTTAATCCTTTCTACAGTCTAATATTTCTTTTTAAATAAGAGCTCTCTGCTAACAGATAGCTTTAAAACAGCCAAATGGTTTTCAGGTGGCACTTGGAGACGCAACTAGAAAACATTTTAATTGTTTGCATTTAGTCCGTCTTGATTCCAGAGTACAGTGTTTCATCTATTTTCTGGGTTTCTAAAAGCTTAGCCACAAGAAATCTCTGAGGTAGATGCTTCTAGCTAAAATGCTACTACTTTTCTACTCAAAGAAACTGATGAAATTAAAAAAATACATTTTAAAGTATTTTTTCTTACTTAAAAAGACATTGTCCTTCTGATAATTCAGGAGCAAGAGACTGGGGACTGTCTGTACAGGGATGTTTGCTATAGACTTGTCTCTTCCTGAACTCTGAGACTTGAGTGCTAATCTAGTGTTAGGACAATATTCCTAGGATGTGTTTGTTCCCTCTTAACATTTGCATTGATGTTTGGAGATACTGCATCTTAAACACAGTTCTTGCACCTAATATCAGTGCATTCTTGTAAGCTGGATATATAAAAATAAAATTATCCTGTTTCTGAAATTTAGGCTCAACCACAGGTTTGTCTGCAACACCTCCCGCCTCTTTGCCTGGGTCACTAACCAATGTGAAAGCGTTACAGAAATCACCAGGACCCCAGCGGGAAAGGAAATCATCCTCATCCTCAGAAGACAGAAATAGAATGGTAAGGAAAAGATCAGCTGTTTTCATTTGTAGTGTGGGATATTCATAGTATAGAAATACTATGCAGTCGTGTTCCTCTCACTTTTCTTTCGTCCAAGCCATCTGAATTATTTTGAAGAAGGCTATGGCAATGATCAAGGACTTTAAACCAATGAATAATGGAGTGGGAAACCCACTTTAAAACGACTTTGAACCAATAAGTAATTGTGGGACTGAGATATAAATCACTTATATAATTGACTAGACTCACTTTTACTGCCTTGCACCCAGATGTTTGGCGTGCTTCATATTCTAATGCCAGTTTCCCTTCATATAACTTTTCCCACCATGATTCATTAACTTTGAAAATAACAAATACATGTAACAAATTTTTGTGTAACAAAATAAAAAAAAAATCTGCATTTTTTAAATTCCAAGTTTAACATTATGGTTGAATAAGAATTGAAAACTAAATATTGCTTTCTTTTTGGTAAGAGTTTCTTAATATTGTCTGGTTTTAATGCTGCCAGAAATCTGTGGCAAAGATTTCATGCCAGGAAATAATTTGGTATAGCTGTGTCCTGAGGTTTTGTGTCTGGCTGATTTGAAAAGTCAAAGACAATACCTGAAAAAAAACTTTTTTAAGACTTTAATGATATGAAATGCTGATACCAAATCTTCAACAAAGAAGTTGTTTTCACAGACATTAATGCATTTTTTTATTTTTTTTTATTTTTTTTTTTTTACTCTTTATTGGTTTTGTACGTATATAAAGAAAACTCTTGGTCGACGGGATTCAAGTGACGATTGGGAGATACCAGATGGACAGATCACAGTTGGACAAAGAATAGGATCTGGATCATTTGGAACAGTCTACAAAGGAAAGTGGCATGGTATGTGGCCATCACGGCAAACAGTTGTTCTTCAGCAAGTCAGGCTGCCTGCCAGGGGTCACCCAGCTGGAACATAATAGGGAGAGTCCACTGAAGGGCTGTAAATATGATTTTTAAATTAATAAGTAGTGTAAGGACTTCATATTGCTTAGAGACTCAACTCTTGCATGTTATTCTGAATTAAGGCATTATTAGGATAAAGATGAAACATTGTTATTAGGTCAAGTATCTGTCTTGATGAATGAGGATTTCAATTGTGTCTTTTAATAGCTTTGGCTTGGATAGGATTTCTCAGAGTAAAGTAAGAATTGTGTTTTTATGTTTCCCTGAGTATTCACTTACTTTAATGTTGTAGGGATTTATTTCATGGAATCTATAAAAAAGAGTACCTCGGTATTTCTGGTGCTCTGTATAGCATTTTCTTGGTAGAGGACTATGTATCAGTGGCATTTACTAAAAATTGCTGTTTTAAAGGTGATGTGGCAGTGAAGATGTTGAATGTTACAGCACCCACACCTCAACAGTTACAGGCTTTCAAAAATGAAGTAGGAGTGCTCAGGTAAGATTATTTTTAATGACATGAAATAACGGGTGTAAATTTGGGCCTCATTAATCACTGAATTTTAGATTTCCATTAGAACACATTGGTCTTACTCCTCCGTGATGATACTTAAGGCAGAAAAAGTAACTGTTTCTTCGTATCTACTGCTAGTTCTTCCCTCCCCTGTTTGTGTTTGTTTGCACACCTATGTTGTAAATATGTGTATGTCCATACACTCAAGACAGGACTGGTTTTTGCTATTATACTGCCCTCAGGGCACAGTCAAGCCTAAGTGTGAGCTGTAGGCCTTTCTTTCCTCTCATTCACGTTTTGAGATTGAAGGAGAGCACACCTGGTTTTCAGCTGCAGCACTGCCCACATTATCTGTTGTTTAATAGTTTCTGTTCGGTAGCATTAATTCTCTTCAAGGTTTTTTTTAATTGTGTTTCTCAGAAAGTCACTTCTTGGTTTCCTTTTCTCATGTCTACTGCTTGTAGTTTCTTAGAGGAGGTGTTTTGGGTTCTGCTCTTAAAAGAGGATCCATCAGCACGATATGATAGAATATTTATTGGGAAAGAACACTGCATCCAAGCACAATCTTGAGCATTGTTGAACCTAATTCTGTTTTAAAAAACAAAATAGCAAGAAGATTTTGGCCTCTGGAAACCTGATGTGTTGAGCTCGGTGCCTGTGCTGCAGAAACATCCCCAGTAAGTTACATGGTGGAAAGGGGATGGTCAGCCTTTTTCCCAAGGAAAATGTTAGTTCCAAAATCTCTAAGCTCTTAGCTGTGGAAGTAGAGGCTTTCTGTGGTACGGTACTTTGGATATCTCTTCATTTTTTTGACATAATTTTGACAGAACTTCATGAAAACAAAAATTTGATATTTCATAGCTAGTCCATTCTTGTGCCAGCAGTCCCGTAGCTGTAGTCCAGCCTTTTTGGTTGTTGATCGTTTCAGAACTTACGTAGTCAGTTGTATCATTTCACCCAGACAAGGCAAATTTACCTGTAGTTGTGCCTTTTCCTTTATGCTTCATCATTTTTTGCGAGAATTTTTTGCCAAATTTGCAAGAAACTGCATATTTTTTGTTCCCTCAGGAGTTACTCTCAGCATCACTCAACAAATCTATGAACTTGAAAAAGGCACAGTCGCACAGTGTAGAACTCTCCTGGTCTGCATTGCTGTGAGGACAAACGTTCACACTCTGGGCTCCCATGTTAGTTTTTTAATATAAGAGAGCATAAAAGAGGTCTGCCATCTTCCACCACAGCATAGACTTAACAAGCTAACACAGGTTTTAAGCTTGGTCTGTCAGGTTTCACCAGCAGAAAGCTGGCTGCCTTCTAATATACGAAGCTATGTTGGAAGAAGATTGCCTTTATTTTTCCTCAGCCCCTGGGAAAGCTCGGAAATATTCCATAATTCCTAGGTGCCTCATCTTTGTAAAATCTTGTTGGTATGTTTGGAGGTGTGTAGTTCTTCCTGTCCGTTTGGTGGCAGTAAGAACATGATTGACTTGTCCTAGAGGGTGAGGAGAACATTTCAGATTTCACAGTGGATTCTTTCAGGCCTTGAACCTACTGGGATATCTACCGAGATATTCCTTTCTGCATTTGTTCATTGGGAAGCTTTTCTGTATGGAGTTGCTCCATCTTTGGAATAGGTTTGCTTTAATCTGGTCAAATCTCTGTGGCGAACTCCAGTTTCCCAAAGTGCTGTTTGGAAACAAGTTCACGTCATAAAACCTTGCTGAGATACAGTTTTCATACCTGTTTCCATCCTTTCTTGTATGCTGGGTTCATAGGGTACAAATTCTTGTCAAAAAAAGCCCTAAGAAAAACTGACGACTTGTCAAGGAGGTGTGCTGATGGTATACAAACAAAAAAGTTGTCCTTCCTGGAAGCGTCTGAGGCTGGAACTTCATTTTGGATGCCTTCCTTATGGGCAGCAACATGTCGTAGCTGAACTAAGGTCCCACAAAAGCAGACTTGCCTGCAAACCATTTCTGTCCATGGGGACCTAGTGGGAACAGTATCTTCTGAGCAGTCTTGTGCTAAGGTGCTTGCTTGGGCGAAGCAGTTCTTACCCCAGAGTAGTTATTCCATGTTATTATGATCAGAAAGGCTAATGTCTGGAATAATTCATGAAAATGAATCTAGCAAGAGGTTTTACCATGTTATCTTAGTAAAACTTGAGACTGACGCAGCCTCTGTTTGGAAATATATATGTCAACTGTGATAGATCTGCCTGGCTTTTGCCTGATTTCCTATTGATTTTTGTGTGTTTTTAAACAGGAAAACACGACACGTGAATATCCTGCTTTTCATGGGTTATTCAACAAAACCCCAGTTGGCTATTGTTACACAATGGTGTGAAGGGTCCAGCTTGTATCACCATCTACACATCATTGAGACCAAATTTGAAATGATCAAGCTAATTGATATTGCACGACAGACTGCACAAGGCATGGAGTAAGTATCGTATTACTTGTCTGATAATGAGCTCTGGGGCACTGTTTTCTTATCCCCTTCCCACTGTGGCTGACATTGGGAAAGTAAGGCCAGTTATCTGCTCACTTTGCTGAGCCCAGGGTCCTGCCTCGATCATCAAAGAATCTGCTGAAGTGTTTATTGTTCTGATAAGTAAAATAGACTTTGTGTGGTTTTTACAGAACATAAGAAAATACAGTCTTAAATATTAGAGTCTTTACAAAGTTCACAATGTAGATAATCTTTATGGTAGGAAGTAGAGCATAGGTTAAAAAGAAAGACCCTGTGAATGAAAGGACAGAATTCTGTAAGATATGCACAAGGCAGACAGCTCAGCCCTGTTAGCAAGAAGAATCAGGTGGTTTTTTCCTTTTCTTGTAAGTATCATAGCTCTTTAAATAACAGATTTCAGTATTTGGAGATAACATATGTATTTTGTTCTAAGGAGTGTAAATAGTCTTTACTCCCATAGAGGACCATTGAGTTAGAATTTTCAAAACTAGCCCAATACTGTGTGTCAAAATCAGGGCACTGCTGTAAGATCAGAGAACTCACCCTCCAGCTGAAAAGACACTATGATGATTGCAGTTCATTGTGCCATTTTTCTACTAAGTATTCCATTACATTTTCAGTCAAGAGGTGGGGAGGTGTTTGCAGCAACCAGGCTTAGCCTTCTGTTAGCCTGCTCATCTCCCCAGGCCCCATCTGTAGGTAGTGGAGATGCAGAAGCTGTTTTATGAGCATGATTCAAAGCAGAGACGTAAATTGGGGCTTTTCCAGGAGTTTTGTGCCAATCTCATTGACTAAACAAAGAGCCATGGGAGACTAGTTGCCTAATTTAGGCTGTATCTGTGCTGTGGGGCAAGTACTCTCCTGTGTGTTCCCTGCCATCTATTTATCCAGTCTGCAAGGGATCTTTTTTCCACTCCTGTACTAAAAAACAGTCAGCATACCTGAGTACACACTGAGACTGGGAAGCACATTTAGAGACACCTTACCTAAAGCTGTGACTAGCAGAGGGTCTTGACAGTCACCATTAAGGCTGGGAGGCAGAACTTTTAGCACTGAAAGGGCTGAATGTAAAAATACTACTGAAGTTGTTTTTATTGTGGATATTGAGTTAGAGTTGAAAAGGAGAAGTTGGAGCATAATTGTTATTTCGTTCAGCAGCAGCATCAGATTTGAGCTGGGAATCCAAGCTTTATTTTGCTTTTGGGGTTTTTTTTCCTGTGAATGTTGCAGAAACTGTCATGGGTTAACTGAAGTTTTACTACTTTGCAGTTTGAATATCTACAGAATTTGTGTTTCAGTAATACAGTGAATTTTGAGTTGCTGATTAGTGAAATATTATTTAACCCACCTAATCTATGATATTCCTTTTCAGTTATTTGCATGCCAAGTCAATCATCCACAGAGACCTCAAGAGTAATAGTATCCTTTCCCAGAGATATAGTTCTGGAATGTGACAGCATTTCTGGTTCTTTTTTTTTTTTTTCTGAGATTAACAATTATGTGAAAAGCTGTTCATGTATGAATATTTGCCAAGTAGAAATTTCACTGAGTAATAGGGGTATTATCAATAGTTAAAGGGATAATATCAATAACAGCAAAATAAGGGATGCCTACAGTGTCTGTTGATTTCATGGCAATAACGCAGGAGGTTTTTTGCATCCTTTGGTTTCTACATGTAATGAAAGATTGTGCCAGTTCAGTCATGAAATATTTTCGGCTTTTCTCATACTTGGCATTTCAAGAAAGTACTTGGCACTTCAAGAAAGCCACCTGCCCATGGTCTGTTCAGCACTGGCCCAGTCATTACTTATGTAACCCTTAAATAGCATAATTCCTTATGCTGGCTCCTTAGAATCTGTGTTACACGAAAACCTTCTTCAGTGGTGGTCAGTGGTAAAAGCTGTCACGTGTGTGTTGCAAATTTGTAGCTGTTTTTTGTTTGTGTAGGAAGGACGGGACCAGCACTGCTTGTCTGTTTTCCCTTAACATTTCCCCCTTAGATATATTTCTTCATGAAGACCTCACAGTAAAAATAGGTGATTTTGGTCTAGCTACAGTGAAATCACGGTGGAGTGGATCCCAACAGTTTGAACAATTGTCTGGATCTATTCTATGGATGGTATGTAAAGGGGAAGTGGTGAGTTTGTTTCAACAAATTTATTTGCCTTTGGCCAAAGTTTCTGCAACTATCCCTCCAGCACACTGATATGCACAAGATGTCTTAAGCTGGAAAGACAAGCAGTAGTATGAAGTACTAAATTAATACTTTTCAATTATACTTTAAGCATATGTTTTCCAGTAGTCAGCATAAAAACTTCAGTGTCTTCATCCTTTATTCTGAGGTTTAAACTGAAAAGAAAATGGTGGCTAAGGAAAAAGGATATAATTAATCCAGTGTTGAGGAGAAGGTGAGAAAAGCCATTCAAAACATCCTGCAAAGGACTAGAGGAACTAGCTCAGCCAAAAGTAAGATTCTCTGCAGTCTTAAGGATTCAAGCATGGATATTCCAATACTACAGGCTCCTGTACAACTCCACTTTCTCCTTTTCTCCCTGGAAAAACTTAAAGCTCAGTTAGTTGGCATTATTTTCAATGTTGTTATAATCCTAGTTTCCAAATGTCTTCTCAGCCTGGACAAGGTCATTTTGTTCTGTCATAGAGCACTAAAGAGATCACCAAGCTAAAATGAAGCCATGGGTTTTGAGATTCATGTCAGCACCCACTCGATATTAGCACCCAGTAATCTGTGAAGGCAAGAATGGGCCTTGAACTTGTTGTACTATGGACAAGTCCATGTTTTGTTCCTAGTATGTGAGGTGCACTGTGATGAAATGAAAAATAATTCTTCCCTTTTATGATACAGGCACCAGAAGTTATTAGGATGCAAGATAAAAATCCATATAGCTTTCAGTCGGATGTGTATGCATTTGGGATTGTTCTTTATGAATTGATGACTGGACAGTTACCATACTCGAACATCAACAACAGGGACCAGGTAAGGGAAAGGCTTGACTTCAGTCAGCTGTGGGCTGAAACAGATTGATTCAGCCTTTGGTATTGCACTTTCTGATGTGTTGTGTGATTGATGTTTCCAATTCTGATGTTGTGAGACATTTCTGCATTTTCTAGATCTGCCTCAGCCACATAGCACCAATTTACTTACTTCTCTTGAGGTGTTTTTTGTGTTCTTTTTTACTTTAAATATAGATTCTCAGCTTCTGAACTGGTTGCCAGGATACTTACTAGGGAGAGAGCAGGTTACTTAATAGTAATCTAGAATAGTTCTGCAAAGGTGAAATGATCCTCTGTATATGTGTTCCATTATTCCTCTTTATTTCATCCCCACCCCATCCCTCCACTTGCATGGAATAGTAGTGCAGCTACAGGACAAAACAGAACAACGATCATCTCACTGAATGTTTTATATTCATTTGAATCTTGAGGAATGCATGCACCATTTAACTGAATTTCAGGAGATCAGTGTTTCTCCAGCCCTGCTTGATGGACTATATGTATGACTTTCCAGAGTGCGTGTAAGAAGATTACTTAATTGTGCACCAATATTCCTTAAGTCTTAATGATACCACACACTTGTAATATATCTCCATGGGATAGGTGCTTTGGGAAGGCATACCTGATTCATTATTTCTGTCTAATATGAAAATAGTATCTGTGCATCAAGATCTTTGGTGTAAACTATTCTGTGTCTGGGCTGTGATGTATTTATGTTGCTTCTCTGTCCTCATCTCTTGTTTTTTCACTGTCAGTACTTGAGAACTGCAACCATAGCAACGTTCATCTGTGAATGCCATTTTATAAGGCTGCTTCCATATCTGCCAGAACACATCATCCCAATTCATCAAATTTGGAGTGACTCCTTTTTAATTTTTTTTTTTATAATTTTGTCTTTGCCTTTTGAAAGAAGGGAGATGTCTGGATTCCTGGCCAGATGGATTCAGCCTTCTAAAAACAGTATTTGACATTGTCTTGCCTTTATCTTTCAAGATTTGAAAGATGAACCCAGTGGTGTAGGTGCTTACAGTTAAGTGCTGAAACAAATTTTAAAATGCAAGTGAAGCCACCATATACAATGTGATCTAATGTCTTGAGTTTTGTCCCTCCTTGTCTGTTATCTCCAAAGTTGTAAATATTCAGCTACTATGACACAACTAAGATTCTTAGTGAGCAAAGCATCATTCTTGTTACGCCTCAGAGTGTTTCTCTCACCTTAACAGATTTTTCTAAACTGTTCTTGTAGTGTTAATCTCTTTCCTCTAGTTCAAAGTAAAAGTTTAATCCCTATGTTCTTTGTAGAGAGAGTACTTGAAACATAAATAATGACTTGTGAGTGATTTCAGCTTGTACAGGTATTTAGAAAATATTAACACAGATCATGGTAAGTCTCATTGCAGCAGAGGTAAGGGACAGGGTACATAAGCCTCTACTATGAAATGCTGCTCTGGCACATGAGGATTTCTAAAGAAACCATGTGGGAGTTTTATATTTCTCCTTGATGCCAGCACAGATGTGGCTGAAACAAAAAGCTGAAAAAGGCCCAGGGCTGTGTTAGTGTAACACGTATGGCATGCTTGAGATGTGAGGAGTTTCTGATGTTCTTTTCCCCCAGTGTCAAGATATGAAATAGTTACACTTCGTTAGATAGAAGGTATGACACACCTGCTGGGCCTGCCTGAGTGTTCAGAGAAGGCAGTGATTACCTGCTGCAGCATGAATGGATCTTTGATTAGGTGCTTTGGAAGGGCTTTTTAATGTCAGTGCAACTGCAGTACTCAAACCACATTGCATTTGACTTTGGCTTGACATGATGATGTTTGGTGGGGTTTTTTATATATACAAGAGACCATTAACCATATTTATGTTTTATTTTCCTGCTTCCCATCTGTTTACTTTGGTTTATGGTTAAGATTTATCCTTAGGCGAAATGTAAGCCTTCAGTGTACAAAGAATTACTGTAAAAATACAAAACCTGTCTGTCTCCTCTCCTACAGAGGAGAGACAATTTCTCTTTTTCTTTTGTGCGTTTCTTGGGGGTGGGGAAGGTGATCAGATTTCAAGAATAAGCTTTTGTGTTGGAAAAGTATATGACAGAATTTATTCTTAAAAGCTAAAGGGTTTTAATATCCAAAGTCCGTGTATTTCTTAAAATACCTTTCTGCGTGAACTTGCTGTTGACTTATAAAACAGAATATTTCCTTTTACAGAATATTTATTTTTAGACATTCTGTTCCTGCCAAAGTTGCTTATTCTTGTTTTTGTCACAGTTTTTGACACTGAAGAACTGTTCCTTGGATGGTTATTGCTATAAATGGTAACCATTTACTAGTGTTCAAGTTTCACAGAAATCTCTCCAAGGAGGAGGAGGAGGAAAGATCTAATTTTTTCTCTGTACTGAATAGGTTAGCAAGCATTGCTCTAAGAAATCTGGCAATTTCAATACCAAATAATGTTTCCTGGGAGCAGAAAACTTTCTGCTGGAACTAAAATGTTCTTGCAAAATGTTCACCTTTTTTTTGCTGTTTGTTTTATGGACTCATCTTCTTCCCCTTTCATCTTTTTTCCCCTTTAATAAAGATAATTTTTATGGTGGGACGAGGATATCTATCTCCAGACCTCAGCAAAGTAAGGAGCAACTGTCCAAAAGCTATGAAGAGACTAATGGCAGAATGCTTAAAAAAGAAGAGAGATGAGAGACCCCTTTTTCCACAGGTGAGAAATGCTCCTCTTTAACTCTCAATAGACTATAGAATTCAAAGTTATGAATTCTGTGGCCAGTTCCAAATTTTTTTGATTAGTGTTACAGCATGACTTCATAAGCGCGTTGGCTCAGTACCTGCTTAGTGCTGTTTAATTAGAAATGCTTATTTTAGTTTCAAAACACAGGTATTATAGTGACCTGTGTATTTGGAAAAGCATTTATATGTTGGAGAAAGTTTCAACTGGGAGATGGTGAAATTGATAATTGTAGTTAGACACACAAATTAGAACTTTGTATATGTGCTCAGAAATCTTTATACCCTCCCCGTCTTGCTCTCCCCCAAGCTTGATGAAGGGAAACTCGTAGTTTTGCCACAAAACTTGATTTTTATCATGCCTGCTGAAGACGATTTGGGTTCTAAAAGCTTGGTGGAGAAGGGGGGTGGGAATCTGATTTTTTTCTGTTTTGAATGTAACCAAATTTTCAAAAAATAAGGAGCTCCCCCTGCTGACTTTTCAGTAAACCGTATTAAGCAAACTGCTGCCAAAGCTGGGTTTGTTTGCAGCTATGGCAGGTACAGGTATAATGCTTGGACAAGGAGCCAGATAAAAAGCAACTGTATACACTGTGCTTATAGAGGGAAATTACTATGCCTTTATAAAGGGGGGAATTCCCAAACTGTCCTTTCCAGCTTTTTCAGGATACAAACATCAAGCATGCAATGCAGTAATCAATACTTCTAAAATTCTGTTTTAATTTAAGTATTTTTCTGTAGTTAACTGATGTTGTGCCTTTGGTTTTGAGAGAAAGTTGCAGCTTTGGAACAACAAGTTTGATCATTTATTTTCTACCTGTTTTAGATTCTTGCCTCCATTGAGCTTCTGGCCCGGTCATTGCCAAAAATTCACCGCAGTGCATCTGAGCCCTCATTAAACCGGGCTGGCTTCCAGACAGAGGATTTTAGTCTATATGCTTGTGCTTCTCCAAAAACACCCATCCAAGCAGGGGGATACGGTGGGTTTCCAGTGCACTGAAAAGAAATGTGAAAGCATGTGCCTGTGTGTCTGTGTGCTGGTGTGTTCCTGTGAGTGCAGCTCGGGTACCAGCTGTGTTTTTAAGGTTTACTGAGGGAACAAAGACTCACTTCCCAACACTGGACATTGAATGTCCCAAGCACAGAGTCTGTGTTGGTAACGAGTGCCCTGGGAAGAGCTGGCACGAGAGGAATTGTAACGTCACGTAAGAGACATGGGAAAAGTCACTTCAAAGCAAGCAAAAATCTTCCTGAGGTCATGGGGTGTTGTTTCTGCCTAGTTTATTGATTGGAATTAGTTACTCAGGAGTGTATTTGATTTTAATTACACAAGCTATGGTGGTGTGTTGTTTTGGTTTTATTTTTTTTTTTTACTTCAGTTGAGGTCATTATATTTGAGCAATAAGCTTTAGATTCTTCGTTTAGTAATAGTGTTCATATGTGGGAAACAACTGGAAAAATAAACTGAGCTTCAAGGCTGAATACACTCAAAACTTCTTGTGGTCAGCAGAAGTGAGCAGATACAACACAGAATCCAAAGAAAGCCCTGAATTACATGTGGCTCTTATTTTGAGAGTCCAAGTTTAAAATAGTCCTGTTTAGAAAACATCTCTTCCTGCAGAAGAATGGTTACAAGGGTTGTTATTTTTTACTTTGGTTTTTTTTTCCCCCTAAATACTCTGACCTGGTATAGTTTAGACCATCTCAAAATGTTCCATTACAATGCAACACAGAAGAGATTCTGAATCTGCTTTTGCCAAACTGCAAGATTATTGCTGTTAGTGGTGCCTGTATCCTTCAATTAGCATGGATTTCAAAATTTGAAAAAAAAAAACATTACAAATCTCAAGCATGACCAAATACTTTGAAGAAAATGCTGCTTAACACCCATAATAGGAAAAGAAGATTTGAAAAAGCAGTTGTTTTCATGGAAATCAGTGTTATACCATGAATTCTGTTAAGATGAAAGGTTTTAATTATTTTAATATTGTTAAGAATACCACTGAACATGACAAATTGATTTTTTCACTTCCATATGAAAGCTGCTAGTTTGACTAGAAGTGAGTCAGCTAGACTAGATATCTGAGAAAGCTAGACACCTTACCAAAATCCTGCCAGCTCACTTTGGAGATTGTATTTTTCTCTGGAGCAGGTAAATCAGGATAGTGGTTCGGGTGGTATCAGTCTTTGATGTCAGGTATGAAAACAAGATGTATTGGCAGTGTTCTTGCATATTTTGAGATGAGTTATATGGTTTTACTTGGTTTAAACAGTTAAGCTGTTAATTTTCACGGATTCTTGCATCGGACCAAGCTATTGCTGCTCTTGTTAGGACTTCAGGGGCCGGGAGTGTTCCTAGTGGCTTCTGATTTACATACTCATGGAGAAGTTGCTACCAGTAAGTTTTTGAAATAGATCAGGAATTCCAAAAAGTTTGTCTTTCTGTTGTCTGACAACTGAGCCTTTTAAAATGGGAAGCAGATATAGAGAACTGGAAGAGATATAGGCGATTTCTACGTTTTATGGCTGCATTCTAATAGGCTTTTTGGCTTCTGCTGTTGGAACAGTTTTTCTCATTTTCTTAGTCAAGAAAATTTAGCTGTTGAAATCTCCCTCTATGGAAATAGTTATGTAGGATGAAAGTTGTTACTGTTTTAGAAAATCTGTTTCCCATCTTTCTGGTGGCTTTACCTCATTTTGGCAGTCTTATCTTTAAATGAAAACAGGACTTAAGTGTTTTCCTCTCTCATTCTTTACATATTTATTCTAGACAATGAGGAGGAATGCTTCCTAAGCTTTGGGGTATTCAGTACAAGCTACAATGCCCATCTCAGAGCAAGAGGATGCTACTGGGTCTCCTGCAGTATCTAGAAATGTGGCACTCCATACAGAAAAGTCCTAACTACGTGGGGGGTTGCAGAGAGTGCAGAACCATCATCACTGCCCTGCCCAGGCTTACTCTTTTTCAGATCTGCCAGGTCACTACTCCTTGGAGTAGTGTTATCCTCCTTGTTGTTAAGATTGTTTGTTTGTGCTCTAGGAACTACAGGGATGGGGGGGAAATGCTGCCATCCTAAGACACACTTGGCCCCATTTCCTGCTGTGTGGTCAGTGCATTCTTCCTGTGTCACCTGTTCTCACAGGTCGAGCACAATTTGAGGTCCATGACCATAACGTGATTTTAGCTTCTCACTGAATGTTTCATGAAGTCTAAAAGGAGGCTGGGTTTTGTGGCTCATTAACTTGATCTGACATAAAGGCATTTAGAGTTTTAATTTCTGTAATATGTAATTGGTGCTTCAGTGAGATTTGGGAACATCTGTAGAATGAAGATGGCTAACTACACCTGTGGATTTGGGTCAGAGTTCTCAAAAGTGCAACTCAGCTATGTTGTTCAGAAACAGACACCTGTTGGTCCAGAAAACAGGTATGTAAGAGCTCAGGTTTTTCTGAAGGAGCAGTTTATAGTAGGTGAGATTCCTTTTTTCTTTACTTTCCTACATCTCGGTATAGAAACAAAATCCATCTTGGTACCTTCTAGAAGATGTTCCACATTTTTATTTAACCCCATGGATGGTATCCATGCAAAAGATCAGCACAAAATCCAACAGAAAACTACCTCTTTGTCATACTTTTTCTGTGTCTGTGAATGTAACCCAGGCAAGGTGTTGGAATCTGGTGTTTCTCTTTGATAAGTCAGGGAACCATTGTTCTCCTTAGGATTCTTCTAAAAAAACATGGCATCTATCCCAACATAAGGAGGACAGTTAGGATGTTGTGTACATACCTTAGTAACCTTGTGAATCCAGGTAACTTAGAAATTTGTGAGAAAAGAGAATGGTAGCTGCATCTTGAATCCCTCCAGGAACCAGGGGCAGCAGGTTCACTCAAAACATGCCCTTGTGTTATATTGTTTGGAGGCAACATGAAAGATCTTGATCATCTTTTTAGTACAGATTTTTTGGAAGTGTGCATTTAAAATAGCTTCCCCTTGCTCTGCATAGTACAAGCATGAAAGGACTGCAGCAGCTAACCTGAAAGGGCTTTGTAAGAAGTGTGTGTTTTCAGATGCTATCCATCCTTTGGAAAGGAATTGCTTTATTACCAGTCAAAGCAAGTATCTGAAGTTCTGCTTGATCCAAAGCACCTCAGATGTCTGGCTCACAGTGAATATAAATGTCTGGGGGTTTTTTCACATAACAAATGGCTAAGTATGTGGTTTCATAGCTTCATGGTAAACTGATCTCATTTGGAGCAGACATGGCCTACCTCCTTACCCTTGCACTGGCAGATGCTCTCCAATTCCATGAGTCTGTTCTGTGCAGTTGTGTGGGTTTCCCAACCATGAACAAAGCAGCTCTCCAAAAACTGGTTAGAAAACTCCCCTTGCCCTACAGCCTGAGGTAGCACTTCCTGCATCAGCTCCTTGAGCCATCTTGCCTCAAGGACAGATAATGCTGGTGTGGCACAACAGGCAGGTGATTGCTCTACAGCCCAGGTCAAGAGGAAGAGTGGGCCCTCAGTAGTCCCAGTTTGGATTAGCATTGCCCGTTGCAGGACTGTGTCCAAAGACTTAGCAGGGCAGAATCAGGACAGGGCACACTGGGTCGTGTTCCTAAAGCTGTCTTCATTTTGCCCATTCATTGGTCTCAGGCAAGACCTTCCTGGCCTGCTAGAAAATGATGAGTTCACATTTCATTTTACTTCATTTATCTGTAGGCGTCTTAACCTCAGGGGTTCTCTCCCCCTCTCTTCAGGTGGGTTTTTTTTCTGGAAGCTAAAAGAACCAGCTACAGATATTTTACATCTTCAGAATAGAGAGGGTGACGTAGAGTACTTCAGCCACTCCTCAGAAAGTCCTACTGACACCTAGATGAAGGATTCCTGTACATGGATAGGTATAGCCATGTACATTCCTCATCTAGGGAATGCTGCTACTGGCATCCGCGTTTTATACATGTTCAATCAACATAATCCTGTTATTAGATGAACATGTTACTTTTTTTGGTCTCCTATTGATTTGAGATCAGCTTAACACCAGAATTTTGAAAGGCAAGATTTAGCATTAGCTTGTCAAAGGAAATGTGTTTGCTAAGGTTTTATATAAATGGCAGGGAACTCTGAAAACTACCTTTTTACAGCTACCATACTGTCTGAAGTATTTCTTGACTTCTGATGCAATTTTTCCTTTGCTCTTTTCCAATTGAAGGTTCATCTTTTATCTTCTGAAATCCCTATATGACTATTAAAATCTAAATTATTACTAGAAATGGGCAGAAGGACAAGATGAGTAATGAGGGAGCCATCTCTTGTTTATAAATTGATCTTTAATCAGCAATTTAGAAAAGCAGAATGAAAAATAAATTAAGTAGAGCATGTTTTGAAGGCGTAGCTAGGCATGAATGTCATTCTTAAAAATTGGCCTCACAGGCAATACTTGATGACTTTTTTGTCCTTCTCTTAAAAGAAAAAATACACAAATCTTGAGATGTTTCTAGAAGTTACTGTGAAGAGAGTTGGGAGATGAGTGAAACGTAGCGGAAAGCAGCACGAGAAAAGGATCAAATACTTAGAGTATTTTAGAGCAAGAGTTTTATCTGTTGGTGGAACTTGTAAAATAGGCAATTAGATTCATAGTGAAGCTTTTATTCCTTTGTTGTTGTAAGTTAAACCTGCTACCACATCTGTAAAGACACGTAGAGCTTCAGGTCTGTCACTGCCTCCTGTGCCAGCCCCTTTACTTTAGACCATGGGTATACTTTCTTCTCCTTTCTTAGGGCACACAGAGCGCTCTCCCTGCTTTCTTCAAGTTCCCTTAGAACTGATCAGCCACTCCTCCCAGACCTTTTGGGTGCCTTTTCTTCCCCCTCTTCATGCAGACTGCTGATGACTCTTCTGGTTCTCTCTTTATAAAGCAAGACAGCCCATGATAAGCTTAAAATTTTGTTTGCAGGGATGCTTCTGTTTTGTTTCCAATATTCAGAATAAGGCTATTAAGATAAGACAAAGCCAACAATACAGTCACTCTTGAAAAGATGGAAGGACACCAAGACACAGCGCAGTTGTTTGGATGTAGTGGCATTCAACACCCTTCTGTTGAACAGAACAAAGGGTCTCTTATGCCTGCTTGTCCTGAATTCATTATTAGAAAAGCTCTGAGAAATGTTATCAAGAAAGTGGCATAAACTAACCCAAAATTCATATAAAACCCAACACAGGGAAGTTACATGTCTGCTCCTTTTCCTCTTCCTTCTGAGTCCTTTTGATTATGTGTAGTTGGACACCCCTCACTAAAAATCCTATAGAATACAATTTTTTTGTGGGTGGCAGGAAATTCTTTTTGGTAAATCATAAGATTGAGAGGATTAGTATGTTAGATACAGCTTCTGTTCAATCTTCTGGGAAACTCCTTAAAGACTTTGGGCGGCAGTTTTACCCTGTGCCATAGTTCCTTTGAGAAATGGGACTACCAGTCTGTCTCACGGTATGGTGACACTGAGTAAATTATGCAGAATTTCAGCAGGCCATCACATGTGAAAGCACTGCATATAATTATTTTTTATTCAGTAATTCTGAAGGAAGCATATGGCTGCTTTATTTGTTGTGCTCTCTGTTAGTGAGGCCTAATTTCTGGTCTGGGATTGAGTAGATAATCTCCCCATTCTTGTTTTTCTCTCAGTAGGTTGCTGTGTTGGTCTCTAAACCAGATCGTAGCATTCTTTAATACTGGTTTTATATTCAGGCACTTTACTATATATAGTCTTTAAAGGTTAATGGGTGTGCCAAATAGTTTTTTGTTACTCAATCAGTTTTACACCAGAATAGAAACTAGTTTTTAGTCAGATACCTTTATTGAAATTGTTGCTTCTCAGGAAGATATATGTGCAATAAGGAGTTTAAAGTAAAATCAAGCTTGACACATTTTATTTTCAAATGCATGATGATTTAGACTTTGCTTGAACTCTCACAGTTCTTGGGAAGAATGGGTACAGCTTGCTTTCAAGAAATTCTATGTTGGTGAAATATGCTGGGTCTGTATTCAATGTTCTCTCACTATGTATTCTCTTGTGCTTTAATTTTAACAGTTTGCATTTTTTAACATCTTTTATATTCAACCTGATGTTCAGCTAGTCTTGAGAAAATCTCTGACTGCCTAGTAACTGAAATCACCTTTTTAAACCAAGCTCTTGTCCTCCCTCTACAGGAGAATTTGCAGCGTTCAAGTAGCCACAGCACCATGGCAGCACCCACTCTGTTATTTAAGTCTTGTGTTCCTACAGTTTCTTAACATCAAAACTCCATTCTGCTCCGCAGAACCTAAAATAATTTAGAAAAGATATCCATAAGCTTTTAAAAGTGGAGCAGAATGGAACTGCCAGTCCAACACAATGGGAAAAAGTACCTTTTTGGGAACCAGAGTCCTCTGCTGCCAGTGTTTCTCCTTCAACACAAACCACCACGTGCATTCGGAGACCCGCAGTGGCTGCCTGTGCCGTTGGCATCATTCCCAGGAGAGAGGAGAGGGCGCTCGTGGTTTGACTGTGGTGCTCGGGCATGAGGGGATGGAACTGCTGCTGCAACTTAGGAGACTTGCTTTGGATGGTCTGCCGGTCGGCTTTCTCCCTCTAACAGCGTAACCATCAGAGGCTGAAAATCTGATGAGTGCTAATTTAAAAGAATCATTCTCCATTCTGATCCTTTTTTTTTTCCTGGTGTACTTACTGATTTATGGACAACGCAGTATCCCCTTTTCACTGTGTTACAGCATCAAACACCTCAATCTGTCTATATTATTGGGTTTTATTCCTTTAAAATTAAAAGCGTGGGGCACTGGGAGCTGGAGAAGATGTTATTCTGAAGGTGAAAAGGTTCAGCTGAAGGAAAAGGGGATGCTGCTGCACCTTTTTTCAGATTTACTTTACCACTTCTTAAAAAGAACAAACAACAACCACCATCCTTAACCTTTTTCCTTTTCCCATATTTTCTTGGTGTGTGCATATACAACATCTTTTAGAAGGATTGGGTAGATCCTTCTTTTGTTGGTCCAGCAACAAACTGAAGT
Organism: Pachyramphus minor; assembly: GCA_013397135.1. Taxonomy (NCBI): domain Eukaryota; kingdom Metazoa; phylum Chordata; class Aves; order Passeriformes; family Tyrannidae; genus Pachyramphus; species Pachyramphus minor. Next base: position 59,013 of record VYXB01007851.1, on the reverse strand, counting down.
TTAAAAAAAAATGTAGCGAGATTGTCCTCTCTTTTATTTTTTCTTTGTATCATATGATACAATGTATTTATCAAAGATGCTACTGCAGCATCTGAAGTCTGTAGAGTTCCTGATACAGACTGTGAATGGTGTATGTACCTACTTTAAAAGTTTTATTTTAAATGAGGGTGCAGGTTAATGCCAGGTACCTTACCAATATGTAATGTTTTCGTAAACGGGGAAAAAAGTTCTCAGGTTGAATTGAATACAAATACAAAACCCCCTAGAATTAGACATTCCAAAAATCATGTTTTGGTACTTGCAAGAGCTTTTTTTAGAGGATTTTTATCCTGTTAACTAAACGTCCTCTGATAAGTGTGTATGTAAATGTGGAGCATCTTGTCCTAATGGCAAGTTGTTAGATCAAAACAAAACGGTACTTGCTGGATCCACGCTGGCTACTTCTCCTCTCATTGCTTTCCTCCCTGTCATCTCTTCCCTTCCATTTGTCTTTCCCTTTTGTACACTTTGCAAACTAGGATGAAGGTGGCGGTATCTCCATTAGACTGCTTTGTTTTCCTGTCCTCCAATCCTGGTTTTCAAATGGTTGGTAGCTTTTTGACAAGTTACCCAGTCAGGGAAAAAACAACTCATAACGTTCTGCACATTGTTTACCTCTAGTAGAATATCTTGTGATGTGAGCTGTTGGCAGAGTTCTCTGGTATGTGGTATTACCTGTAAATTATTTGTACAGAGGCAAGGCAGACCACGTTGGAAAGAAACTCAAGCTCAGACAGAAGATTTCAGAATTTGATTCATATTGGCCCTGTACCACTGCAGGTCAGGCAGGAGAACTAACCTCCACTCCAGCAGGGATGTTCCTGCTTAGAGGTGGTGTGGGGCATGTTAAACAAAATCATGACAAATAAATGAAGGAGTTAAATGTGTGTGAATGTGGTGTCCATGCTAAAGATGGATGTACTGGGTGAGGGCGCTGTCCTTCCCTCCCTGGGGAGAGCTGGACTGTTTCTGTCTGCAGAAGGTTGCTCCCAGGTGAAGGGGGAAATGCACATCGGTAGTGGAAGGCGCTGTCAATACCCTGGAATTCTGCGGTGTTGCTGGTAGTCTGTTCTGTTTGTCAGTAAATATTTACTGGGGTTATAGGGACCGGACTAATCTGAAGTGGGAATTATAACTGAAATACTGTGTATTCATATTAATTCCACAAACATTAGCAAGACAGCAATAGTGAATGACTTAATAGTCACTACAAGAATGAAGTGATTCATGTTGGTACATGAATTGAATTGATTTTGTGTACAGGATGCATTTTAAAAACAAACAAAAAAAAGCACAAATTTTTTTCTTGTCTGCCGTGGATCTTAAGATGCTGTAAGGTTTTTTTCCTTATTGAGATTGGCAGGAATATAAAAAGTAGCAATAGCCACTTTCCAGTGTGGAGAAGCCAATGTGCAAGTGGTGGTGAAGACTGGTGAAGTCAGAGTTCTCCCTGGTGATCATCTGAGGCCAGTACATAAGAGGTGGGGGGATCCTGGGGCCACTGGTGTCAGCAGGCAGGTGAGAGCATTCATCAGGTACAGGCTCCCAGAGGGTGAAGTAGTCACTGCTTCTCCTTTCACCCCGTGCTTGGCTCCAGCCCTTCTGCAGGCTCTGGCCTCATTTGTACACATCAGGCATACTGGAAATTATTGTTCTCTTGGAAGAAACTGTTAACGGAGCAATTATGGACAGGTGGTTCAACAGTCATTTGTTTCACAGAGCTTGTTAAAAGCCCTAGTTTCCTTCCACAAAGTCATGCTGGCAGAAGATTGTCTGTTAGGAACTTTGTTCTATCTTTCCTTAAAATGAGATTACTTTGGTGGAGATTCATTACCCTTTAGTCTACAATATGCTTCTTGAGCCCATAGGAAAAGCACAAGGAAAATTGCTATCCTTGTCCATGCAAAGCACTTTATAAGTAACACATGATCTCTGGGTTGTTTTGGTTTTGGTGTTTGGTTTTTTTTTTTCTTTTTATTGGGGTTTGTTTGTAGTTTTGTTTTCCTTTTTTGTTTCTGCTTTTGGTTTGATTTTTTTTTTCCCTGAGGAATGTGCAAGTTGTTTGGCTGCTGTTTAGAGAAGTCCTTTCAGGATGCATTTCTACTGGTTTTGATGTTTGTTTGTTTCCCTTCAGATAAGTGTAGTAATATGTGTTTGTCTGTAAGAGGTCCCACATAATGTTCATGCAAAACATTGGAAGAAACGTGGCTTGTAAATAATTGGGATTATTTTTGATTTTATCTTTTACTTCAGGAGTTTTTCTGGATGTCTTGCATGCCATCATAACCAGTCTTAAAGCTGCCCTGTAGATGTTTAGTGAATGGGGAAACAAGAGTAGACAAGAAATGAGTGCCCTGTGTAGCAGTGGGATGAAGGAAGTAAACTGAAATGACCAATACATTCATGCCCATTACCCCAGATTCCTTAAGCTTCTTTGTGGTGTCCCAGCCACAAACACATTCCATAGTATGGAAGTGTCAGTACATACTTTGCGTGCACATGTTGGGACAAACGCCAGTCACACAGCTTCTTCAGGCTCTGTGGTATCCAGTATTTAATAATTATTTGCAAAAGTACCAGTATCCAGTCCCAGCTATTCATGTCTTTATCAACCACACGTAGACCTTCCCCTCTGCCTTTCCTTTTCCATACAGTTATGTCACTCTCATGACAGGACTTGAGGAAACAGCATGAAGCTGAGACAGGGGAGATTGAGGTTGGATATGAGGAAAAGGTTCTTCACCCAGAGGGTGGTTGGGCACTGGAACAGGCTTCCCAGGGAAGTGGTCACAGCACCAAGCCTGACAGAGTTCATGAAGCATTTGGACAATGCTCTCAGGCACATGGTGTGACTCTTGGGGTGTCCCATAGAAGGCTGTGAGTTGGATTCAGTGATCCTGATGGGTCCCTTCCAACTCAGCATATTCTGTGATTCTTGCCTATTAAATAAAACTATCAGCAGGGCAGAGCAGAGCAAAGTTGTTAAAACTCTTTCTTTGCACTGAAGTTTCAAGGATGCTAATACAGAAGCTACAAAGTCAACACTGTGACAGCAGTAACTAACTATGAACCTGTGGAAGGAGAAAACTTTAAAAGCTGCAGAATATAGAGTACCCAGAGAGTGAATTCAGATGAAAATTAGCATATCTCTTTCATTTAGAACAGAGAGCTACCAAGACCATCTGTTAACGGGTTTCCATAGGGACCCCCAGACCAGTTTTTGCAGTTTGCCAAATGGATCATGTGCCTTTGCAACCTTAAAAAGTACAACAGAATGTAAACCAGGTGCTTTGTAACTAGAGCAGTGTCTTTGGTTTACTTCTGCTGCAGTAGTTTTGTATATAGCTATCACTATAGGTAGGTAGTTTCCAGTTGATAAACTTCTGTAAAGGAGCAAGGAGGGCAGAGCATTCCCCAGGATACCCATTAGCATTTCAAAGGTAGGAATTGAAGGATACCTAATTCAGGTACAGTAAACCTGCTGCTTGAAATCTGCTCTATCACCAGTTCAATGAGGTTCATTCAATTTAAAAACAAGTAAGCCCTCCTCCCCCTCCAAAGACACAGAGACCTTGTTAAAGAAAAGTAATAGAAAGCTCCAAAGAGACCCAGAATTACAGTGTCATAGCATCTTGGAATGACATGGTAGATGACAAATGAGAGCTAGATGAGGAGAAATTGATGGCTGGTACTCATGCAATGGAAGTCCACATATATCATATAATCAGTTCCCTGTTGCAGAAAGCACAGTAAGTTTTGTTTTCTGGAATATCAGCAGGTTTCCTCAGTTCTTCCTTGGGCCTCTTGCAGTTGCTTTTCAGTGATGACATCCTGTTATTGCACATTAACTGTGGGAGATGGTAGGTGTTGTGTCAGCTGAGGGACAGCCCATATGTGTGAATTTGATTACTTCAGATTTCAAACTGGTTACATAGAATTCTGGCAGTACTTGCATACCAGTGTCATATTTAACCTACTTGTCCATGAGGGACAAAATAATGGTTTGGGTATTAGTGCTTTTTCAGATCTTTTCGTTTTCTTTGGGGCAAGACTTCAGGCGTAATTGTAAATTATAAAGTTATGTCTAAATGCACAGTTCATCTGAAATAGCAGACCAATTTTAATTTGGGTTTGTTCCTTTTAGAAAGCAAGGTGTAAAAGTGTTTTACTCATGTTCCAGGAACTATCTGGCATACTTCTACCTACCCCAGATGCTGTACTAAAAGTACATGTGAGAAGGCGGTTATTTTCTTGTTTTTTTTGTTTTTTGGGGTTTTTTTTAAGAAAATCTCAAAGAAACTCTTTCTCTAAGAGAAGGGAGCAGATGGGAGGGTTTAGTTAACTTCTAAACTACCTAGGTATTCGCTTCATAGCATCCAGTGGCAGTGTTCAGTTCATCCAGCCTCCTTAAGAGCCAACAGTGGCCTGTCCATCATTTTGTCTAGTTTGTCATGTTTGCAGCAGCTGTACTTTAGAATAGGCCTTGTGTGACATTTACTTCTGAGCAAGTAAACCACAAAAATAACTATGTTTTCTTTTTCTTTTTTTCTCCCTTTTTTTTCTTTTTTTTTTTTTTTGTTGGAGAAATGGTCAGGTTTTGTTTTGATAAATGTTATTCTGTGTTGCATTTGTGTATTTACCCTAGTTGAAAAGAAAATCCATCTAAGTGTTTGGGAGTTCAGTAGAAAATTAGGAGAAGAAATGAAGCCCATCATCTGGGCATGGCTGTTGGGTCTAGGGGGGGAAAATGGACCAAACTTGGTTTTTGGGTTATTTTGGGATGGTGGGGGGTTCCGAGGGCATAATTTAAATTAACTCTGTCTAAAATGTGTAAGTGCAATAAATGTGCTTTTTTTATTCAAAGCTGTGAACCTTGAGGGGAAAAAAACAAAAAAAAACAACCAAAAAAAAAAGCACATCATTCCTTCATGAGCCTTGTGTCCTGTCTGCCTCCCCTTCCTCCCCCCTTCTCCACACTTCTCAATTGACAGAAACCTGACAGTGGCCAACTTGCACATGTTGGAAACCCAAATTAACGTTGCTGTTCTCCTGATCTCATTTGTTGGGACTGGGGAAAGTCCTGCCTCATACTTCTTGCCACCCTTGAAATCCCTTTGGGATCCAGTGCTGGCCTGTGCCTCTATAGCAGGGTCTGCCCCAATCTGGGATGCAGGAGCCAGCCCACCTGCGCCGTGGTCATCCTGACTCCAAGTACAATGTTCCTCCCGGCCCTTTGTCCTCCGGTTGTAAGTCCCCCTCCCCACCTCATTCTGGGTGCAGTGACAGTCTCCCAGGGCTGGGCAGGTGACATTATTCTTGAGCAATTGCAAAAGTAATCGGCCATCATGTCTAATTGGATCCCTTTTCCCCTGTCCAAACACATGCAGGCTGGCCACTGTTGCCTTCTGTGACTCTGCCTTGTTCTGCAGGAGCAGGTGTGGGTGATCTGTGGTGCGTTACTTGCACTGTCTGTCTCACTTGAGCACAGGCTGCTTTTCCTAGATTAGGAAGGGGGCACGGGTCTCTTGGGGATTCCCAGGAAAGGCACGATGCACTGAGCAATGACAGAAGGCGTAGCACTCAGTAGTTGGACCCTATGGGGGAGTAAGAGAGGACTGGCTTGTTTAAAGTTTATAGATATCCAGATCTATATCCTTTAAACTTTATTATTTTTATATATAGTCAAGACAATGGCATTACCTCATAATACAGAGGCTTGTTTATGAGAGGCCAAGTATGTAGTAAGGAGAGGAAAGGGAAATTTATATACAGATTTAATTTCTTCTGTTTGTTTGTTCCTTAGTGCAATGAAATGTTTGACCCACCACTTTAAACTCTGTGCTAACACATTCCTTTCAGCTGTATTTTTTTTTTTGACCACCGGAGGTTTGCAAGGGGCTTATGACTGCAAAGTAGAAGGTCCAGTCTGGTTACTTAAAAAAAAAAAAAACCAACCAATTGTGTTAGTAGATTTCCATAGCTGCTTTTTAAAAATTTACAATGGAGTAATTGTTTTGAAACTTGTATTTATTTTTTAATTCGTAACAAAACATTTATTTTCGGTTTCCTGTTACGTAGGTCATGACAACTCCCTTTTGTTCCTTCTCAAGTTTCCCCTGTAATTGCCAATACAACTTATTTTTCTTGTTTGTTCCTTCCCCCTTTACTTTTGTTGTCCCTTCATTTGTACTTCGGAGTTTTTCTCATGTAAATTTGTACAATGGGAAATATTGTCCAGTTTGGTTAGAGAGCATGGAGACTTAAAACATATTAAAATTTGATAGCTGAATTCAGATTGAAGAAAAATATTTCTGTGTAAAGTTATTTAAAGAACTCTGTATTATATGAAAGGCAAAAAGTTCTATGTACTTGATGTGAATATGAGAATACTACTATAATAAAGATTGACTGCATGGAAAAGTCTGAAGGAGATTGTTTATTGTGTCATGTTCGACTCCTCCTCTCCATGAAGTTGGAGAGGTGCAACTAAGGTGGTTAAGGGGAGTGAAAAAGCTACTCTAGGATGTAACTCTGGAAGGCAAAGAGAAAGAAAAAAGTAAAATCAAGGGATGCCTGTAGAGGACCCCACCTCCCTTGAGCTTCCTTAAGCTGGACTACTGCCTCGTTGACTGCCATGCTGAGCCCCAAGACGTTTTTACTTTTGCACAGAGTTTTGCTTCACAAGGATTATTCTGGACTTTTATGGACTCCAGGGCAATTCCCCCTCACTCTGGGGAAAGCCTGGCACCAGCTGGTCTGGTAATTCCCCTGCTTCTGTGGCAATTTCCCTCCACCTTTTTATTGCTTATTTGGCAGAGCTTTAATGATAAGATTGTTACCTACTATGGACTCACACACCTTATTTCTTGGGGCCAACACATTCTCCACCAAACAGGCACTGGTGAAGCTCACATGGACTCACGTACTCCGCCTCTAAAGCCACAGTGGTCATTCTCCAGAAATTCTACTAAAAAAAACCCAAAAAACCAAAACCACCATTTAGCTTAGACTTTGTTTACAGTTTTATTGAAATAAGGACCTAGGAGCCAAAATTTTGGTTCCCAGAGCCTCATTAGTTCCAGGGACCTGAAAGTAACAGAAGAGAATCCTGAGAACCTTTTCACCCGTCCTTTTTCCACCACAAAGAGTAGAAGAAGGACCCCCCTCAATAGTGCCCATGCTGCCTTCAGCAGTAGTTGAAGCTGTTGGTTTTAGAGCTGTGATGTGTGACTCAACAGCTTAGAAGACAGGGTAATTAAAGAACTGGAAACAAGCAAACCTTTAAGGGGACAGCTGGACAGATCTCCCTATAAACAGAGAGAGCATGTCCCCAGGGTTAGGTAATGCTGGGTCTACAGAACAGCTTAAAGAAAATCATTTTGAACTGGTACCAGCTAAGCTACAACTCATAAAAAAACTAAGTTGTTACACTTAAGGCTTATATTGCCAAAACAGGACTACCTGGTCTCGAGCACTGAGACAGGACAGTGATGAATAGTGCGAGCTCCTGTGCTCTGTAGCACAGAGACTGGGCACGTTTACCTCGGGCAAACGCTTCCAGCAGTATTCGTACACCAGTGCACGAATACTCGCTGAGAGCAGGGCACCCTTGGCGGTGCCAGCAGGAGGCAGAGACGGGCACGATGCCCCGGGGCTGCACCGCAGCTCTGAAGGCAAAGCGCAGCCCGGGGCCGTGCGGGGAGGGGCGGCAGGAGCCGTACCCGTGTGCTGCCGGCCCCCGCGGCTGGACGCGCCTATTCCTCGTCGTCCGGAGGAATCCCGAGCTCCTCGTCCGTCCAGGCCGAAGGGTCGGGATACGGGAAGTGTCCCTGGGAGAGAGGCGCGGTCAGAGCGCGGCCGGGGCCCGACCCCGGCCCTCTCCCCCCCGCCACCGCCGCCGCCACGCCGGCCTCACCAGCACCATGTCCGAGTTGTGCCAGAAGTGCCAGAAGATCCAGAACCACATGAAGCCGCTGAGGAGCTCGCTCCGGATCACCTGCGCCCGCGTCAGCTCCGGGAACTGCCGGTACCGCGGCGTGATGTGCACCCCGCCGCCGCCCGCGCTGCAGCACACGCACGGCACCGCCTCA
>VYXB01007851.1:27458-50825 GCA_013397135.1 Pachyramphus minor | reverse complement strand
CAGCAGCCGCGCCGCCGCCGCCGCCCGGCCCAGCGCCGCCACCACCATGTCCGTGCCCAATGTCACCCGCACGGCCCAGCAACAGCCGCGCCCATTGGAGCCACCGCCGCCTTCCGGGGCGGGGACACCGCGGGGCGGGGACATCCCGGGGCTCCGCGGGGCATAAGGGTACCGCACCGCTGTCCCTGCACGGCTGCCCTGCCCAGCACCTGGCGCTGGCACTAACGGGGGGAGCTGCCCGTGAGTCCCAGAGGTTGCTGTCGCCCACGGAGGTCGAAGAGCGGGGAGACTTCTCCGGCCAAATCGCCGCTTTTGGGGCGCGGGGAGAAGGCAGCGCCGGCTGCTGGTCTCTAAGGAAGGGGCTAAAAGCAGTCGGGCGGCTCTGTGTCCATCCCCGGGCGCCCGGGGTGGTCCAGCCCGCGGAGTGCGGTTGCGTAGCAACGGGGCACGCGCTCGGTGTCTCCCTCCGTGGCGGGGCCGGGATGCGGGGATTCACTCTCGGGATGTGGCCTGAAGCGTTCCTGAAGGGGCGGTAGCCCTCTAAAGGAGCACCAGGTGCAGAGCCTCCTCCCGCTCCCTAGGCCGGCAGCGGGAACGCAGAGGCGATTTCCCGGGCTCCTCAGCACAGATACACCTAATAAAGAATTCCCACCTGTCCTGCCTCAGCGAAGGCCTGCGCGTGTGAGGGGCTTTTGTTCTTCTTTCGTTTTTCCCTCTCCCACAGGTGTTGCACTACTCAGTGCTCACTCGGCAGCATCCCTGGAGCTGCAGCTTGGGCTCAATCCCTGTGGTTTGGGAACGTGGCACTGGAAGATCCAGCCTGCCGGTGGGTGTATCTGTTCACCAGCAAATGCCAGAGCAAGGGTCAGAGGAATTCTGCCAACTTCTTGTGGAGAACCAGTTTCATCCAGTAGTACGTGTGGTGTGCCTTCTGGGACATCCAGGTGATCCCAAAAGAAGCAAAAAATAATGGACAAAGCAGCCAGACTATCCAAGGGGTCCTTTCAAGGAATCAGACTCCCCCCCACTCCTCCTGACAAGGTATGCTGCCAATGTAAAATTAGTCCATACTTGTTAGTTCCTTCTGAATCTTCATTGGATGACATTTCACAGAGGAGAACTGGGGAAGAGTTTCTGTGACCCTCTGGAAGAGTAACTTTGTTTTACCTGGCAGCTTGTGAGCAAAGCAGTCTGTGGACACAGATTTTAAATAGCTTGGCATCTCTGTGCCAGGCTACACCTGACATCCCGAGCTGGCATATCCAGCCTTCCAGTTGTACCTGTACCTTGAATCCCTACTTGGGAGGATAGACAGTGCTTTGTGTAGCCCCTGAGCAAAAGGCATCATCTCCAACACTTGGAGTCAAATTTGGGTATATCTTGGTCTGGCTCCGTTTGCTTTTACAGGGAAAGATTTGCCTGTAAAGTGATTTCACTGAACGTTACAGACCAGCACTTGAAAGTATGTGTTTGACAGGTGCAGGGTGAAGGTCCCAAAGGAAAGAACAAATGCCTCACTTAGGTTTTCTGTTTTCCTTGCTAGTGACTGCACAGCTTTGCCTACAGACAGTGGATCCCGATTCACAGATTTTGGTGTTATTTTAACCTTGGGTGGAGGATGTCAAATACTGTATTTAAATAAGTGACAAAATCTCATCCTGTTAACATCCTGAACAGCTGACATCCTCAGCTGGAAACAGCAGTGGACATCCTTGTAGTTAAGGGATTTTAATTTCCTTACTCATCTGAGTCTCAGAACAGCCCTAATGCATTTTCACCAACAGTTAATGGGGCAAACTGTTCAATCTTTTACTTAACATGTGATTAATGCAAAAACATGCTGCCACGTGCTCCATACCAAGTTTATGTTTTTCCATAAAAGCTGAACGCTTTGATATAAGGTTCATAGTTTTATTGTCAACTCCACCTTCCAACTGCCTTGTATTTTGTCTTTCTGCCTTCTCTCTGTCCCTGGCATATTGTTCCCTGTGTCGCCGTTCTCAAACGTTTCGCATTTTCCATCTTGCTCCGGCCGGACGTCTCCACTGCTGCCTTTGACCTGAAGAGGCAACTTTGTCTTCCTAGACTCAACCCCCACCTTCTCCATTCTTCCTTGACTTCAGGTCCTTTCACTGATCTTTTAGCTCTTGCTGGCTTGGGGAGCTTGGACAGCTGCAATGCACACGTGGCCACTGGCTGCCCGCACGCTGCTGTTGGAGAGCAGAGGGCCTGGGAGGGAGCCAGCAAGGTTGATGTGCCTGCATTGCTGCTGATTACCTGCTCCTGGGGGTGGGAGAGGCAGCTCCAGAACCCCTGCCCTCCCTCTCTTCTGCTGCCTGTCTCCAAGCTGTGCCTTGTCCTGAGAAATGGGTGCCTTTTCCAGGTTCAAAGCTCCTTACTAAAATCAGTTAACTAAAAGGTGTAAGGGTTAGTAAGAAAATAAAACTATTCTGATTCAAGAATTGCACACCTAGTGCCTCCTTCACAGTAGAATAAAACTGTTATAGGATATGAGATGGGCCAAAATGGACACCTACAATAGTTTTGTGTGTCCTTGAAATGGCACATTGTCCTTTGAACAGCATGTCTCATAATGACTGAAAAAACAGTGATACTCCTGCTACATACCTAGCAGCTGAATAGAAAGCAGGTGCCACACAAGGGAGGGTTTATCATATAGTCCTTATGTTTTATTTTTTAATATTTCTTCTTTCCAAAATTGATTTCTCAAAATCAAAACCATTTGTGATTAACTTACAGATAAGCATCATAGTACGACAAGATGTGGTGGGAGAATTATAGAGAGAAGTAATATACTGAAAGTAAACTTTATGAACAGTATTCCTGTTTAAGGATATAAGTGTTCAAAAATCATGCTCATTTTCTGCTTCCGTCTCCTCCTTCCCCCTTCCAGGTAAGCTCCAGATCCATCTCACATGTCCAGTGTTGTCACACTAATAAAGATTCCCATGGCTGTCTGCTGCCAAGATGTCCAATGACATAGTAAGTTCAAAATCTGTTGATGAGCTGCTGGAAAAGCAGAGAAGAGAAAAGCCAGGAATCAAAGACAGTTACTGCAGGGGGGGGTTGTGCTCCATATTGAGTTAGTTTATCTTTGTTGCATAAACTGCAGAAGTTCTGTTACCAAGGTCTTTATTACTTCTTGTATTTTTGTTTTCCACAGCTTTCCTGTTTGTGCATGGAACCCAGGTCCTCTTTGTGCACTCTCGATATCCTCAGCAAAAGGTCATTTCATTGATTCATCCCCAGAGGCTTCCAGTTTAGTGAGGGGGGCTCGTGTGTTGGCAAGGAGAGAAACTGATGGCTATTACTACCTGGGCCACATTGCCCAAGAGGTGAAGGTAACTGTTTACTGGGAACTGTGCTGTAAGAGCATCTCTGGGATTTTTCCCTGTTTTCCTTATTCCTCACCATCACATGCCCGTGTTTGTGGGGTGGCTCTCCTGTGATACAGTGCACTTCACAAGCACTGTTGTCTCCCCACATCCTATTTTAATCTCTTACCTGATCACCTGAGGCTGACTGGCTCTGTGAGGAACCCTGCAAGAGAAAGGAGCCTGTAGATCAATCCATTTTTGTACTTACAATAAGGTTTTATTCAGAAACAAACAAAACAGGTCCCCTGTCTCTGTTGTCTACTTTTGCCCCGTCTAGCAGCAAAGTCAGTTAGCTGAATAGCAACTAGTGATCCAAAATGTCTGTCTCCAGGGTTCACTTCCTCTTTACCAAGCTGAGAGCTTTCCTTATTCTCTCCCATCCATGTTTCTGGGAATTGCAGGGCGATTTTGGATGCCAGATAGAAAATCCCCCTGCAGGCTTTCTTTAAAAACCCAGTTCATTTTGCAGGTTATGGGTTATTTAGCTGAACTTTGATGCTAGTGTAGGTGAGGATGTCTGTAAGCTGCAGTGTGGGGTGGAACAGATGGGGACAGTTATAGGCACGAGTGGCGTGACTGGAGTAGGAGCTGAAAGTATTCTTTGTGTAAGTGCACTCACAGATCTGCAGACAAGGCTGAGATTTCAGTAACAGATCTTCCTCACACCCACTGCTGAAGGCTTAAATTAAAACATTTCAATTTTTGGCAGCTATGACATTTTACTGCTTTGTTACCCTTCTGATTGCTGTGTAGAGAACCTCATCATGCACAGCAGTTTCTTTTGGCTACTCATTTTCTTATGGGAGGTTTTCCTGGTAAAGTTCTGCCTTGGCATGCTAATTGTGTTCTTACTAAAATCTAAATCCAAAGTGAAAGGAAGAGGAGGGCTGTCAGCCCCTTAAACCCCAGCGTTTTATTTACTTTTAAATCCAATATGGATTCCGTGCAGTGAAAAATCTGGTAGAAGAGGAAAGCTGCATTTCCAGATCACGTCCTGCTTCCTGGGATTTCTGCCACTTCCCTCTTAGCACTTAATGTTTGGCCGCTAATTGGGCCCAGATGTCTGCCTTGCAAACCGCATGTTTTACTCTTGTAGGGCTCCAGGGAACGCTTTGTAATTGAGTTTGACAAAAGTCGTGCTCGGAAAGGCAAGGTACAGCTCCGCCTGCAGGAAACGCCTCTCTACGACATTCTCCACTACGAGGATGCCAGGAGACAGCGTCTCGCTCCGGGAGACAGGGTCTTGGCACCGTGGGAGGCTAGAGCTGAACGTTTTGGCCCCGGCACTGTGCTAAAGGTTGTGGAGAGCAAGGAGGCATATTTAGGTACGGGGTGGTTTGGTTTTCTTAGTAGTGCTAAACTCACCACGGGGGCTGGTCACTGTATGGGCAAGGGAACAGTCTCCATCCCGGAGAGTTCACCACCTGCTGCTTGGGTTCTCTTCACTGTATTTGTGTTGTTGGCACTAAGCAGCCTGTTCTCCTTCAGTGTCAGAATTAATGCAGCTCCCAGGATGTGCGTTTGCTTTGTTCTGTGAGTGAAAACTTCCTAAAAAGTTGGAGGTTGGGCATGGCACCTTCCCAACACAAAGCCAAAAATGTTCCTGGCCCTCATGAGTATTCACCTCATTATCTGCTAGTCTAGTTTCCTGCTATTTCAGGGTAAAATCCTGCCTCACTGTGACAACTGAGAATTTTGTTATCTTCTGTCTCTTCATAGGAGGCTCAAAAGAAGGTCACCTTTAAACCTATAAAGAAAAAAAAAACATAGAAACTGTTACAAAATTGTCTGAAGCACAAGTCATTACTTTTAACTAACTCCAGCTCTCTTCTGCTAATACATTCTTTGCTTTTTTGTTTTTAATACACACAGCACATAACAGAAGTGGAGTGCTTGTGAGTTTCTGGAATGGGCAGACCAAGGAGGTGTCTTCTGACCAAGCTCTGCGGATTCCTCTGCCCTTAAGCGAACGCATCATCCTAGAACTGCAGATGCCTTTAGCAGCCAGGCAGATGGTGGTAGAATCAAGCTTACATTACCCATACATTGTGGCACCGGGTTATAGAGCCTCAGGCTGCAACAGACTGGGTCACTCAGACCTGGACTGCTGGTCAGGGGGTCTATATCCAGCTCATCCATGTGCTAAGTGCAGCTGGAGGTGTACCTTGCTCCCCCAGTGCTGCCTGGCAGCCTGGGAACCCACACGGCCTGTAGGGTGCAAAGTGCAGCAGGAAAGTGCCTTCATCCCGGGAACAGGCTTGGCTGAGGAAGTGCTCAGCAAGAAAATAGAAGAGGAACTGTCTGGATTGAGAATTACATCTTCAGAAAGTGTTTCCAGAGAGGAAGAGAAAAAGGAAGAGACGAAATTAGAGACAGAAAATGTTTGGTCTTGTTTGGAAGAGGACAATGAGGTTACAGAACCTAAGAAGGTAAAAAATGCTTCACTCTGGCTCTTCTGTCAATATGTGTTCTGCTATTTTTATAAATCTGCTTTGTTACCTGAACTTTACTGCCCTTACCAAAATATTGCTAGAGGGTTTAGGCTTGGCCCTTAAAAATGCTGGCTAAAGAATGGAAAGACTTTGCACTGTCTTCCTGATCCCTTGACCAGGGAAAGAGTTATAAGCTGTCATTGTCCCTGGCTGGAGCAGGCTTCTAGAAACTCTTCCATGGATGCAGAATATATGAAGTGTTGCATAGCCCAGTTCCTCTACATCCCGCTTCTGTGTGAAGGGGGTAAAGGCAGGAAGAAGTGTCAGATGGAAGACTTGACACCGGATAAGGATTAAAGTAAGGATTGCTCCGTACCAAGGCAGTCTCTTGCATAATTCTATTAAGGTACTTCTCCACCCTGTTAGATCTGTCCCCTCTCTCAAAGACCGTAAGAGACTTAAGTTATCCTCAGCAGCTGATTTGGTGCTTGTTAACAGGGTGAGGATCAGTAAGGAGGAGGTTCATGTGCACCAGCTACTGCCAAGCTTATCTCTGCAAGTGTTAGAATCCTGATTTCTGGCAGGTGTCAGAAACAGAACTGTCTTTCAGCCAGAGCTCCTCTGCCTTGATCTCCTTTTTACCAGTCTGGACCATTTTCCAGGCAGAAATACTGCCAGTTTTAGGTCATTTGGAGATGTAGACAAACTGATGAAGTGATCAGAAATTACTCTACCCTAGAGTTGTTTCTTTAGTAAAGAACTCCCCCAGAGTTTGTCTTTTTCGATTTTCTTAAACTTCAGTTACAACTTAGGATCTTCTGCTGCAAGTTCATGAAATTAACCTATTCTTTTCCTTATCAGGTCTGGATTATGAATGCATTTCTTGTTATTTCTAGGATGCTCAGAGGGAGATGTCTCATGCTATGGTTGATATTGCTGTCAACACAGACAGCTGGTTAATGGAGACGGATCACAAGGAGGAACCAGAGAGCAGACAGCAGGATGCTGAAACTGAGGCTAATTTTAAACACGAATATGGTAGTGGAACTGTAGCTCTTTTACCCAAACATAAGTCTTGCCACACATTGTCAGTGCAGTTGATCATTGTGTGTAAGATCTGTTGCCCTAACTCTTGATGCTTCCAAAGGCAATGCCCCAATGCCACACTGTGACTATGGCCATCATTATGTGATATCTTTATATATAGGTATTAATATTCTTTTGGCTTGAGAAGTTGTTCATCATCTCAAGGTGAAAGAATTATCAGATGGAAATCAGGGGTTTTGGGCTTTTGCAGCTACTGCAATAGCAGCTTTGGGGTTTTCTTAACCTTTACCATAATGCTCAGTATAAATACTATTCATTATAAAATTTCCTTATTTTAAAAATTAACCTTTATAATAGCCTCAATTATTACTGTTTATAACAACAAGATTTCTGCAGAATGCTCCTCATATCTGTGCTGAGAACTATTGCTTGCCATTGAGTAAACTTTTGTTCCCTTAACATCCAAAAGGGGCTGGATCACAATTTTAATCCATTTGTTGCTGTTCTCATTTTTAGTTTTGTGACAATGGCAGGCATTTAGGTGAAGATTCTGAAAACCTAAAGCATTCTCTGTTGTTGCTTTGTGACACTGCTGATAGAGGGAGAACAAAAAGTCACACAGGGGTGCAGGTTTCCTCCCAGCTGGTGTTCCAGCATCATTCCATGCAAACAGCTGCCACTCAGGTCTGCTCTGTCTTTAGCAGAAGGGTGTGAGCAAACTCTGCTCATGTTCTCAGCTACTCAAAAGCTGTGTTAGCACAGTAGTGTGCCCAAGCTGATGTCTCCTGTCTCTCAGCAGGGTGTACAGCTCAGGCTTTGCCCTATCAAGAGTTTTTATCATTTTCACTCAGAGCAGCTCATGTCTGTGAAATAGCACATGAACAATCCCTTAACCTGAGCAGGTGTAAGTGCAGTCAGAAGTCTTGTGTTACTGCGCAAAACTTTTCCCTGACTGCAAAAACAAGCAGGCTTGTTTCTGGAAAGAAGCTGGGACCTGTTTTGTGAAGACTAAAAAATGTCCCTCAGAGGAAAATGTCATAAAAGTCATACTTGAATATATTTTATACGAGAAGACCTTTTGTTCTTTTAACTTGCTTTCTTTTTATGAGCTTCCTATATTCTCACATGTCCTTGCCCTAATTTAATTGCAAGGTCTTTTTGAGTCCGGAGTGGCAGAAGCTTCAGTCCAGCATTCCCCAAGGAGCCCTTCCCTGGGAACCAGTGCTTTGGTTCCTTTCAGTCGCCAGAGCTTCTTTGACCAAGTGAATCAATCCCTAGAGCGAGACAGCCTGACCATCAAATCAGCTCTACGTGTGCAGAGACCACACAGTACCACCAGTGTGCTGGCTGGGAGATCCACAAAGCTTCTAAACCTTCTGAAAGACAAAAGCATTACAGTAAGTGTTCGGTCCAAGCCAGATTTAGCTCTTAGGATCAGGAGGTTTGTTTATGTCATGTGAGAATGTTCTTTCCTTTGATCTCTTGCAAAGGTTTTTGCTGCAGCAGAAATTACGCCTGTGTAGAATAATGGTTATGCATAAATAGAAACTTAAGGGTTCCACTTGGGAATCTGTGTTGTACAGGGCAGGGCACTTCTGGTATTTTTACTCAGCACTTTTGATAGAGGTTTTTTTTTTATTTTAGATCTAATCTTTTCTAAATAAAACTCTCTGCCAGCTCTACTAGACAGCAAAAAACTTATTCCTCTTTTGCAGATAATGAAACCAAAAAAAGAGAAAGTCTGGATAGTCAGCTGAATCCCACAGGAGAGAGTGCATGTCAGGGCTGAGGTGGAACTTTGTCTCCTAAACCTTAGGCCAGTACCTGTTGGAAAACACCGTTTTTTCACCTCCCACCTATGAAACACCTTTGATTCTCTCTTTGATGTCTCCCCCTGTATGCCATTAAACACAGACAAACACCCACAAGGTACATTTTTTTGCAAGGAATAGCAATACACTGGAGAACAAAGCTGTTTACAGCCCCTGGGAAACCATATAGATCAGTGTTAAGAGAAACCCATCAAAATGCTACGTGAGACTGGCAGAACTTATCTGAAGGTCCTGTAGTGTTTTCCAGCTTGTGGTATTAGAGTTGTCCAGAGGAAAGAACTGGAGAGGTGGCACTCTGTTTGCAGAGGAGCAGCTCACAGCAAGAACATGCTAACTGCAGCTGAGAATAGGAGGAAGGAGAGGAAAATATTTTGTGGAAACTCTGTTCCAGCCCCAAACAGTTCTAGGAATGTAAACTTGAATGCATGTCTAAAATTTTGGTGGTGTTCCCTTGCTCCTTCCCTCATACAGGGCACGGTAGGGAGTACAAAAGTAAGAAATAGTTCACTCTGGCTATGAAAAGGAGCCTTGTAGGTGTTCCTTCATATCTTTGCACAGAACAGTGCATTTAAAACCACAAATTAGCAGCATTGTCTAGCATTGAAATGCAGCTACTACTGAAGAACACACAGAGACTCCTTGAGCATAGGTAGAAATCTCAGACAACAGGTGAAGAGTTGATACACCTGCAGAGAACTCCGGGAATATTTTGTGTTTGGCCAGAGGGGGGCAGGTATTTCTCTTTCTAATAAAATCTAAGGAGGAATATGTAGTATGATTTGTGGTCAGAACCTGGATTTTCCATCCAAACACAAAAGCTGACACAAAGATTGGGCATCTTTAAGCATTGGCTCAACACCAGAACAACCAGAACATTGGATTTTCAGGCATCCCTTTGTTGGTTAAGCCTATAATGTTTTCTATAAGTTTTAGCATCATCCTCAGCATGTTCATGAGTGGGAAGCAACTACAGTATTCATGAGCCAGTGTAGCTTCCAGACCTCAAGAGTGACATTAGAACTAAGCTGTTCTGGTTTTGTGTGTTTACAGTTTGCATTAGAAATGCCCCTGATGGGATTAAGGCTTCGGTTTGGCTTTTTTTCTCTTAGAAATCAATCCTTAATGGTGCATCTCAGGAGAGATGGAAAGAGATGGACATCAACAGAGCCCAGACTCAGCACAAAAGGAGGAAAGAGGAACAGAGGCAGCTGAAGAGGCAGCAGCAGCAAGAGGCAGATGGTATCCAGCACCAGCTGCACAAGGACTACCAGAGGTGATGCCTGGGAGCTAACTGCTTTTTGGGGTAGATATTGGAAGGTTGGTAACAGCTGCTCCCTGGTGCTCTCCTTCAGTTTCTGAGCACCACACGTTGTGCTTTGTGACAGACTCTGCAGAGGGGTCACAGTGGTTCCCTAGTGGGAATAAAAGATGATTCTCAGAGTATGTGGGAGCAGTATCTTGTTCTCAGACCAAAGGTCTTTTGGCCTCTCAAATCCTTGCTCTCTGACCCCACAGTCCACTGAAGCTGAGCAGGACCTTGTATTACTCCTATGACCAACTTCCGGCCTTCTCCTCTGTTGCCTCAGTGGCTCCACCAGCAGCACACAGAGACCCAGCTGTTTGGATCCATCCTGCAGCCCTGTCTGCATGATCTATCTCTTGATTCTTGGCCTTCAGGGCCAACAGCACTTGGCCACACCAGGTTTATGTAGTCAGATGGACAAATGACTGCAGTTAGCTGATATCAGGCACCAGCCCATTTAGGAGTTTGGCTACCTCTGTTTTGGACACAGGTTTAACCCTCATAACCTAACAAAGAGTCCTGGAATGTTAACTGAGCACACATTGCCAGAATATCTGCTTTGTGTCTCATGCACTGTCTTTTTTATTGCTCTTTCTTTATGAGAGATTTGAGAAATTTTGTTTTGGGAACAGGCAACGGTTGCATCAGAGAACATTGCAAGGGCTGGAGAAACAGCTGGAGCACAAAGAGAGAGCTTTGCAGCACATGGCACTGCTCAAGGCTGCTGGGGCTGAGAGGAGCAGGAAGGAATCCTCCTTTCAAGAGGAAAAGAGGAAGGCAAGTCAGAGGCTTCAGTTCTTAAAGACACAGCATTCACAGAGAGGGGAGTTGAAGGCAGAATGCAATGAAAGGAGCTTTGAACAAGAGAAAAAAAGGCTGGTAAGGGCAATTCCAGAAATGATTCTCCCTTCTGCTGTTTCCAGCAGTGGCACCATCTGGAGTATTTGTCATTCACCTGTTTTATATCCAATAGAACTATATCATTTAGGGATTTAAAAAAGGGTAACATTTTTTTGACATGTGTGTAAAGAAGAAAGATGGGAAGTAAAATTCTTCATTTCTGCCATAAAGTGAGTCTTTCTGCATGCAAGGAATGAATTTCCATAGGTTATACCCATTTCTGACTTCTACTAGTGAGAATCATGGCATCATAGTATGGTTTGAATTAGAAGGGACCTTAAAGGTGATCTAGTTCCAAACCCCTTACCATGGGCAGGGACAACTTCCAATAGACCAGGCTGTTCAGAACACTGTCTAACCTGGGCTTGAACACTGCCAGGGATGGGGCATCCACATCTTCTCTGGGCAACCTGTTCCAGTGCCTCACCACCCTCACAGTAAAGAATTTCTTCCTAATATTTAATCTAAACTTACTTTCAGTGTAAAGCCATTCCCCCTTGTCCTGTCCCTACAAGCCCATGTAAAAAGTCCCTCTCTGGCTCTCCTGTAGCCCCTTTAGGCACTGGAAAGTGCTCTAAGGTCTCCCCAGAGCTGTCTCTTCTCCAGGCTGAACAACCCCCATTCTCTCAGCCTGTCTCCATAGCAGAGGTGCTCCTGCTCTCTGGGCATCTTTGTGACCCTCCTCTGGATTTGTTCCAGCAGGTCCATGTCCTCCTTATGTTGGGGGCCCCAGAGCTGGACAGAGATGAAAACTGAGAGTGAAATTTGGCATGAAAGCTGACTGTACCGTTGCAAATATCTTTATGTAGGAGTTTCTGAGGAGCAGAATGCAGTCACGGCAGGAAATGTTGGAACAAGAACCACGGGAGCAGGACAAGCAACAAAACCAGCACCAGGCTGCCAAAGTGAGAGTGTTCCAGAGCAGAGACCAAAGATCAGAAGATGGAAAACGAAGACCAAAAAATCCATGATGTCCAGCAGTACTTCAGAGAACAGAACTTTTTGGTGCTCCGGGCATCCCTGCCAGTGTAAGGAAGCTGCAGAGTTGGGGAGAGGCCCTCGAGCAGTTCACAGACCTGGTCTTTGTCTTGTAGGTGTGACTCAGTGTGCCACAGTTGTGAGAAGTGGAATTGCAATTTCCAGAGAGGTCTTTAATCTGTCTTTCATTGCAGCCAGAGTTCCCTTCCACAGCTCTGTCCTTTACACGCCTTTCTTTCTGGAGTTACTATTCCAGGTCACCAGCCTGGGCTTCAGGTAAGTACAGATCTTCTACTGTCAGGGTGTAGGTACTGCTTGGGATATGTTGGCCACTGTCTTAGAGGAGGAATGACTTTTAGAAGCCCAAAATAGAAAAAGAAAGTGGTGTGGAGTTCTTTGTTTGTTTGTTGTTTGTTTGATTGTTTTGGGGTTTTTTAATGACAAGCCCCCCTTTCGAGGCACTGTGATGACAAAAAGGTTTGATCTGTGAAATAACTGTCTTTGGAAGGTCACCAAACCCAGTGGTGGGCTTGGGTTTCTGTTTGGCCTATAGTCTTACTGGCAGGCCAGCAGTCTCCAAAGCAGGTCAGAAAGATACTCAAATACCTTTTCAGGTAGGGACCTTGGTTACAATAACCACCCATTTTGTTCTTTGTGAATAAATGAGGAGAATGCTACAAAGACAAATGAACTGGCAAATTGCTGGTTAACAAAATACAGTGGCTGTGTCACAGGGAATGCTATTACGAGCTCTGGGTAACCAGAAATGTACCTGTTCTTTCCAGAGGGGTATTTAGGGAAGGAGAACGGACGTGGCACAGTTGATTTGCTGGAACACTCAGGGCTAATGGGAAATACGTTCTTATTTTACACAGAATTATGCTAAAATAAATACAATATATGTGATACCTTGTTTCGAGTAACGCCCAGAACCAAACTAGATACAAAATTTAAATGTTGTTGCCTGACAACGTTTGTTGTGTATGCTTAGAAACATGTTACATCTTTTGTGGCACACTGCTCAACAAAAAGTGTGAGTATGAAAAGGTATGCCTTGTACAAGAATACAGCACCAGTGATAATGGCAGTTCCTCAAGAGGGAAAAAAAAAAAAGAGAAAAAAAGGTAAAATTAAGAAAAATTGTAAAAGGGAGCTTCTTTGAAATCCTGTCAAATCTTTTGAATGGCCAGCAGTTTCTTAGCAGTAAGTCTCAGACTGCATTGCCCTAGGGGTTACAGAGAGGCTGTGCCTTCAGTTTTCCCCTAGAAACACAAAGTTAAGTCTCTCATCCAGATGTTTACTAACTATTTGGAAGCCTTAATAGCTGAAAGGGGTATTTTTAAACTTTAGGATCCATCATATGCATGAGCCATCCTCAGATTTTTGGGTTGTTTTGGGGTTTGTTTGTTTTTTGTGTTTTTTTTTTTTTAAAAAAAGGGGAAAGGAAGGATGATCCTAAACACGAGGTGAAGGCTCTGACATTTTGTTTGTTTAACTTAAGGTCTGGAAAAAAGTATAACTGCATGTTGTGGAAACTGCCTGTGAGGCACAGTTTTGCGTTTTAGACATGGAATTCCATCATTTGGTTTACACTCTGTCTAGGCTCTGGAAAAGTTGGCTGGAAGTTCCTGGAAGCAGGAACGCAGGTGGTTGTGCCCAAGACCTGCATAACTGATGGCCGAGGCCCAGGCTGTGCCTGGCACCTCTATCCCAAGATGGGTGGAAAGGGAAGAGGGCACGTGCCCCATGGACGGAACATGGGTGCTGGCAGCACATGGAGATTTTCTTTAATGCAATGCTTTGGGGTTGCTTGCTTTTCTTCTTGTTTGAGTTGTCTTTTACATAAAATACATACTCAGGACAATGGTGTGCCTACTTATGACTTTAGCTCTAACTAGACTTAGAGAAACAAGTCTAAAGCTTAAAAGATATTGAACTCTACTGCTGTTTTTATCCTTAAGCACTTGGAAATGGAATATGCAGTGATTAAAGGAAAGTACGTGAAATATATTGAACTGAACATAAACTTATTTTTGAGACTTCATTTATACGCCATTAACCTTTACTTTATAATCACCATAAACCAGCAGATTGTCTGCTTATGTACTTTCTCTTCATTGCTTAAACCATCTGAGAACAGACCACTGCAGAGAGCCTGCACTACTGCTATTTCACATATGGTATATCTGGGAATATATTTAATATCACAGTATTTCCAGTCATTCATAGACTGTATTTCTCACTGTTAAAATGCAGTCATAAAATAATTTTAATACTACTATTAAAATAACTGACTGTGAATGCCACATATAATCTAGCTCTTTTGCTGGCTTTATTGAATTTTAAACACTTGCAATATGTTTTTGATCTATTAGGAAAATTCTTGGACTTCTTGTTCTTCAGCTACTGGAGACAAACCCCAAGAATGTGCATATCAGTTAAGGCTTTGAGTTAAATAGGGTGATACTATGGGGGAGGGTAATAGAAGGAAGTACACAGAGGAAAAAAAAAGACTTTTAAGCTTCAGAAACAGAAAAATTAAGAGCAGTACAAATATTCCCAGAAGTTGCTTTTTATTATGGAATTAGGTTTTTCTGCCTAGGCAAATATTTTATTATGCTGTTTATAATCAAACTCTCATAATAATGTGCTGGAGTACAGAAGTTTAGAAAAAAAAAAATGACTGGTCTGTTTTTGTCATCCAAAATGACTAAGAACAGACCGCTACATGCAGGATCTTGGGACACTTCTACAATAAAAGTAGAAGTTAAAAGTACAAAAGACAAAGAGGTTTATTGGCTTTTTCAGCCTGTGTTGCTTAGGTGATGTTAGAACATCATTTCTGATACCACAGTGACAGGTAAGTCAGTAAATTACCCTTAAATATTTAACCTGATATAATTCAAAACAGACTTGATCTATGAACATCTTTTTGAAGACTTTTAGACAAGTAAGACTGCTTTTCTCATCAGGCTGCACTCATCTTGTGCACCTAAGCTATGTCAATTTAAAAACTACCAGAGCACATTAGCTCTTAAAATTGTGCAATGAGTCAGAAATGTCCAACTGTGCAAAGTCTTCTGGTTTCTGGAATAGACCTTCTGATCACCCCGTCCCTGGCACTTGGCTGAAACGACTGAAGGCATGGAGAGTAATCCTTGCACAGCATGTCCCCAGGGCACATGTGACTTCACCTTCAGCTTCCCTCTTGTTGGCTCACAGACAGCGCAGGTAACCCCACACAGGGAGAGGGCAGCAGCCACAGGAGACTATTTGAGGACAGAAGCTGCAGTTTTGATGAGCAGTGGTTTAGCTGCCTCTAGGATGTCCAGTTCAGGGTCCAGTGAACGACCTAGTCCCTCCAGAACCATGATGGCAAAGATGATGGAAGCAAAATTGCTCTCGAGCTTCACCTAGAACCACAAGAGACTAAATGGACTCAGTGGACCGTATTTTCTTCAGTACCCATTCAACCAAGGTCCCAGCTCTGGCTAAGATGAGAGGGAAGGGAAGAGGCTGCTGAGAGCACATGCACACCTGAAACTAATGCAACTGTACCAGTTGGAGTTTCAGAATTCACTGAAATCCAGCAATAGGACCAAACATAATGGGACAGTTTCAGGGTGCCCTTAGGGAACCCAAGAGTTTGGGTTTTATACAAAAAGGGGAATGGATCTTTTTTTTTCCTTCCTTACAAGAACAGCAGGACCTTAGAAGTGCTCACTGTGGCTGCAGTAGTATCCAACATACATGAACATAAGCATTTGTGTAAGGGGCAGCTCAGCTGAATGGCCATAAAAGACCCCACAGGTCAGAGGAAATTATTCTCTGCTCTGCATGTGAAGAAACTATTAGTTTCTTCACGCCTAGTTCCCAGACAGGTACCAGAAATTGTTTCAAGGCATACCAGGGCACTAAGAATTCATGAACTTGGGAGGACTTGCTTTGTGAGGGCCTAAATCACATTTCATTTCACTAGAAACCTACTTAATAAGGCTTAATGACAAAAAAAACCCTCTAAGTAAGGAATGTTTAGAGGGACCCTTTGCACAGTGAGGAAACTGGCTGACAACCTTTTCATCTCCTCTAGTTCAGGCCACCACAGCTCTGTTGATTTACAAAGTTGTTTGCAGCTGTGGAAACTTGTTCCCCAAATAATCAGTTATAAGTAGTTATCTCTGTCCTGTGAGCAACTTCTCACTTTTGAGCCCTCTAACAAATCAGGAAAATGGCCTGGTGCTGATATATAACTCCATATCAAGAAAGAGGTCCAGGGAAGAAAGCATGCAATGATATAGAAGTGGAATATACATTAGATTTAATTTTCTGCTTCTAAGAAACTACAAAGAAGATAGGAAAAACTATGTGTTACAGAAATACTCCTTTTAGTAAACAATATCAGCCATTAAATGCAGTATTAAGACCAAAAAAACCCAACAAAACAGACATACCTGAGAAACATGCCAAGAAACAGCAAGCCTGCAACACTTGGTTACGTTGCTGCAGTTGCTCTCCTAGCATCTCCTTCATTTCAGAAGTCAGTCCCCCTCCTGGTTGCCCTTCATGTTGCTGGTAGTTCTCCCTCCCCAGATAAACCTCCAGCTATTGAAGGCAGACAGTGACAGGAGCTCACCTTATGGGTCATCAATAGTTTGAAGACATTCGAGAGGAGATTTCCCACCTGCAGCTGGAATACAAAAAGTGAACAACTGGTCGAAAACCCCCTTTTGTTTCAGCTTTCGGTGCCAAGCTGCACTGAACTGCAGGTAAGTGAGAATGAGACATGGTGCACTTGCCTTCCCCAGGGCAACAGTGTTCCCCCGGACCTTGGTCACCAGTTCTGCCATGTCAGCCTTGAACCGCTCGATGTCCTGGCACTGGTTGGCGCGGGCGTGGTGGAGGATCAGCTCTGCCACTCTCTCCCCCTGAGGAACAAGTTGGAAAGGAGAATCAGGACTTGATCGCTGGTGACTTGCAACCAGTCCTTTGCAGTTCTTGCTTAGTAGCTGAGAAATACATCTGGCAGCACAGGATGGGCCTGAATACATGGTTTAGCATGGATTCCTTGGCTTGCTTCGGCAGATTAAACAGACCAAGACAAAATGTGTCCCTCTTGAGATATGCTGGTGAGCCCTTCAACCTGCAGCTGAGAAACAGCAACAGGCAATATGAGCACAGATGCTTGTTCTCAGACTGAACAGGAGACATCAGCACAGATTCTCTAGTACATCTGAAAGTGTATTTCAAGTGGGAAGCAGGATAAAGCAGTTCTCCTTATACACAGGAGCCTGCCCTCCAAGAGAGACAATCCACCTGTTCTACATGCTCTTCTCTACGGATGCTGACACACAACAGCAAAATGGAGGAAGGCACGTGGGCTTTCCAGCAGCAAGGCTGCAGACGGGAACACGTGGAAGATCCGGATGTTAATCCATTCCCTCCTCTCCTCTAGCAAAACCGGACAGATTCTGCAACAGCCTCCAATGCAAGTGGCTCCCAAGGAGTCCTAACTTGCAGCAGAAGCAGTTGTAACCAGGGAGTGGCAGCCATACTTCCCATTTAACACCTTCTGTTTCCTGGGCCACTGAAATTGTTCCACTCTGGCAGCATCCTTGCTGTAGGGGAACATCTTAGCCCTGTGTTTGGTATAGCTTCCATGCTAGCAAGTCTCCTTGCCCCTCCTAGGGAGGATTTTAAGTGGAAATACAGAGCAAACTCTCACTTGGTTGTCAGACTCTCCAGCCGTGTCCCTTCCCCTGCCCCACGCCAGAGGCCTCACCTGTCCCTGGACCACAGCTGTGAAAACCGCCCGGAAGTTCTGCATGTCAGCGCTCTGCAGCTCCGCCACGATCCCTGCATCCAGCAGCACGAGGCAGAGCTGCCGGAGGGGCGGCTGCACTTCCACCACCAGCGTGTCACACAGGTCCACGAGGGCCGTCTGCTCCTTGCAGCTGGTGCTCACACGGGCCGTGCCTTGAACCAGGATGTTCCCGGGGTGCAGGTCAGCATGGACAAAGTTGTCAAGAAAAATCTAGAGGACAGGTAAGTCTTAGAGCAGCTCATTCCAACCAAACCTGCCCTCACCAAAACTCCCAGGCAAACAGCAGAGGTCTGTTCCTGGTCTGTGTGCCGTCATCCCTCATGACGTTGCCTAAGGTGCGTTACCCCTGGCAGCACCACAGCACGTGGCTTCTGCTGGAGACCAGCTGTGCTGAGCAACCCAGTGTGTTTGCTAGAGGTGAGGCAGGACAGCCAGGAGTCCCAACTGGGAACAGAGGTGCTCTTTGGTAATTAACTCTAAACTGAGAGCACACCAGTGGGCCTTAGCAAAGAGAAATGCAGTCAGAATAGGCCAGTTGCCAATCAGTGCCAAGAGTTATAGTAAATGGTTAAGTTTGTCCAGTCCAGGACAACAATCCACCTTACAACTGTATTGGAAAGTAAAGAAAACAAGTTAAGAGGAAACAAATCTACATAGCCCTTCTCTGACTCTGCTAGCAGGTAGCACCAACAAGGACTGGCAAGAGGGCAAGCAAAAAACAGCACTTCCTCACTAAATCTCCTGGCTACCTGGGACTGCAGGACTTCCTGCCCCAAGGTTATGTTCAGATTTCATGGATTTGTCCTATGAATTGGTCCAACTACCATATAAATAGAGTTGTGTGAAAACATATTTTTTTAGGTGTTGCCTGAAAAAAAGACCTCTGCTAATATTCACTCTTGTGCACTCATAACTGCATTTATCTGTCATAAACTACTAATTTCTCTGCTTTCCAGAGTTAAGAGTCCGAATTATTTCACCATTACAGTGTGGAAGCCATGCCACACCAGCAATCATCCTGTCTGCCTTCCTCTGCACCTCTTCTAGTTGGCCTTGGACTGGAGGGTCTTGCACAGTGAGGGACTAGAACTGCACAGAATACTCAAGAAACAGGTATTTGTTTTACTTAATGTTGTTTCTTTGCTCTTTAATTCTTTTCTACTCCTAAAATTTGAAACCAATGTTAGCGTAAAACTATTTGAGTTCCACCATCGCTTTTCTGAGTAGTAAAAGCTATTTCAGAGCCTGTCATACTCCAGGGAGTCAGAACTGCAGGCTTGCCATCACCCCAGCACAGTGCTGCAGTTATCAGCTGCATTTCATCTGACACATGGAGCCCACTCACTCACTCACTCAGTACTGTCAGGATCTTTTGCAACTCTTCCCTGCTAATTCTCATGGTTCCTTACATGACAATTGTATCACCCTCTCAACACTTCTTTCCAGATCATTTGTGATTATTTCAGCCACAGAAGAACTAGACAGCCAGAAGCTGCATCTGGCCAGGTTTGTTTTCTTTACTCTGTGTTTGATTCTTACAGAAAGGCAGTTTTAGAGAGGGAGCCAATGAAGAAATCAGCTATTGCTGTTTTCCCTGAGTTGCATCCAGGGTCTGTGCAGAGCACATGGTATTTGCTGACTGTGTTGCACTACATAGTACTTGGGCAATATGAGATTATTGATTAAATGGATTAGTGCACAGTCCTAAGCAGTGCACAGACCGAGGTGCACAGGCTGGTCCTGCTGCGTGCGTGCAAGCAGATGGCCCGTCTGCAGTGGAGGAAGCTCCATGTCAGGCTCTACAGCAGTGGTCTCTCTAGGCCAGGCTTTACTCAGGCCCTGTGTGACATTGTACTCTAAGTACAGACCCTCCCTGTGCCACCTCAGGAGCTGTGCTGTGCCACAGTGCCCCGAGTCCTGGCTTATGACAAGATACCTGGCATCCAGGGGCTGGCTCCAAAGGCACAACAGTGTCTTTGAGTGCATGTCCCTATGGACATGGGTGCAGGTAGGAGATGTGGGAAGCAAATGGGTTCTCTCTGTAGCCATAGTCTTATTATCCCAACTGAATAGTTTCTGCAGGGAAACAACCTTCACTTCCAGCTTAGCCAAGTGCCTACCATCTTTAGCAGCATGTCCATGCCCATCTTTGCAAGTCTCTGCCGCAGCTCTGTGGCAATCTCTGCATGCAGGTAGTGTGAAATAGGCTCACTCTCCTGAAATAAAGACAGAGCTGGAGTCAAACACACCCTGTGTCCCACCTTCAGCCACACCTTTTACTGGGTGCCAAGAGTTCAGGGGAGGTGATAACAACACCCTAGAAAGGACCTGCCAGATAGAGGCCATAGCTAGTGTGATAGAGAACATGAGAGAAGCAAGGGTTTGTTCTTTGGAAAGAGGGACAATATTTCTGGGACAGAAATACCCTTGCCAGGATCACATGCAGGAAAACTAAGTCTGAGTGTAGCTTTGGTCCGTGATTCAAATATCCACAAGGGAACTAAGGAAAGCATCAGAAAGTTGTCAGATTGCTGAGCTCCTTGCTTTGACCCACCACAGAGGAGAGCTGGAGTGTGGTTTGGTTTGCAAAGCACAGGCAAGCACATGGTGGTGGCTGGAAACACTGTTGGTCTGCTTAGTTTCAGGCCAAGTGTCCACTTCTGTATGAAGTTGTCTGCCACCTGTCTTCTGGGATGCATTGCTTATCAACAAAAAAGACTGGAAGAGACACCAAGGAAGAACACCAATTCTCCTTAAGCAAATAAGAGAAAAGCATCCTTCTGCCTCTGATCCCTTCTCAAAAAAAAACTTCCTTGGCACGTTCTCTCCAGGGCCACTGCTACCACCACTCCAAGACCCTGAAATTCTTACCTCAAACGTTTCCACTAGAACATCTGCTGTTACCAAAGGCCAAAGGGGAGTTGGAAACTTCACAAAATCGACATCTAGGAAATTCTGTCGGAAGCGCTCCAGATTTCTGGCTTCGTAGCGTAAATCAATCTGAAGGGAGGAACAGAAAAAGCAGGTTGGAAAATAGATTCAACTAGAGTTAGATCTTCAAGATCCTGTATGAGGAAAGGACTGTACAGTGCAATACTCAATACCAACAAAACTAGTCAGAAAGCCAGAATGAAAACAAAATCAGAGAGGTACTTTTTACATGCTTATAGCTTCCCTGATGGAAGAGCAGAGTGACAGACTGGGTAATAGATGGCCCACAACCCAGCACCTTTGAAATCTGGGTGCCTTACTATAGGCATTGTGTCTCAAAATAGACCAGGACTGCGTTATGTTTGAGGACACGACAAGATCCTGAACCAAATCTTACTGTCCAAATTGCAAGGCAAGCAGACAGGGCAGATGAACTGCAGCCCCAGCCCCACTTAACAGAGAGGCAGCCATAGCAGGAAGAAATTGAATGTAAAACATACAAAATAACCCACTATGCCACTGGCTCTTCAGTGATACAGTGTCTTGACAGGAGGGCCTCTTTCTGTCTGCTACTGCTCAAGGAGGCAGGATAATCTTCCTTCACCTCCCTCCTCTGACAATGGGAAATATTCCAGGAATACTTCTTGTTTTTTCAAAGAGAATTAAAACTACAGTGAGCCCATCAGATGTTCTCTTAACCCTCAGTCTTCAGCACATCCACCAAAAGCTCTGATGGACTAAACTGGTACTAATGACCTTGAGTCACATTTGACTACAGTCAACAGTTTACAATGTGGATTTATTGTGCAGAGTTTTTGCTATAGTAGAAAATAATTAAGGCTTTCAAAAGCTTGTTACAGACTTCAGGCTCTGCAATCTAGACAAAAAAAATGAAATTAACAGATAATGGTTCATTTTAATAGCAACATAAGCCCAATTAAGCCTGTAGTGAAATCTTTGTAAGTTTGATATTAGCAACATTTCAGAACTGTGTCTTTAGAAAACACGGATGAATCAGAATGTTTTCAGAATGATTTTCAAAGTCTAAAAACTATTTTTAAATCAAACAAAGATTGTTAAATTTTGTCACTGCTTTGCTTTTTTACTTTTTGAGCATAGAAGCTTTCCTACAGTACCATTATGTGATTGATTAGAATAAAGAACATAAGTAAAGAACAAGCCAGCCTTCATCTAACCCTTTAAAATGCAGCAGTGTGAACAGAGTTAGAGTCAGCCAGTAGCAAGACAAAGGGCAGTTTTGTTTCAGTAAGTGGGGACCATGGCATGGCGTGTACCTGCTGCATCATAAGCTTCTCGAACTCCTCCACAACCTCTGTCAAACTGAGCCACTTGAATCCAGGGAGAAGTCCAATGAGGCGGCTGCCCATCTTCATGAGAAACAGATCCATCTGGACTTGGTGGACCAGCCCAGGGTGCAGGACCTGCACAAGAATGAGCAGTGGCAAGATCAGCTCTCCAAACACTCCATTGCAAGCAGCTCAAGTGATCCCTTCCAAGTAGACAGAACACACAGCCTATTAGACTGGAAGCCAATTAGCTTCTTCAGCTAGTCCCCAGCAGAATCCACATTTTGCCATAGATTAACTTGAGACTACAGTCTCACCCAAAGACATTTTCCACCATTTTCAGGCTCCAGCCCTGTCCCTGACTACTATTAGAAGCTGCTCAAATATAAGGTTTTTCTAAATAAACTTTGCTGGAAAGAACTTGTCTATTATAGATTTCTTCATGTGAATAGGGAAGCGGTTTCACTTTCTGGAAGGTGCACTTAGTATTAATTTTTTTAATGTAAACTAGGCCCTTGTAAGCATTCCCAATACCCACATGCCATGTCAAACAGTGCCATAGGCAGCATATGGGTACTTGAGCTCTCCAGCTGGGAAGAGCTGGGGCCACCGCAACAGCGGATTGCACTGGGCTAGAACAAAAGTACTGAGAAAGGACATCAAGAAAGACAGAATCCCTTCTCTCACTCTGCCTGGCCCTAGCCAGCTACTCATCCCCATGGGAATTAAAATCTGATTGACCTTATCCAGCACAGTCTGTTTTCACACATCTACTGTTCAGGTGGACTTACTTTAATGGCTACAGGCGTGAGGTGTCTGGCTGGTGAAGGATTTGCATTCAGGAGTGGTTTGGCCATCTGCTCCATAAGGGACATCCTACTCATGGGACTTCCCTGGGAGCAGTCTGCTAGGCTCAGTTCCTCCCTGCTCCTCTCATCCCGTGTCTCCTTGTTCTTCCTCCTTCTCAGCCACCTGAGGAGACCTCTAAAGCCTGACACTTCCCACGCTTCAAAAGCGGACCTGAACTCCGAGTGTTGCTGCAGCTCCTGGGCCCGGGAGCCGGCAATAGCGGTGAGATCAGCATAGGCTTTATAGACCTGGGCGACGCAGCCCGAGCCGACCGGCTCCCGGCTTGGGAACTTGAGGATGCCCGTCCAGTCCTCACCGAAGGCCTTCCTTAGGAGCATATCGGTGTGGCCCCAGGGGTGCGGGCTCACCTCGACGTGCAGCTTGGAAAACTCATCGCAGAAGGCCTCCGAGAAGAGGTCCCTGCGGGTGCTGGCCCACTGGCCCAGCTTGACACAGGTGGGGCCGGCGGCCTCGGCCGCCCTGCGCAGCAGCCGCAGCCACCGAGCGCCCATGCCGGGCCACAGCCGGCTCAGCGGGTACAGCAGCAGCAGCGGCCCGAAGCGCAGCAC
>VYXB01007851.1:1793-24106 GCA_013397135.1 Pachyramphus minor | reverse complement strand
ACAGACGAGGAAACGCAAAGCGCATTCTTTGGGGGAAGCTCGGGCCCTACCGGAGGAAACAGCCAGAGTTCTCCTCGGTTTGGGCAAAGCCCTGAATCCCTCCCTGATGGTAGCCCTCCATTTCTCTCTCTTTGCACTGGATAGCTTGCTTTTCTTTTACTTTACTTTCAGCTGGAGGAAATGTGTGCCCTTGGGTGCAGCCTTGTAGCTTAACAGGGTGACATTTCTGACTCCCGCTGGGGACCCGTGAGAATATTCACCTGTCCTGGGGACAAAAACTCCAGCTTGCCTTCCCGCTGTGGTACCCAGGGACGGTGGGTGCTAATGGGTTAGGCGTGGAGTTGGTGGAGGGGAATCGTGTTTGGGAAGAGTACAGGGAAGAGGCTACAGCTGGCTGCTGCTGTGGTCCCGGGGTGTCAAATGCGCACTGGAAGGTAAACCATTCCAGGTGTGTTTGGGATGCTTTCAGAGGTTTTGACTTTCCAAGTGTCCAAGAAGCATCAAAGCTCTTGATGCTTGGTGCTGGCAAAGGGATGGTCACAGAGGGATTGTGGCTTTCTGACTGCTTGGAGCCGTGCAGGAGCTAGTAAGTGCTAGGAGGTAGTAAGTGCTAAGCATGGGCACTTAATCCTCCTCTTTGGAAGAGCACAGTTTGTTTCCTAAACAGGTCAGCAAATTGTATGGGATTTGTTCCTGACCGTAAGGTTTTCCCAACCTCCTTTGCTCTTGCCATTTAAGCAGGGTTTTGGAAAGGAACATCTCCAACCTGGAGCTCAGCTGGAAGGATAAAGAGGTGGCCAGAGGGATTTCCATGGGGCTTTCATTTGCTACAGGAGGGGAGCTGCTGGTGTTTGTGGTGGATTAAAAAGCT
The DNA here is from genome assembly GCA_013397135.1 of Pachyramphus minor. Classification (NCBI taxonomy): domain Eukaryota; kingdom Metazoa; phylum Chordata; class Aves; order Passeriformes; family Tyrannidae; genus Pachyramphus; species Pachyramphus minor. The sequence continues at coordinate 23,235 of VYXB01007851.1, read as the reverse complement.
GTTTTGTGAGTTGGCTGCCACCTTACTGACCACTCATTCTTGGTGTGTGGTAGTGAAGTCCAATAAAGTACTGGCTCCATTTTCTGAACCAGCAAAAAGGGAGTAGTTATTGCATCCTGCCAGAGGGAAGCCCCTTGTGTTATGTTCTGAAATGTTGTCACTTGGGGTAGTGTTTGTGGGGTTAGGTGGTTGTTGGGTTTGGGGGGTGGAGGGTTGTTTGGTTGTTGTTGGGGGTTTTTTTAAATAATCCAGATGGTTTTTCAGCATGTGAAAATCGATAACTACCATGTTGGGTCAGACTTGGAAACAATTGAAAACGCTAAGTATGGAAAAGAGAGGAAAGCCATGGGATTTCCCAGGGTAATACGGTGCCCATTTGAGAAACGGAAGAGAAAGCAAACGGTGCTGGAGTGCTGGAGTGACCAGAGATGTAAAAAGCAGGCTAAAGACTTATGGCTCTGCTGGGACCACTCTCTGCCTGTGAGTGAGAAGGTTGTGTACTGAAGGCTGGGTTGGCCTTTGGCATGTCCATGTCCTGACATGCAAGAAGTTACTCCCTGTTCAGCAGCCCAGACCCAAAGTACAGTCCTGCTTGTAGACCACAGGTGTGTGTGGAGTATCCCAAAGTGCTCCTCCGACCCGTGTCCCCAGCTCACTGCCTTAGGACATCTTTTAGGACATTTTGTCTGCAGAGACAACCTCTGTCTGCCTTCTGTCCTCCAAAAACAAGAAGGCCATTTAGATGTTTGTCAAGCACTTAAAATAGGTTTGTCTTTCTCCCATGCCTGGCATATTTACATGCTCATTTTGACAAGGAGACAATAAATAAAGACCATGTAAGTTGTATTTTTCAGAGGTGGTCTTAGTTCAGAAGGGGCTTTTCCACTGAATTATTCTTAATATAATCCATAATAATTAATTCCTATGGACAGGCATTAAAATCTGTGTTTTGCTGGGTGCTCTGGGGGCAGAGAGGCAAGTGCAATCCTTGCCCGGAGTTTAAGAAATTTGGCAATGAAACCTTCATGCAACAGACTGCTACATGGAGAGATGCTGGGTGCTTCAGAAGTGCCCGATAAGTGTAATGCTCTTTTGGATCCCCCAAATGCATCATTCAAAGCAGCTGGTTCTCCCTTCCTTTTGTAGCACCTGACATTTATTTCCTGACTGGAACTGTGCTGAAGCTGCTCCCCGCTAAGTGGAGGCCAGACCAAGGGGAGAAAAGGCTCTGTAGTGCACCATTAAGTACATGAGAGTGGAGAAGGACCTCTCTTAAGCTCTTGTTGAGGCTGGTTAATTGTGATGATCAGCACTCTTAGGCATCCAGAACTGGGGTATAAGCTCTTTAGGGAAGCATTTTTTAGCGGAAGGATTTAAGTTCTAGTGGTTGATACGTCTCTTGGCAGGATCCCAAGAACTGGCTGGAAGAGGCCTCTACTATAAAGGAAATGCTGAAATAGGACTTTTAATGCACTTGCATAGCAGTTCCTTAAGGACTGAGGAGACTCTCCATAGGGAAGAAGGTGTAGGTGGAAAGAAATTTCTTATTGCATTTAAAGTCGTGATGAGAAATGAGCAAGCACAGTTTTACCTGGGTACAGCTCAAAGAATATCACATCTAAGGAGTACCATCTGTAAACAGTGTTTTACCCACACAAGGCAGGAGAAAATACAATGTTTTCTTGACTGTAGCTCTGAAGTGCAATTGAAAGGACAGTAGCATGTTTTTATTGCTTATGGGTTTTTTTTCTGTGTTTTACCTCTAAACAGCTTTATCAGCTACTGGAAATGAAAGCAAAGGCTGAAAATGTGAGGATTGCATGGCATTTGGTGGTAGTTTCAACCCAGGTTTTAGTGGAGATGACCACATGACTGAACTCCAGGCTCCTGGCTTCATGAAAGCTGTGCTTTTGAAAGGTTCCGCAGGGATCTTGGGTGATCTTGAAGTTGGGTGCCTGAGACAAGCTAGAGTCCCTGGGGCCTCTGACCCTCTACCAGCCTGGACCAACTGAGGCCAATGTCCTTTGGTGGAAGACTGGCACAGAACAGGCTGAGAATCAGTTCAAAGTCTCTGCTAATAAAGCACTGAAGGGCATCATTGCTGTCATACATAAATATTTAAGGTTCTTTAGGCTGGTCCTATTCAAGATCTCTCCCTCAACCTTTATGTGGTTCACCACCCTATTGGGTCAAGGTGCTCTGTGTCTGTAGACATAGGACTGATGAGGTGAAAGTCATAATTCCCCAGTCCTTTCCTGATCAAAGCAGTGGATCCTTGCCTGCCACTTGTGAGCCTTCACCAGTTTCTGTCTTTCAGTGAGATAGGAGCTCACTGAACTCAGGGCATAGAGCCTGCAGCACAATGCCTTTGGGACTCTATTATGATGGTCCAGTCCCTCCTGTGCTGGGGTAGCTCTGAGCAGTTCTGAACCACATCATCACCCTTGCAGTTGCTAACAGAGATTATGCTCTTGGAATGATCCTAGTGTGATGGTCAGTGTAATCCTGTGCTGAAACCCCCTGGGTTTGTACTGCTCTGAGCAAAATAAATTGCCTAAACATTTGCTGGTCAAATGTGGGGTGCCGTGTGTTTTCAACCAAGACTCCAAAAAGGGGGCTTATGGGAAATCTTCCTTTCAAGAAGCTTGAAACAATGGGACTCCTTTCTTTAATGCAGATAACATGTATTGAGAACCTAATTTCTGTCTTTTCTGCAAATAGTACTGCCTCATGGTAAAGATGAGAGAATTCAAGCATAGGTGGAAGGATGGAAGCTTGAAAGAGTAATGGCCTACTGGAATTTGCACTGTGAATGCTTCATATATATGAATATAATCTTCCTCCTTCGCTTCAGTGTGTCGTCCCTTCCCCAGCTTAGGGAAACCAACTGTAGCTGGCATACTGTTACTTCCAAGGATTTAGCAGACCAGATGCAATAGTTTGTGGTCATTAAAGGTCAGTTTTTACTTATTAAACTTGTTAGGATGTAGTTCATCTCTGAGACCTTCTTGTATGTTTTGGGAAAGATCGTCATCCCAGTGCTGGGATACTGCCAGCCAGGTTTCCCTGGAGTCTTCTGGTTCTCCTTTTTTGATCACTGGTGTGAACAAGCATTTGGCTTGTTGAGTGTTCCCTGTTACCTCTGTGTACTGTTACACATGACCTTTGCTGAATGTGAGACAGATCTGTGTCTGCCATCCAAGGAGCAGCTCCTGGGTTGGGGTAAAGCCTCGAGTTGCTCATCAGCAGCAGGAGGGCCAGGAGAGGAGTTTTGCACTGTGGCCAGGCTGCTGTGTTCAGCCCCAGCAGAAGTCCTTGGTCCCCCTGCTCTGCAGCTGAACCTCTGGCTCAGCCCTGTGCTCCTGGGCTGGGAACTGGCAGTGTTGATATGATGAAAGCAGAAGATGGCTTTTCCTGAGCTCTGCCTTTGCCTGTACATGTGCTGGCCCAGAGCCAGGATGGAAACTGTATCCTCATGAGCAGAGAGAGGGAGATGGGAGGAGCAAGAGATGAAGAGGGGCCCAGAAGCAGAGGGAGTTAAAATAAAAACACCAACCCACACAGAGAAAAAGTCTCTAACAGACGGGCCTGGGCATCCCCTGGGTTCTTCGTGCAGTTGGCTCCATGTGCAGTGCTGACAAGATCTCATCTAGGAGTGCGGGTATGGGGCACAGATGATTTTGAGATGTGTGATGGAAGATCAGAGTAAAAAGCAAAAGGAAGGAAGCTAGACAGGTAAGACAGCTGTTGTTCAGCTCTATCTGCGATGTCTGAAGTGGGCTTTGTGACTTGCTACTACTGCTGCCGTGCCACTAATAAGGCAGACGCCCGCTGTGTGAGCTGTTGGAGGAGTGCTACTTTGTTTTCAAGTGTGGCATCTATAACTGTGGCAAGTCTTGTCTCCTGTGTAAAATAGTATTGCTAATGCTGGTGGAGGTTTATTCCACTGCTGCCCTTCCCTCTAGCATGTATACAGCAGAGAGCTACTGATCTGAATGAAGTCTAGTGTAAAGATAAGTTCTGCAAGGAGATGCTGGCAGCTCTATTTTCCTATGCCCATCTCCTCATTAGGCATCATGGTAAGTAATCAGATTGGCTGAATGTTTCAGCATATGGCGTGTCAACCTTGCTTGGAAGGGTCTTGCCTTGGTTACATATCTGCAGGGGACTGCCTGGCAGAAAATGGTCTCGGAGAAGCAGTCAGAAAAGCTTTGCTCTGAGCTCATCTGAAAATCTGGCCCAGATGCTTAAAATGTCAAGAGTTTATGATGGTTTGGGGCAGCTCGAGTGGGGAGAGGTGCCACCTCACTTGGAAGTGGATGAAAGAGTTCTGACTGAGACTCTGCCAGGCCCTGAGACTCCTGATCCTGCAGATCCCAGAGAGCAGATGGCTTCTGACCAAGTTCAGGCACATAAGTTGTGTTTCCAGAAACTTACTGGGGACTCTGGCAATCCACAAGAGGGACTGTTTCAGGGGGCAAGGACTTGCTGCTCTTTGTAACCAGAATAATTTCAAATGGCTAGATGCTCTGTGTTTTAATTAGATTTCCCTTTGGGAATAAAAGTGGTGAAGTGTTTCTGTGATCCTGCTACACTGAAATATTTTGTGCTGTGTCCCCAGTCTGGCAAATCATTTAAGCAGATATGTGGGTCACGGCGCATGCTTAGATCCACCCATCGGAGCACTTTGGCTCCCAGTGCAGTACACCATTCCTGCTCAGGGAAGTTTGGACTGGACTTCATGCAGTCTAATGGAAGATAGTGGGTTTTGAGCATAGGCTTAAAATTAAGTACCTGCTTAGGTGTTTTCCTCATCACAAGTGGTCTGTCACTCACCCACTTGTATTCTGTAGAATCATTTCATATTAGCCGTGTCCTTGAACATTGATTTTTCTCTTCATATCCTGTGAGACTTCTTGCCAAACACTTGCTGACAAGCAAGTGTTACTGTGAGCAGTTCAGGTGAGATGCTGTCACAGCCCTGGTATTTTGGAAGCATTGTGAATAGGCATGCATATGTGAATGATTAAATCAACCCATCAGGGTGTCATCTGGAGAGGAACAAATGCTGAGCTTGCTTTGCAGGCAGGGGGAGGATGAGATCCCCCTCTGTATTTTTTGCTGAAAGCTTTTCCCCTCTGCAGCTGTGCAGCTGCTGTAGTTCTTTGCCAAAAGCCGGCCGTGACTTTCAGAGCTGGGGAACGTGCACACATCTGTTTGCAGAGGAGAGCAGCAAAGGGGCTCGGGTCTCCTGTCCTAGGGGATTATGTTCTCGTGATAGATAGCACTGACTGTCATGGAGGGAAATGGCAAATTTCACAGGGCACTGAGAGGACACTTCATAAATACGAGTTTGCTTGCCAGTGTCAGCCAACACACCACATTGCTAAATTAAAAAAGAGCTCCCAGAGACTTTTCGGACTGTTAAAGCTTTCTCCTTAAAAACAGTAAGCCCCTGCAGAAAATGTGTATATTTTCCACATAAAAAAGTACAACATGTTTCAGCTGCAAAGCATGCTGTGAATACAGCCTTCACAGGGTTTTTTGTGTAAGAATCGAGTCTTGGGTTATCCAGAGCTCAGAGTGGCTTAGTAGCAAGGTGAAGTAAATGCCTCATAACCAAATTGAGAAGGATGTCTGCACCAGCATATGTAGCACTTTAAAAATCAACATCTGGCCAAAACCAGACCCTGGAGCATCCTCTGCGCTCAACTGATCCATGGGAACTTTTGTCTTGAGTTCAGGGAGCTTGGGATCTGGTAACTGAGACTCTGGTTTTCCGTGGCTTGCCATGCTAGGCCACATGTGCAGCAATCCCTGGTCAAATTCTACAAGACAATTTGTTACTGTAAAGAAATGTGTAAGATATTGAGCTTTTTCCAGATGATGTAAGAAGCCCTGATCTAGCTGGCTGCCATTTCTCAGCTTTGTCAAACTCTGAGAGAGGCCTACTGGGAAACCAACACATGGTAACTGTTTTTGCTTCGTATTTCTGTCTCTGTCCCTGGAGATTACTGTGAGTGACTTCAAGTTGAAGCTTTGCCTTGGTGTCACCTCTCACGTACAACAGTCCTGTACTTGTGATGGTGGAGGATACTGACAGCTATTGCTGCTCAGTCTTCTGCTAAACCTTGCCCCATCAGTATCCTCTTGTTTGCACAGTAGGAAACTTTCCTTGTGGAGTGATTTCCATTACATAAATTCAATGGGAAACCAGGGTTTTACCTGTTAAATTCCTAAATTTCCTCCACTAGCCAGACAAGGACAATTTTGGGTGTGTTTCAGGGAAAAACAGGATCACCTTTAAAAGGCACAAATTTCATAAAATGTTGTCAGAATTCGATGAGGTGGGGTTTTGGTTGTTTGGGCTTTTCTTAGTAACTTATTCTGACATGTAATATATTCATATTCCACTTGCTTAATGTTTGCTTGCATGGGGTAAAATTATTTTTCTGATCCAAAGCAATCTGGAAATATTGTCAGAAACTTGGCATGTCAGAGCAGTGAAGGACTTCATCTGACCAGCAATCACTGCAGGAATACAAATTGTTGCTTTTCTGTCCTTCAAACCAGAATATTCACATGTGTCAATCCCGGTCCCTCTGGTCATTTGTGCTCAAGGCAGCCTTCCATCAAAATTTCATTATTATTACTATTAATAGACTAGACTATTTCAGTTGGAAGGAACCTACAGTCATCATCTGGTCCAGATGCCTGACCAGAAGTTAAAGCCTGTCACTGAGGGCACTGCCCAAATACCTCTTAAACACTGACAGACACAGGACATTGACCACCTCTCCAGGAAGTCTGTTCCAGTTTGACCATCCTCTTGGTAAAGAAATGCTTCCAAATGTCCCATCTGAATCTCCTCTGCTGCAGCTTTGAACCATCCCCATGCATCCTATCATAGGGTATCAGGGAGAAGAGTTGAGCACCTCCCTCTCCACTTCCTCTCCTCAGGAAGCCGTGAGGTGTGTTTTGGTTTTACCTTCTGGGAAAGATCTGCTTTTTGAAAAAGCAAGCCTGAGCTTGGATTACATTTATTTTTCTTTCTTTTTTAAGTAAAAAGAAATTTTCAAAAAAGCCTGGAAACAGGTAATCACCACCTTGTTCTTTTTTTCCTGTGGTCTTCAGAAGGTCTGCTGTTTCATTACATGTGTAACATTTTTCTTTTTTTTTTTTTTTTTTTTTAACTTATAAACAATGTTTTGCAATAGATGAGATTTGGGTATATGATTTGCCACAAAATCCTTGAATACAGAATTAAGCAGAAGATTGTGTAATGCACCTTTTCTTAAGCAGTTGTTTCACAGAGTCAGCATGACTTGGTGATACAGTGATGAAGGAGTGAGGTGAAGGTGTATGTGGATGAGATCACCAGAAGAACAAGATGGTATCACTGTCACTGCTCCGTTAAATTTAGCTGAGCAATGACCTGGAAATGAAGTTTGGGGCTTTTTGGTGCTTTGGGGGAAATTTTGCAGTATTTTTCAGTGGTATTTTTTGTGGCTTTTCCAGTTTTGTGGTTGAATAAAAAAAAGGTATAAAGAACTATTTGGAGAAAGGTGGCACGGAGGGTAGCCCCACATCTTCCCTTCCTTCTATTTTTGCCTTCAAAAAAATACGTGGTAGGAAGGAGGGGAAGCCTTGAAACAAAGTGTTTCAAGCTGCCTGTGAAGGGAAGGTTTAGCGCACACACAGAGTCTAGCTGAATTTGGGTAGGTAACAATTTCACAATAAAGACCCTGACTCTTGTAAGCTTTGGCATACTGAATTTAGATTAAATTTGGCAAAAATCATTTCAGTTAATCAGAAACCGTAAGTAATTTGCTCGTCCAGCAACACTCAACCCTGTTTGGGATTTATGCAAATTGCATTGCTGGGGCCATGCAGCTGTATTTCAGTATGTGAGTGCATCTTGCCCAGACAAGTTGTCTGGTCCATTTCTGATGAAGTAAGAGAAACAGGCACTCTTGAGTTTGTGAGATACCTACCTCAGGAAGAGAGAGTACTTTTAGAGCACACATCACCTCTTGCGAGTAGCTCACATGTGAACGTCAAGAGTTAGGTAAGATGGGTCAGACCACAGTTCCAGTTTACTTCCTGCATAGAAAATTATGTTAATGTGAGGTACCTGGGAGTATACTTAACATATAAGCTGCTTACTCTTATCTCAGTGTATGGTATTTGGAGAAGTCTGTCTTGACTTACGACCTGTCTGTCTTGACATACGACCTGAGATAGGACAGATATCTTCATNAGGTAAGATGGGTCAGACCACAGTTCCAGTTTACTTCCTGCATAGAAAATTATGTTAATGTGAGGTACCTGGGAGTATACTTAACATATAAGCTGCTTACTCTTATCTCAGTGTACGGTATTTGGAGAAGTCAGTCTTGACAGACATACGACCTGAGATAGGACAGATATCTTCATCGTCATCGTTTTTTCCTGTCATGAAAAGTCAGATTCGTTTTGAGGAAAGTCTAAAGAAGAGCGATTTCTTAGTTTTGTATGATAACTCTGTTTACAAACACTATGCATCTCTAAAATACTTCTGCTTAAGAAGACATATAAGCAGAGATAACTTCTTGCAAACCTATTTCCAAGGCTGAAATTTCTCCCCTGTCTTACTTTTCTTTTCAATATGAATGCCCCTTGGAGATGACAGATTTTTATTAAGTAGATGCTATCCAGTCTGAATGTTTGAGTTATTACATGCAGAAGAGATGGGAAGAAGAATGCCTACTTGAATGCCAAACATTTTTCTTACCAACCAAGAAATAAATCGAATATAGCATTACATAAGCTCTTCTCGTGCCTCTCCTAATTGAAGAAAATGTTTAGGAAATTTCCTCTAAATGATCAAGTTTAGGTTTGGTTTGCCAGTTATGTGTGTAGACATTCTCTTTTCAGTAAAGAAAATGTAGGTTTTTTTCAAATGGTCCATTGTGCTCAGCTGTGGAAAACTGAAGCAACACAGTGCAGCTTCTACCTTGGCATAATGAACATGGTTCTGGTGAGGAATATCTAAAAAATATATGATCTAACAGGGGGAGATTTATATTAGATATTAGAAAGAAATTCTTTACTCTGAGGGTGGTGAGGCACTGGAACAGATTGCCCGGAGAAGTTGTGGATGCACCTTCCCTGGAAGCGTTCAAGGTCAGGTTTGATGGCGCTTTGAGCACCCTGGTCTAGTGAAAGGTGTCCCTGCCCATGGTAGGGGTTGTGGAACTAGATGGTCTTTAAGGTTCCTTTCAACCCAAAGCATTCTGGGATCTAACTATTGTGTTCATAGGGTATTTAATCTTGCTAAAATCACCATCTTTTACAAGGAGAAAAAAAACCCCAACAAACATTTATAGACAGCCTCTTTCCTGAGCCAGACCTTTAAAGCTGAGTGTGTAATGCTGATGCTTTTGGGGCAGAGGGGGGTAGGAATTTCACAGGGGAACCTGCATATCATCAGGTTGTTGTACCAGGTAGATCACCTGGTTCCTAGTGCTGGTCCTCTGCTGTGGGAGACCTCATCTCTCACCCTGTAGGAAACCTTTGTATTCTTTTAACATCATGTGAGAACCTGTGAGATTTGTCCCATCCAGGGAGGTTTTATGGACTTGAGCAGGGAGGGCTCTGCTTGTGTCTCTGTAAGTAGACCTGTGTTGGGGAGGAGCAGAAATGAGGGTGGTGGGTGAGGTGCAAGCCACACCATAAACACTGGAGTCACATCAATACCTTCAGTGCAGCCAAGATTTCTCCTTGCATTGGACTGGAAACAACATGTTTATGAGCATTTAAGATGAAAGGGGATGATGTTTATTGAATAGTTCAGGGGGCAAGGCTTTTGCAGAGGGTTTAACTCCAGAAGACTCCTACTTTGATACTTTGTTCTGCGTCCTGTAAGATGTGCCCTTGTGAAATGCAGTCAGTGCTGGCAGCTTTGTAGTAATGACTTTTTCCTGTGCACAATAAACAGTATCGGGGCCCAGTCCAGGACAACATCCAAACATCTTGGGTGGAGTATGCCCTTGTGGTTACCCTGGAATACAAAACTTGGATGCGCGTTCTCTGGGTTGGAAGCTTGTGTACAAATAGCTCTGCTTCACTTTTGAGATAAAGGCTCGATGGAGACAATTGTACATGGGTGCTCTGCTTTTTCTGTGTTATCAAACAGTGTGATGTGTATAAAAGAAAGTAAACAATGGAAATTAAAGTGCCTTTATGTATGTATTGGCTTTGGTACTCCCTTGGAAGAGAGCAGTGAACAATATGTGCTTGTTTGATAACTCTGCAATTTCTGGATTTTCTACCACGAGAGCTCAAGGGAACACTTCAGCAAAAGGAAAATACAAATCTCCCAAATAAATGCTTTCAGTATTTCTCATTTTTGTTTTGTAGTTGGTTGTTTGGTTTGGTTTGTTGGGGTTTTTTTTTAAGTTAGTTGTGAAAAAAATTCAAAAAATTTTACCTTGATCTCTCTGAAAGTTGAGTGAATTTGGGAAGAAAATATTTTCTTTTTCTAATAGTGAGAACTTACAGCACTCGTCAGTATTTGCCAAGGCAGCCTTACTTGTGGATTCATGGCCCCATTAATAGCTTCCATTGAGCTGTTGAAGTTTGTTGGGCACTACAGAATGATTACGGACAAAAGGTGATGGAAATGTGTTAGGGATAGCATAATTATATATCTTGTTTTTACTGCTTCCTTGCTGATCAGTTGGAGAAAGGCAAAAAAACATCACTTGGGGAGGAAAATGTCTAGTAATAATGTTTTGAAAGGGATTTTTTGTTTGTTTTCCACAGAGAAAATGAGAGTGATTACTCACTTTTACAGTAATTAATGATATGTTACCGTAGGTTAATCCAGGCTGGGAGGGATTGCAGGAGGCCTCTGTTCAGCCTCCTTCTCAAAGAGGTTCAGGTCTGAGCTCAGACCAGTTTGCTCAGGGCTTTGGTTTGGTCTTGAAAAAAATCCCAGTAATGGAGACAGCAGCAGGGCTGTTCCAGAGCTATGTTACCCTCATGGTGAAAAAAATTTTCCTTATATCAAGTCTCTGTTGTCTCTCATCTTGTCTCTCGTCCAAGCAGGAGAGAAACACCCAAGCAATTTGCTTCAGGTCACACACTGAGCTACACCAATGGTTTTGTTTTTATGAGAAGTGATTAAAAAGTCACAACAGAATGTGGAAACCTCAGTCATGTTTTTGAAAAGGGACTGGATGCTTAGGCATCAGTTCAGGTCTGACTTGGACACACTCAGGTGCAGAGGGTGACTGTGTCTGTCTGTCTTCCTTGCTGCCAGATATGAGGAAGCTCTTTAGACCATGTCTCGATGAATCAGTTCTCCTGGAAGTGCCTTTTTCAGGACTGTGGTCTGTTGTCTCAGACGTCTCCCACATTAGCAAGTTCTGCCAGCTCAGTGGAGCTGGATCTGGCACCTGGTAAGGAGCAGAGTTTGCAAGGTATGTAGGTGCGTGAAGGTGCCGAGAGATATTCTCTCAATTTTCCCAGCCATACCCAGACATGTCTCCTGTTTCAATCAGTGAAAAAGGAATGTGTGCTTACAGTTATATATATGTTAGCTGCTTCTACAGTTATAGAATCATTTAGGTTGGCAGAGACCCCTAAGATCATGGAGTCCAACCATTAACCTAACACGGCCAAATCCACACTAAATCATGCCCCCAAGTGCCACATGAATACAGTGTGGAGCTAGTTCAGTCAAAGCTGGGACTTATTTGGGAGTTAAAATAAGGAGATGGAATTGCAAGTATAATTGCAAGCCTAGTAGGAATGTTTGTTTAAAAAAAATCTGATCCTTTGTTGTGAAAATGGGTCTTAGGCTTCAAAGTTGTGTAGTCACTTTTGAAAATTTTACTCTTCTCTATTTTATTTATTTACTTCCCTGGAGCTTTTCTGCCACAAAACTGGCAGAAGAATGTGCCATCAAGCCATCATGATGTCTTGCCAGCATTTTTGCCTGACAGTACCAGGAGATCAAGTCTTTTTTTCCCCCTCTGTTACATAGTTTTATGCCAGAAGCTGTACTGAAATCCATGGGGGAGAATATGTATAGATGGTCATGAGCAATAAACTTGCTCCTCATGCTCTGCTCTTGTCCAGTGGGGTTGGGGAGCCTTTGAAGAGCAGAGAGTCCTTCCTCGTGTTTTGTGCCCAGGTTGCTAAATTCCCAGCTATGGAGAGGGCATATGCTGCGGATGAGCAACACGGTGATGTGAGTTGATTTTCTGTCTGTGTTGCCTTCTGGTCCGGGGTGCCAGTGTCAGCACAGGGGAAAACCCTCGTGCTTGTTTCCCCAGGCCATTGCCCTCCTGACACCCTCCTCTGCTGAGCCGCTGCAGCCGTTCCTGTGCTTGGGATCACCCTGGGAGGGAGAAAGTATCAAACCGCATGTGAAAGGGTGGAGGAGGAAGAGAGATTTTCCCTAGGATTTGGGGGTTTCAGTAGGGCTTTTTTCCCCGCTTTTATTGGCCGTGAGTGCAATGACCGCTTAACCACATGGACCGGGGCTTCCTCCCTCCCCCACGCTTCCTCTCCCTGGCAAGGCAAAGGCGCTCAGATTTCCTCCCAGCACGGGCGGATGGCGGCTCTCAGCTACATTCCTCTCAGTACAAAAGAAAAGGAAAAACTGCTCTCCGCACGGGCAGAGGGCCGACTGTTTCCTGGCAGCTCCGCTCCACTGTCCTTTTTCCTATTGTCCTGACAAACACACGCACGCACACACCCACAGGGAGCAGCTTTCCTCCTGGAAAAATAAATAAATGCAAGCCCTCTTTGCAGAGGTTTTTTTCTTCTTTGGAGCTGTGTGGGTTTCCTCCTCATGATGGCAAAATCTTTGGCAGCTCACGTGCTGCCTGGCGTGGCTCTCTGCTGCGGAAGGTTGAGCGAGGGGATGGTGTGTGTGCTGTGGCTGAAAGATTTCCATAAGGAATAATATCTGCAATAAACAGATTCTGCCTTTGTGATGGCCAAGATACGTGGGAGAGAGAGGGGTAGAAGGAAAGAGGAGGTTGAACAAGACAGAGGAAAGCGGGGTCTCCTGAACCAAAAAGAAATCTACCGGTGACTTTTTGCTTGAGCTCAGAAGGTGATGTTTAATAGAGACAGACTGTAGTGGCATGGGCTTCGAACTGGTACAGGGAGGTCTCATGGAGCATGCAGATGGTGCCCCAAGGTTGTGGTGATGGACACTTCAGGAAGCTGTGTGCTAAATCCTCATCAGGAGGGACAGGAGTCAGCAATCCTGCACAGGGTGAAGGCCACCAAAGGAGAAATTTGCTGAGGCTTCATTTGTCTCCCTGATGATAACTTATTTGGAAGAAGTTGATGTTCTTCATTTTAATGCTCTCATTTCCTTTCTGAATGTGAGACAATTTGTCTTCCTGCCAGGAAAGACTTTGCTCCTTGAGGGGACCTCTTTGGGTCCTGTTTATTAGAATAGCTGAGGTTATCTTACCACATAGAAAATGAATTCCAGTGTGGTTCATGAGCCGAACACTATTTTTTAGTGGCAGGTTGTTTCCTATGCTGTCAAATGTTTGGTTTTCTTACAAGTGTAATAACTCTGAATTCTTTCCAATTGTTTTTTACACTAGAAGGGATTTACTGTTGTAGTAGGTAAGTGGTAAGTTTGTAACACAGCATTCCTATCGAAGGAGGAAAAAGTACCTACATCAGTTAGCAACAGTGGTAGAAACGAGTATTTGCCAATTTGGTTTTGGCTTTCCTGGGGACTGAAGCCAGTTGCACTGCATCTGCTGGAATCCCATCTCTCCATGTGGCTGATAGACAATTCTGCTGGCAGATGTGTGCTCGTGTGAATCTGGTCCGTATTTCCTTTGTTTTATTCCGTATTGACTACAGTCTTCTCTGTGGGTAGTTTCAAAGCCAAAGAAAACAGGTATGAATCGCTGTCTCCACTGATGTAATCAGCAAGCAAGGCTTCACCAATAATGTCTTCTTCAGCCTTGACTTCAAGTAACTGAATTTTCATTTATTAGGCTGCAAAGCAAAAATAAATATTATCCCACTTGGAAAGGGGATGAACAACCCCATGTGTGCACACATGCACTAACACAAGATCTAAAATGCAAGATGATCTAGTAATGCTAAGAACCATCACGGAAGAGCTGTTGATGTCCTCTGCTCCTGCTTTCACCTCTCAGGATTTTGGTTTCCTCATCTAGAACTACTTTTTTAAAAAAACTTTTGTTCATGACTTTCTTGTAGAAAACATAGCCTGAAACACGTAATTCCTCTAAACATTGCAATTAGACTTCATTTTAGCAGGAGAATTGGAAAATACTGAATCATTCTCTTCCTTTCTATGTGAATTTTTTCTTACTACTTGTTAAGCTACCTGCAGAAGAGAAGACTCATCATGTCTGTAAGAAGTAATACAAACCATACTTACCACCAGAACGCATAGCATATATACATGTATATACATACATATACATCTATACATGCAGGACTAGATCTGAGCTTGGAAACAGTGAATTAGAAAAAGAGTGTCGCCGTTCTGTTTGACAGGGTCATGTAACATCCCACCCCCAGCCCTGGAAATGCTGTGTTTTCCAGCTGAGGGTGTGTCTGCCTGAAGGAAACTAAAGGGATGTCAAATACCCTTTGAGTTGGTTTTTTTCTGTTTGTTATGTGTTTAGAGGGAGGAACAAAGGGAAAGTAAGACAATGGGAAATGTGGGACAAGCTTAATAACAGTGGGTGCAACGAGCCCCACCTTTAACAGAAGACAATTCGCATTGTGAGACCCTGTTTTCAATTACTGTCTCCAGGTCAAAATTTTATTTTTGTTTCAGTGTGCAGTTTTCCATGCTGAGCAGTGCCTCTGGCTGAATTACTTTCTGAAAGCCTTCAACCAAAATGTTTCAGCTTTTTCAAAGGGCGAAGCTGGGAGAGAAAATTGTTGCTGCTTCCCCTGTCTTAGAAAGTACATCAGACTTTTCTTTTGCTGAGACTAGTCTTATGCTTTGAAACAGAAGTGCTGTTTGGATCCAGAATTTGTCCTCTGCAGTTCCTGTGTCATCTCTGCCTTAACTTTTCCGATGCTCTGAGGGGAGAAAATTTCAGCTGCCACAAGGTCAGCATTTTTTTTCAGAATTTTTTATAGCTAAAATCTTCAGTAGTTACCTTGTTCCCCAATGTGCTGTCCTTCCAGCTCCCTGTGCCAGGTAACTGATGCTGGTGATATCCCTGTGGAGCTTGACCTACAACCTTCAGCAAATAGGTGGAAGTAATGGACAAGAGGTGGGAGTAGTTTCTCCAGGGTCCGTCTGCTTTACTAGAGAACAGAAGTGGCCTAGGGGTGCAACTGAGACCCAGGGTGACCTCCCCACCCCCTGCAATATTGCCCCCAGCAGGTCCTGCTGGCTCCCCTTTTCTCATTGCTGAGGGTTTGCTTCTTTCAAAGCAGAGCCTTGTTTCCAACCTGGCAGAGGGGTTGGAACTAGATGATGTTTAAGGTCCCTTCCAACTCAAACCGTTCTATGATTCCTTCCATGTGCTTCAGTGCTCCTCAGGTTTTCTGTGACAGGTGATTGATGTCTCTACTTGAGCAGAAAGCTTTCTGCTTTTCTCCCCTTTTACTTCTTTGCTGCTTTAGTGAGTTGAACCAGGCAGGTTACAAGCCCATCCTAGCTTGAAAGGGCTTTACGCACATTGGAGCTGATATGAAACAAGAGGAAGAAGAGAGGAAAAAAGTAGGCACACCCTTAGTCAATGGCAGCCACTAGATGTGATCAGGCATGTCCTTTACCAAGGGCAGGGATGAGACCACCTTGCTGGCAGCCAAGGGTGGAGCAGGGCAGTGTCCCTTTAACTATAGTAATCCTTCAAATCAAGTTAGTGACATATAAGCAGGCAGAGTTTGTTCTGTGTACTTAGAGAGGCAGAAGGTCAGTAGACCGAATTATATCATAAAATTAAAGACATGTCATAACACACAGCCCAGCTTTTCTGCACGCAGGCTGAGCGCTGCCAGCACTGGATTTCTGCATTCCTGGCATTGCAGCGGTGTTCCTCTGACATGGGGTGCGTGCACAAAGAGAGAGGTTGTGGCACATCGATTCCGCTTGGGGTTTTTGAAAATACAGTTTGTTTTAACACGTGGGATTCTCCTGACCCCCTTGTAAGCTCCATGGTGTAAGACATGATAGATCAAAGGGAAAAGTTAGGGCAGAGAGGGGTGAGGGGAGTAGGAGACTGTGTGGGATCTGGCTGTAAAAGATACTGTAGGAGCATGTCATTTCCCGGTCATTGGTCCTTTATGGATATGTTTGCTTAATTTTATCCTGCTTTTTTTTTTCCTTTAACAAATAACTTGGGCCTTATTATCTACAATTAGAATACCATTAAGAGTGTGATGAACTGAACAATCCTGCTGTTAGTGTCTTCAGTCTCCATGGCCCATAGGAGACTGGCATGGCCAGGACAATTGGTGTGTGCAAAGAGGTCACCTTGCCCTAAACTAACAGTGCCCAGCACAGCATGGCAGAGTAACTGAGGTGGGAAGGTACCTCTGGAGATGGCAGAGTACAGCCCCATGCTCAGAGTGTGGCAGCTTGCTCGGGACATTGTCCAGTTGGATTTTGGGGATCTCCAAGGACAGAGCCTCCACAGAGCCTCTCTAGTCTTGGTCACTCTTTTGGTAAAAAAGTTTTTTCTCATGAGTAAGTTGCATCATGCTTTCACTGGGTGCACTGAGAAGGTCTCCAGCTGGGGAGGTGGCCCATCCTCCCAGACCATGGGGTACACTCATCTGCAGGGCTGACTGGGAGGAGAAACTTGCTGCTGTCAGCAAGGAAAGGCTCATGGCACATGTTGTAGAGCTATGGGTTGAACACCCTGAGCTCAAGTTTGGGAAAATCCTTGCCTTGCTGCTGGATTGGTGTTGGGCACCTCGAGACAGTGACTCCCCCACTGTCAGCATCTTGTTTCAGCAAGGGAGTCTGCTCTTGGGTCCTGTCGCCCTTCTCAGCTCTAGCTGTGTTCCTGCTTGGCTGGTGTCCTCCCAGCTCTGCAGGGGCTCACTCCCTGAGGTTATGCTGCTGCCAGGGACCTTGGGAAGGCAGCTGTTTGTGCTGGGAACAGGGATGCTGCCTGGTGCTGGGGCTGTGTGCAGGGGCCCGTGCAATGGCTTCTGTGTGTGTGTGAGCACAAGCACGCATCCTCCTGCCTGCTTCTTCCCCCAAAGGAAAACAGGCTCTAAACAGAGCAAGGGCTGGGGGATGGAGCCTTGAAGGCTTTAACTGTTGGCTTCCCCTTCCTCATGTTTTTCCTGTTAGTGTTTTGTCTTCTTGACATCCTTCCCGTTCTTTATATATATATATATGTTTTATATTGTTGTCTCCTTGCTGCTGCCTGTATGTTGCATCCTTTGTTGTGTAAAGCTCTGGAGCAGAATGGTGTTACTTTAAGGCTTTGTCTGGCTGCTCGGGAGTTACTCATTAAAGTAACTGGAGAGACAGTTTCTGTGAGCAACAAGAAGAAACACAGCATGTCGTCTTTCTTCTTGGAGGAGAGTTTGTCCAGCTGCAGGTCGCTCCTGGTGCTGTGAAGCCTGTTTATATGCATCAGCAGTGTGGCTAGTATCCAATTATGGAGCTGGATCCAATTTTTGTGAGAGGTGCAGAGTAAACAGAGCGAAGGAAACCTTGAGATATGGCCTCCAGCACGCAGCAATGGTAATACCCGTCCCCAAACCACAAGGTTCTTTGAGATATGTTTGGTTTATTCCCCACGAGCAAAATGACAAAGAAGGGAGATGTAAGAGGCTTGCTGCCATCACTGCCTGACCTTGTTGGAGGCAAGACTCCAGATGTGACCTGTGTGCTGTGTGTACATTTCTGGTGATATAGACTACAGGGTGCTTGGTGCTCCTCTGGCTTTTGTCATCCTCCAGTGGCGGCACCAAGTGCAGCGGGCAAAGCTGGTGTCTTCCTCTCCCTGAAGGTGTTCCTGTGAAAGACTTGTCTGCCCTTTGTGGGTGGGACCGTGCCTCTTTCTGTTCACCAGTTGCTTTGGAAACATCTCATAGTATCTAGTGCCCTGAACCAGATGTGTGTACTCCAAAAGCATTTTGATCGGAAGTGGGGAAGAGGGCACTGGGGAAGGGGGGGTGGGAGGAAAACTTAAATTAGAAGAAAGCCAAACAGCTATTGCTGGAGACAGATGATTACAGCTCATGTCAAGGCTGTTTCCTGCATGCCAATGATAGATCAGTAAACAAACGCCTCTTTGCGAACACAAAGCAGGCAGGAACTCTTTTTGGAAAAGAGAGGTCGGGGTAGGTCTCGCTTCACTTGGTAGCAGGAAGCCCCTATCACATGGCCCTGGGAATTGTGAGGCCGGGTGCATGTGGGAGATACGCCGAGAGGCTTCTGCTGGGAGACTTCACATCCTTCCCAGGGTCTGGCCAACAGGTTTGAGAGCTCCCTCCCCCTCCCTCTTTCCTCCCGCCTCCTTCCCTGTTCTTCCTTTCCCAGTTTAATTTTGAAGTGCTATCAGATGACTGCTTTGTTCCCCCAAATAATGGCAGGGATTACTGAATGAATTGCAGTGGTGAGGTTCTCCAAATGGGACTCAGTATCTTCTCTCCCTTTTTATGGCCTTTATATCCTGCTTCAGGATGTACGGACCAGGAGCAGTGGCCCCAGGTTGGGGGTTGCTGTGGTACTGTGCCTCCCATTGCAAGGTAGAGAGGTTTTGTGTGGTTTTTAGAGAAAGCAGCAATCGGTCAAGAAGTACCAGCGTGATGTATGTTCTTCTTGGGTTGCCTGCCAAATGAACTCAGCCCTGCTTGTTTCTTCTAGGCAGTTGGTAGGGCCCTGGTCACATTGCATATGAGGCAGGAAAGCAAAGCATTTCAGATAATACTCAGCCTCTGCCAGGTCTCCCTTCCCCATCCCTACACACAACCCCTTGTGCTCTCTCCCCACTTGCCTCCGCCTTTCCCTCCTGTCCTCACAAGCTGTTCACCTGCCTTGTAGCAGATCGTGTGCGTGTTGGACCCCTTCCATGTACTGCTTTGTCAGAAACTCCCAGTGAGCTATGGTGGGTCACAGAGGTGCTCCAGAGAGCCTGAGCCAGCACACAGTCAGGGTAGTGTGTAGCTGATCACAGCGGAGGTGTGGGGAGTCAGGAGGAACAGGAGTTCCCCTTGCCCTTTGCAATGAATTATCACATTATCTCTGGGTGCCTTGTGCAGCCAAACCTCGGAAAACAAGAAGTTCATCTTCTCTATCTGCTGGAGGCAGTTTTCAGTCATTGCCCTCCCAGCTTCCTCTGGTCAGGTGTTGGCAAAGCCTGTGGGTCAGGCCTGCAAGTCCTTTCTGGTGACCTTATTAACCTGAGAGATGATCCCATCACCTTTGAAGCTCATGTGGTTTTGGGATCGGCCCCAAGCAAATTATCTGGCTGTTAGAGTAATTGGGAGGTACCTTATTATTTTCTGCTCTTTTATTCTAGGGGTTTTTTTTTCCCCCTCATGACTTCTGGTGTGCTCGGGTAAATATTTACTCTTTTGAGGAGAACCAGTTAATGTGCTGCAGTAATCCCCTAGGTGATGCTAAGAGCACCACGTGTACCTTGCTGCTGAGGGTGAAGGCAAGCCATCTGTGTATTTCCTAGGGATGACTTTACCCTGCCCCCACCAAGCATTGGGTGTGTCTGTAGGTCCCTGGCTGTTGTCACAGCTTTGGGAGCCCCTGGACCACTCTTTCATCTGCCCAGTGCAAGTGTGTTGCTTTGGTTACTCTGCCACATGTGGTGCCTGTAGGGGGCAAATGTCCCTCTGGCCTTGGTTCCAAGTCCTGCTGATTGCAGTGGTGCTCCTTTCACAGGAGACTCTTGCAGGACTCAGCAACTGCCTCATGGCTTGCTTCTGCTCACCAGTGGGGTCTGTCCCATCCACTGCAAATGAAGAAACGAGTGCACCTCCTATTCTGTATTATCTTCTTTTTGGCCTCTCCTGCAGGAAGAGACAGGTAGTTGACTGTGCTGAGCACCAGCACACATTTGCTCGTACCCAGATGTTTGTTTTAGGGGTAGTGTTTGTTAGGGAGCTGTTGGAAAACGCCGAGAGATGGAGAAATTTCCTGATGGGGAAATTGTGTGGTCTTATGAAGAGCTCATCCCAAGTGAACATTCCATGTTTCAGCAGAGCCACGGGGGTTGTGTGTGTGCCGACTCACGGTGTCGTGTTCCTTACTGCTGGAGGCAGTGCCAAGGAGCTGCGGGCACTGACCCCGCTGTGCGAGGCACTAGATGAGTGCTGAGTGAAGAGACCATCCCTGCTCTGGGCATGTTGTGAGCCAAGTGCAGAGCAGGCTCTGTTGCAGCTTTGCAGGAATCTGCTTTGGCTGCCTGGGTGAGTCATTCTTTGGCCAGGGCCACAAGCTATCGTTAGTTTTTCATTATTTTCAATCCATAACAGTTAACGGGTGGATGAATAGATTTTGTTCCTCAGGCTGGTAAATTTTCTTGACAGTGTTGCAAGGCTGTTCTGTGTCTAGGAGTGAAGTGGGTGTTTGTTCCAGTTACTAATGAGGAAGAGAAGCCAAGGGGGTTTATTGTCTGGGAAAAGCGAGTCTGCTAAATGGTTAGCAATGAGCTGCCCCGAGTGTGTACACATTGAGTTGACCCAGAGTTCACTCCTTGCCTTAGGAACGTTGCCAGTGTAGAATAAAGGGAGGGAGAGAAAACTGTGAACAAACAAAACTGATTTCCCCCCACCCCCTGCTTTTTCCCTTTCTCTGCCCAAAAACTTACACAGTGGAAATGAGAGATCCTTTTGTTTTATACTGTTTCTGCTGTGATGGGTTTTATTTTTTTAATGACAAGAGGCACCCGGTCTTGTTGTCAAATGCCAGGCATGGTGGGGCAGCCTCTGTCAGGCCAGCTCCATGGACAGATCTGAGGGGCTTCAGATTTTCCAAGTATTGCCTACAAGATGGTGAGCCTCTTGTCATTGCCATGCTGTAGAGTACCCTGAGAAGAGAGGAGAAATGGTGCTACAGAATAACAGAGTAATTCTTCTATTTTTTATTTAACAAGTAAGAGCACTGTAGCTGAATAAAAAGAAGATGAAGTCTGTTACATTTACAGGATAGTGGTGGTACTCAAAAGAGAGGGACAGTGACTCCATGAATTCTAGAAATCAAGAGGCAAACAGAATGACTCATTTTTGTGAGTGATTTATCTTACCCCCATGAGTTGTCCTCTGAAATGAGATCAGTTGCAGCCTAACATGACCCACCAGAGAGATCAGTGGCGCAGTGCAGTGTCTCCTCAGCCTAAAATGTTTTCTGTCCCAAACTGCAAGTGTTGTGACAGTATTGTGGGCACAGCAGCCACTTCAGACATGTGGCCTTAACACAGGTTGTTTTAAAATTGTTTTTGTT
>VYXB01007850.1:25302-133728 GCA_013397135.1 Pachyramphus minor | reverse complement strand
GGATTCTGCACCTGGGATGGGAATAACCCTGGATGTTTTTACAAATTTTTTACAANACTAGTGCAGCATCACCTTAAATATTGTGTGCAGTTTTGGGCACTGCAACATAAGAAAGATATTAAGTTATTGGAGAGTGTCCGAAGGAGGGTAATGAAGATGGTGAATGGCCTTGAGGGGAAGCCGTATGAGGAGCAACTGAGGTTGCACCAAGTGACTGAGGTCACTTGGTCTGTACGCTCTGGAGAAGAGGAGACTGAGGGGAGACGTCACAGCAGTTACAACATCCTCGTGAGGGGAAGAGCAGGGGCAGGCAGAAATTTCTTCTCTCTGGTGAGCACTGACTAGACCCAAGGGAATGGCCTGAAGTTGTGTCAGGGGAGGTTTAGTTTGGCTATTAGAACAAGGTTCTTCATGTGGAGGGTGGTTGGGTTCTGGAACAGACTTCCCAGGGAAGTGGTCACAGCACCAAGCCTGACAGAGTTCATGAAGCTCTGAGGCATATGTTGTGACTCTTGAGGATGGCCCAGTGCAGGGCTAAGAGTTGGACTTGATGATCCTTTTGGGTCCCTTCCAACTGTAATTCTGTGATTCTGTGATTCTGTAATATACAAATAGACATATCTGTAAGAAGGTTGATTATAAGATCTTGCCACTTTATGTTTTCTGGATAAATCTGCTCTGCATAAATGTCTCTTTCTACATGCCCTCAAGTTACGACCGTAATGCAGGTTTAATGTGTTGCAGGAGAAGGAAGAAATTTTTCTAACAAAGGTGGAAAGCAACACATAGCAGAAAATCATATGATGAAAACCATTATGGAAGAAAGGAGGCATAAGGGACAATGTCCAATGCCAGACTTTAGGGAAAGAGGCACTATTTGTTTCTTTGTCAGCAAGAGATAGTTTAGTAATAAATTAAGTAGACTTAAAACAGTTAACCGAGACCTGAAATTTGCCTTCTTTTGGATAGGCTCTCATTAGTCTGTCACTTTGTCAGTCAACATGTCTCTCCCAGACTATACACATGGGTAGAATTTTATGGGTATAAATAGTTTTATAGGACTACTTAAGCGCCTGCAACCTCTATGTTTTCCAAATGTTTGTTTCTGTATTTAAGCATAAGATAAGTTGGGGCTTTTTTGTAACACTTGATTTACTCCTTACTGGTATTTATGTCTGGTGAGAACAAGAATTAAGAATGATCTAGCTTGGAAACGCTTGATGTCAAAAAAATGAAGGCATGCTATGCATACATTAGGCGTTGCTCATCATCTTTTGTTCTCCAGAACAGAGAGTTGTCTTCAGGAACCTTAATCCCAGCAAAATAATAGGGGTTCACTTAGTAAGAATTCTACAGAGTTAAAAAATTGTGTCTGGCAGCTGTTAAATCTGAGGCAAACTAAGAAAAGTTTCACTCTGTATAATAAACCAGTTGGCAAAGTAGAGAATTTTAGAGATTTTGTTTATTTTATTTCAAAAGTTTAAGATAAGCTTTTGTTTAAATGAAAAATTTTTGTGGAAACTTTCTTATTAAACAAATCATTAGAAAAAAATAACAGTTACTTAAAAGTCTCCAAATCTTCTGTCTCTCTTTGTCTTGCAAAAAGGCTGAGGCAGAAACTATTTGATTGGTTTTACTATTATGCTTCAGGCATAAAGCATATTGTGAATTGTGCTTCTTCATAGCCAGATATGATGACTGTATGTATTTCAAAATACATGCAATTTACATTTTATTGCTGCCTTCCTTGCTTTAGTTTCTCTAGTGAATGGGGATTATTTAAAGATTACTTATACTTTTATAAATATATGACTTCGCGTTCCCAGAGGTAAAATGTTGTATACAGAGGCTCTTATGCATGTTTATTTCTGGATTTCCATAGAACATGATGTGCAAGCATAAAAATGAATATTCTTCTTTGTAGGAGGGCAATAGATTCAGTCCATTAGCCTTCACAAGCTGGAATCAAGTCAACGATGGAAGCTGCTTCAGTCCTGAGACTGCAGTAGCCTCGGCAGCAGCTGTTACACAATGTACTTTTAGCATGAGTTAAATAGGTCAAACTGAAAGCAGAATACTGCTTGGACAGGCTGCAAGGTGTAATGCCTCAGCACTTCATGACTCTCGTGTGTCAAGAGCACGTCTCCTCTTGAATGTGACGTGAGTTGCTGTCACTTACGGCTGTGTTCTTGCCTCATACTGCACCAATTCCTTATGGAAACATCTCCTTAACCACACATGGGCTCTTTATAGGTTATTGCTGCACAGTTCTTCTGGCTCTGGACTCAGTGACTGGAGGAAACTGTACATCATGTGTATGGTAGAGGACTGTTGGTGAGATAAGGAGAGGAAGAAACCATTTTCCCTCACTGACATTCTCCCCTTCTCCGTTCATCCCATTCTGCTGCATTCAGCCTATTTCATTTCCCTGGCATTCCATGAGGAATGGAAATGCTCACACTTACCAATTTTTACTGCCTAGGAAGGCTGAGTGCATCAAAACGATGGAAACCAATGCATTATCTGAGCTAAAGCACAGCCCATAGTCTCCAGTACTCCATGAATGACAGCAAAGATAAGGAAGCAGCACAGTAAAAAGATGACAGTTAAAAGCCAAGTAGGATTAAGGACATGGCTGCAATTCTAGCAAAATGATTGCTTGGTCTTAAACCTCTGAGATCTTTTACAGAATCCAGTGTAAGTTTAGCAAGAAATCTGATTATAAGTATGTTAATGCACTTAAGTGTAAGCTAAGCTCAGGTCTGAAACAAAACAGCAAAAGTGCCTTTATTGCCATGTCACTAACTGATTATTTGGAGCACTGGGATTGCCAGAATTGACACAGTGAAAATTAAAGGCTATTTGTGAGCCACTGATAATTAAGTAGGGAGGAAGCAAAGGAGCACCTGTTTTACCACTGGTTTGGCAGGTTCAGAACATTACTTGTGTCCTAGCAAGAGGAAACAAAATGCCATGCTGGGTTAGCAATGCATTTCTGCTGTGGATTTCCACAGAAATTCAATGCCAAGGACTGTTAACAGATGTAGTGAACTGACACAAGGACACCTTGGCTCTCCATGTCAACGCAAGACAGCAATATTTCATCATATCGAAGAACTTCTATTTCACACCTGACTGAAACCCAAAATATGAAGTCCCCAGATAGATGCCTCTTTTTGGATTATGTCAGTCTGAGAAGCCAGCGTGCATTAAAACTGCATGTGTCAGAAATGGCTGTGCTGCATACGCTTAGCAGGTGCTCATCAAACAACTTTTCAGCCTGCCATTGTGGTATAGCAAAACTGAGAAGAAATGATTACAAAGTGTGAACCTGATAATCTGAAAATATACCGGCCTTATTAGCTATAACAAAAAGGCCCTGGTCCCTGAGTAATCTCTGCAAACTGTCAAGTATCACCAGACATGACAGCCCTTGCTTGGCTGTGGGATACTATCCACACTGTAAACTATTTGCCTGGGTTTCTGCAGATAATGGAGATGGAACAAACACTGCAGTAAATGAACCTGTCTGTCTCACAGGGTGACATCAGACTGGATCTCCACACAAAATGCAAGTATTATTATGGAAATTGCATTTTGACACTTTGATACAAGAAACACTCCTAGAATATTTGGAATAAGTTATCTAAAATTATTTTTCTTGGGTGGGAAAGAAACATACCAAGGGAGCAGCAAGGATAGGAAAGACTGCATTTTTTGTCTTTAAGCATTAGATAAATGTCTTTAAAAATACTGCATAATGAAATACAAACATTAGATAACAGGTCAGGGACCATTTCTGAAAAATACTGACATATATAAGACACAAGCCACAGAGCTACAAGCTCAACCAGTTTTATTTTTAAAAATATACAAGGTTCCAAAAATTCACCAGTTGAACCTTTAGAATAACCATCGGTTCTTTAATACCTTGAAGTAGCATAAAGAAAGCACTGCACAAGTTTTCTCAGGAGATACTTTTACTGGTAACTTTAGAAAATAAGGGAGAAAATAAGGGATCTTGGCAAAAGTTAAGAGGGTAAGATACAACCAAGAGAGGGCATTCCACAAAGTTATGACTTAGCACATACTAACCCATGCAACGTAGCAAAATCCAACCCATTCCATCTCAAGTTACCCAAAATATTAAGAAAGAAGATTAAGAGAAGAAGAAGTAAAGAGAGAGACAATGAGAGAAAACCAGCTACCAACAGAGAGTCCCGTGCAAGTCCAGCTTCTGCATGGTCAAATGGTAAGTTTTGAGCCAAGCTGGAGCCACACGTTGCTCTTTAATGTACTTTGGTCCTCTGTGGCCACCCCTCCCAGGTGGAACTCCTGGCCCACTGGCCACTCTGGGCCTCTGGGGCAAGGTGAGGGACAGTGCCCCCAATGTGTGAGCCAATCTAAGGCTGCGTTAGGGCTCTGTGGGGCACGGTGTGGAGCAATGCTTCTGGGCTGTCTTTGACTGACGGCTATTCCGGGTTCACCTCAGCAGGCTCGGAGGGGCTGGCATGTGGGATATGGCATATGTCCCCACACATACACACTTGAGTTGGTTCTGACCCAATAATTAACATAATAAACCAAAGCATCACAACATAGATAGTCTTGATTCACTCTGAGATACGCCTTTGAAACCAGGTGTAAATAGGGTATAAACAACATTCAGGGTTCTATTAAATGTGGCACAGCCTTCATTTGCCACAGCCAATGCTTTAGTTGTGCTTCAGTGAAGGCCTCTCCTCCCATTACCTGAAGACATTCTCAATTACTCTTACTCTCATGTAAATATCAGAGCAAAATATCCTTTTTCTCTCCCTGAATAATCCACAGTTCCTGGAAGTCTGAAAACTGATAGCACAATTTCTGTCCTGCACATGGGCAAGGCCTGTGTACCATGTCTGCATTTGTATAAAATCTGAATACAATTTCTCCTACTTTGAGGTATTCAATTTTTAATGTCTATTTTTCAGGCTAACTGTAGCCACCAGGAGCTGAATTATTAAACTGGGTCTCAAACACCTTGAATTTGTTCTTTTTTGCATAGCACATTTAAATACTCATTGGACCAGACAGAGAGCAGCAAAGCATGAAAAGGACTATATCTAAGTCTGTAGGTATGGCTTGCACCCATAAGCTAAACTAAAAGAATAAAAAAGCCCCCAAAACAAGATGACTTCACATATGCTGAGTAGAAGGCTCAATTTCCAGCACTGCTAACTCGCTGCTATCTCCCTAACAGAGCCTGAGCACTGCCAAGGAGAAATAATGTTCCTTGTTAAAAGCAAGCACCACCACCTCCCACCAGTTCCCCAGTCAGTCTCCAAGCAATAGGCACCTTGGAAAACAAAAACATCCTCATTTCCTTTCTTCCCTCTATCCTACTATGGTTCTATTGCTGAGTACAACATTTTAGGCTAGGAATATACTTTTGGCTTATTCAAGTCAATTGTTCCAGTGGTGCTGCTTCCCAGCTTCTTGATCAGCCTCAGCCTACTTAGGAGGTGAGATGGGTAGAGCGGGAGAAAGAAAAATACTTCAACCTGTGTAAGTGCTATTCAGCAATAAGCAAAATATTAGTGTCTGCTACCAACACTGTTTAACCTCAAATCCAAAACAAACAATCATATAAGCTGCTGTTAAGAAAAATAACTATATCTTAACCAGAACTAGTACAGAGATATACTAAAAAAAGCTAACTTTTGTGGTTCTTGACAATAAAGTACTCATTAATTACTTGACCATTAAAAAAGCAGCACAATATTCCTTTGTTCCCTCAGTTGAATGCCCCATGTCGGTGGACTAAACATGGGGGGTTTTCCCTTTGTTCCACTGACAAGCTATGTATTCTCTGCTAATAAATCAGGCATAACAGTAAGTTAGTAACGTTAACAGAGATGCCATAAGTCACCTTAAGTCCTGATTCAAACCCTAAGTCCTGACTCAAATTAAAAAACTAGTAAGTTTTGTATCAGGTCATTAATAATGGGCAAGAGTTGAAAACAATCTATTCTTCCCAAAACATAACTGAGGACATTTTTACCTTCAGAAATAAATTTCTTTATAAGCAACTAAGTCACCAAAGTGGTCAAAATACATCCAGTCAGCAGTGGGATGTTAAGCTCTCCCCCACAAGTTGTTCTACTTTCCATGATGTAGTTACATATTCATGGTGGGTGGAGGCAAAGCAAGAGAAAATAAACAGACTGATATCTACAGAGCACAATCAGACATTGTCCCCCAACTTGGAATTTGAAGTTTTTATACCATGTAAGACTATAGTGGTAAGTGAAGGAAAGAATTCTAAAACCAACACAAACGGCAGCTGGCACTTGAACAAGTTTTCTTTAAGTCTCCTTGGATCTCAGAATACCCACAAAAGCAAATGGAAATCTGTGCAAATTATGCTTACCTCCGAAATGTTTCCCAGCAAGTAGAGTGCAACGCAGTATCGTCATTCTTAAATAATCATTTGTTCTTTGCAATAGCATACATGGGATTCTCTATCTAGTATCATTAAAATAAGACCCCAAACCTTGTTTAAACTACCTTAAAATAAGTATATCAATCACTTTTCTAAGAAATGTAAATAAGGATTTATTTAATAGCATCAAAGATGGAATAATGCAGAAAATAGAAGTATGAATTATATTTACAAATCTCAGTAGATTTCATTAAGAATTATACTTAATGCAGCTAAATTTCATTATAATACTTTCTGCCCATTTGCCCAAATTCTCCAGATAGAGCTACTTCAGCTTTACATAATCTTCATTCTTTCATTCCAAAAACTAATTCTAGAGGGACACATTTAAATGAATAAATGAATTAAAATTTATAGAGAGCAATGTTCATAAACTTGATGAATCCAAGAATAATGAATAGGGATAAATAATTTATGGCATTTCATTTTGTCACAGACTGCCAAACTGTGACAACAACATATTTGTTTATTTCCATGCAGATGCAAATCACAGTATGGCAAGACTGAAACAAGCAACCAGCTCAGGCAAAGCATGGTGATCATTCTGCTAGTGGAAATGATTTTAAATATTATAATGAACAGCAGTTGTAGCCATTCAAATAATAATATTTCATTAATTCCTCATTATTTGATCACTTTAATTTTTCATTTTTTTTTCACCTAGAGTAATCAATTCTAGCAGCCAGAGGAATGTATGTCACTGCAGGCTTATCTACAAAATAACACAGCTCAAGGAACGTCATCCACTTATTCTAGATGGTCGTTGATGACATCTGCCTTTTCATTACAGCATTTCTCCAGGGATAGGCAGCAGCTTGCACCCATTGATGAGGAAGGGGATCCCAGCCAGAGCCAACCTTTGACAGCGTGATACCCCAGGAGGAACCCACCTTACCCCTCCTCCTTTCCTGTGCCAGTGCCAGCCTGGGTCCCCAGGAGCTGTTTTGGACCCGGCTCAGTTTGTATCTCCATGTCATACTGTTCTGTGTCTCTCTACTGAATAAGCTGTCTACCTCAGAGGTTTTAGGTGGCAGGCGGAAAGAGCATGTTAGGATCTACATAGACAAACTCTTAACTGCATTTCAGTCTTTGATGGAGTCTATAATCAAATATAAGTTGTTAATTCTTCTCACAATTAAAATCATACCTCATTGCTAGTCTGCATGTGAAGCTTCAAGGCTTCCTTTTATTTTCCCTTCAGTAGACTAAAAAGACCACATTTCTTTAGCATCTCACACCAACTATTATCAGCTGGTTGGCTAACTCCCCACATTCTTCAGACAGTGATTCCAGTCTCCGACTGCCCTTAGACATTTTCTGTGTACCTTTTCACTTGGTAAAAACTCAGCACAAACATCTTGTTTCATAGTAAAACTACTTCCTTGTCCTGCTTCCTACAAAAACCTTAGGCTGCAGATCTTATATCACGTCCTTATTTCCTTCTTTCTCTCATCTGTCTGCCAGAGCCTGTCTGGTGTTTCTTACTCTCAACACAGTGAATTAGCCTTTTTTCAGGTCTGAGCTGCCACAACTAGATTGTTTTGGGTCATCTCATTAAAAGTTAATAGGAATGTGTTAAAGCAGTATATACTTAACCAGCAACTACAAAGTATATATAACAGTTGTTTTAATAGAAACTCCACCTTGCTTTCCTTCCATCTACTCCATCTATTGCAACTAAGCAGTGATTTCAACACCTTGGATGTGTAAAAGAAAACTATCAAATTCAATATATATCAATTATGTTGATATTATTGTTATTATTCTCCTTAAAGAAGTTTTTCTCATGATACATAAGAAACAACACAAATTTTTCTGTCTATATTCATGATACTTTGAGATTAAGAATAATTTATCGTGTCAGTGTGTGAGGACCTGATTTTTTATCTGTGTATGTGTATTTAAAGCTGAAATACCTTAGGGAAAAATTATTCTTTTTAATCTATAATCATAGTTTATTTCAGATGTGCACAGAGGTTAGTAGACTAAGTATTTACATTATTTGGACAAATAGCCTTACTATAAAGATTGTAGAAATACAATTATCAAAAGTGAATTTGTAAATTTTGTGAACCAGTTCTAGAATTGATCTGACAAAAAAACCCCAACTTAAATAAGCAATCATTTTGCACACACAGGTTAATGATTTACTACTATTTTTTTCTAAGATATCCACTAAGCCACTAGAAAAATATTTCCTAAGATGATTTGTAGTTCATTGTTCATAAGATATTTACATAGTTGCTTTATGTATTCTCAGACCAAGAAAGGGTTTCATTAACCAAGAAAAAACTGAAGTTCCAATAGAAGGGCTAAATCATACAGCAAAAATTGTATCAGAGGCAGTAGAATGGTTTTCATGCACAGCAAAAGACTTGTACCAGATTTTGACTACCTTGATAAACTGAGAGCATGTCCAGTATATAAAAGTAGTCTTAACTGGAAATGCCATTAACTCGTTTATGATCTCAAAGATAATCAGCAAGAAATAATATACTATGTTGGTATTATGACAGCAGTCAGCACCTTCAATAAAAGTCTCAATAGTACAAGATTGAATGAACCACTCGGGCCATTGTTCAATTACAGGTGTTAAGTCACCTCACTACTTCAAAATCTTGAAGCTGTTCAGATAACCAAGCAATGGTATAAGAACTATAAATTCTAGCATACTTAATACGACATAAATCTAAGCTCTTACATACATACATTATTTATTGTGTTTTTGGTACCCTTCTCTAAAAATGGGTACCAAAACTAGCCTTTTGGAACTCCTCCAGTGTTAAAAAAACCCCAAAAACAAAACCACATTTTAAATTAAAATATTGTTCTTTAAGTGTGTTGGTGTTTAAGCTTTTGTTATAGATTTTCTGTTTGGGAAGTACATGAAGAAGCTTATTGATTTAAGAGTATCTTGTATACTGTTAGAGACAGACTTGTAATATTGTAGAGAATGTATAATGACCACTGTCTACTACTATCAAAATAAAGCTATTCACAGAATTGATGTTTGACATTTCTAAGGTCAGATGAAATTGTTATGAACACTGAATCTGACCTTCTGAACCACTTCAGTCACTGCATTTTTCAAAATATTTCTGCACTGATCTCATAAAAACAGTTGACGTAGAGCTTTAAGAAATCCATTCAAGCCATGACTCAGAGTGGTGTTTAGTATATTTATCACAACGAATACAGCAACGATTATTTAGTATTCACCAAAAGGGAAATTATTTGTTTTCTTGAATTTTGTGATATTCTGTTAATATCACAATGTTAATTTGTAATATATCTGCAATGGAATGGAATAAAATAGAATAGAAACATTGCAATTGGAAAGCACCTACACTAATCATCTAGTCCAGCTGCTTGACCACTTCAGGGCTGACCACAAGTTAAACCATTTTATCTGAAAACCTCTTAAACACTGGCAAGCTCGGAACATAGGCCACCTCTTTGGGAAACCTATTCCAGTGTTTGATCATCCTCTAATTAAGGAACTACTTCCTAACAACCAGTTTGATCCTCCCCTCATGCAGCTTTGAACCATTCCCACATGTTCTCTCACTGGATCCCAGGGAGAAGAGAACAGCCCTCTTCCCCTCCCGTTCCTTCCTCTGGAAGCCGTAAAGAGCATGAGGTCACCCCTCAGCCTCCTTTTCTCCAAACTAGACAAGCCGAAAGTCCTGACCTCTCCTCACAGGACATTCCCTCCAACCCTTTTACCGGCTTTGTTGCCCTCCTCTGATCACATTCAAGGACCTTCACATCCTTCTTAAATCATGGGGCCCAGAACTGCACACAGCACTCCAGGTGAGGCTGCTCCAATGCCAAATAGAACAGAATAATCACCTCTTTTGCCCAGCTGGTGATGCTGTGCTTGATGAACCTCGGGATGGGGTTTGTTCTCTTGGCTGCCAGCTGTTGATCCTGCTACCAGCCAGCACCCCTAGATCCCTCTCTTCAGGGCTGCTCTCCAGCCACTCCTCTCCTATTTTATGTTTGGCCTGGTGCTGCTCCATCCTAGGTGCAGAATACAACATCTGGACTTGTTAAATTACATCTCATTAATCATTGCCCAATGCTCTGAACTATCTAGGTCCCTCTGCAAGGCCTCTCATCTCTCAAGAGTTAGTCATTTTCTTATAAACACATTTACTGTGTATTAGTTAGGGCAAAATATGTAGAAATTAATCAGGTTGGTGTGCGTTTGTGCTTTTCAGGTGCACAGTGATTGTGCAAAATTTGTACAGGATTGTGTTTTTCACTGAGAATAAATCCTAGCATGAACATCAACTTTGTCTTTTTTGTAAAGGGTCAAAATTACAGATTCATTATCGTGAATATACATGATTTATGGAAATCAGAGTTATAAAAGCTCTTCAGCAAGCCGTACAAAATAGCTATTATCTGACCTTTTGTTGTTTGCTGTAAACATTGCATGTTAGATACCCTCGAGTGTAGTGGCTTAAACTTCTAATACTTACAGTTTTCTGTATCAGAGTAAGGTTTACAGTAGCACTTATAACACATAGTTTTATTGACCACACTTTCGTTAACATGATGCAGACCTCCTTATACTTCTCTTTGGAATATTTACTGGAACAAAGTTTATTTTCCGTAATCAATTCAGTGGACAAATTCCAGTGATTTCTTTAAGCACTAGCACCAGGAAAGATTATTTCCTCACTTGTAAAGTGTTTTCATTTGTAAACCGAATTTATCATAGTCTCCACATAGCCAAACCACTTGAGAGAATGCTTTTCCCCACATCTTACTATTATTCTTGAATGTGATTCTGATCTAATTGACACCAAAGTATGAAATTTAGACTAAAACCCACTTAAACTATGTTACAGGAGAAAAAAGAAAACTGGATTAAGATTTCCATTGCACCACTGTCATGCACATTGAAAATTACTTCAAAGAGTTGTATAGTTAGTCTGCATAAGCCTAGCACAGATTTTCCTGGGCATTCATTGTAGATCTCTAACGATTTTTCTCTTCTGAAGTCATCCA
The DNA here is from genome assembly GCA_013397135.1 of Pachyramphus minor. NCBI lineage: Eukaryota > Metazoa > Chordata > Aves > Passeriformes > Tyrannidae > Pachyramphus > Pachyramphus minor. Next base: position 122,225 of record VYXB01007850.1, on the reverse strand, counting down.
ATTAAAGCCAAACCTGTTTGAAGTTATTTGTGCACTTGTATTGGCTCTACTGAGCCACTCAAAAATCTTTTGCTCTGCAATTTTGAGGCAGACCAGGGACAATATTTTCAAGTTTAAGGATCACTTTTATTTCCATCAGGTGTTCATGGACTGAATTCTTGGTTACCAATTACTTTACCAATGTAAAAAATGTTTTGGTTTTTTTTTCTGGGCAAGTGGGTTAGTTTGAGTGATACTGTATTTAAATTAATAAAACATTGTAAAGACAGATAAGAGTCTAACTTCAAGTGCATTTTCCTTTCTTACTTCTCCTGCAGTGCACATACACTTCAGTTGATCTACCAACTGGCCAGTATTGCTGAGAGGCAAATAAAATTGCTGTGAGGTACAGATACAACCCCAATCCCTCCCTTCTTTCTTGTGGAAAGGAAGAGTGGCATCTGAAGCAATGGATTACCAACTCAGGGAAATATTGAGAAGCCGGTGATGACAGCAATTATCTTTAAAGAAACAAATTACTACAAAATCAGTATCATCTACAAAAGTAATATGCAATGAACAGTTCTAGCAGATTAAAGTGAAAAAACCTCTCTCAAGTACTAGAATTGTAAATTATTTTTTTTTTAATTTATTACTTTGGGGATAGAATAGCTGATTTGAAGTCTTCTTGTTTCCTTTGGGAGCAACGGCAGAAAGGATCTTCAGTGATTTGTTATCATCTGTGTTAGATATGGAAAGACCCACTTAGCATGTGCTAGATATGGAAAGACACAAAGCATAGTTTCTTAATATATTGTATTGAAAGTATTAAATCCTGCATGCAAAATAAAGAGATTTTCAAAAAAATCAAAGCCAAACTATAGCAACACACTTCTATACCCTATTTTTCAAGAATTCAAAAATTTCCTGTTTCTACAAATATGTTTTAAATGGCAAATTTGTTTAGTGAGTGGAAACAAAAACACAGAGCAAAAGATTAGAAGTATCTAAATTCTTGTATAGACAGACTTTGGACATAAATTTATATAAAAATGTATGGAAATTGTACATGTAGAAATGATTCCTTTGATTTCATTTAGAAGTTAACTTTAAAAATGTGAGGCAGACTTCAAAAATATTTTGAATGTATAATTTAATCACATCCAGTACTAACTTTTGTCTCCACAAAGGGAGATGTGTGACCCTCCATAAAGGGGTGACACCCTAGAGGAGGTGACAGTACCTCTAATTCAGTGGAAATGCTGCAAAATGAGGATTACTAATCTTTGATCATCATCTATTCAAATGGAGCAGCTTTGAATGGTAAGATATCTGTCTCTTTGCCAAAGCAAGACAGGGTCTTCTAATTTTTATTTTAGGGGAATTGTAACTAAGCAACAGATCATGAGATGGAAGACTTTGATCACTAGAGGAGATTGCTAAGGGAGACAAAGTAGAACTCTATGGAAGGGATTCACAAAAATAAAGGAAGATGGAGCAGAACAAGGAACAGCAGAAAGTACCTTCATGATAGAAAAGACCTTTCGAATGCCATAAGAGAGACATGAATAATGAACTTTCAGGTATGTTTTTCAATCTGAAACTGAGGAAGAGGAAAATCTTTTCCCAGTTGACCTGAAAAATTATGCGCTTTTTTATTTTTTCCCACAAAAAAATAAGACTACAAAACCCCCCAAATACAGCCTTATTTTGAATCTCTTTCCTATACATCTTCATGTTAAGCACAAAACTTACTATGTGTGTTACTTCTTAACATCTCTTTTACATTTTTGCATCTTAGACTGACTTTGAAGTGAGTAGTTCATGTATCTCCCTGATCGTTTTGTGGATGAAACTGTTCCTGGATTTCTGGATTTCAGTTGTGCATTTGCTGTTTGCTAAATTAATTTGCTGTTTGCTAAATTAATTTCACTGAGCTTTATCCACATATTTCTGTTAACTCTTTCATTTTTACTCCACCTTAATTCTTTACTTTTTTTATTTTAACATATTTAAATCTATTTCCTTCTCTTGACATTTCTATAATGGCGGGGAGTTTTTTTCATTGTCGAAGTACCTTATATTGCATCTTTCCAAGCTGACAGTTAACAAATTAACATTATTTATGCTTTTTGTAAAAAAAAACCTCTCTGATGTTTAAGTAACTTCCTAATGAAAAGCAAAACTAATCTTTTTTTATTTTAGTACAACTTATATTGTACAACAAATGCCATTGATGACAAACCTAAAATTTGAAGGCCATTACTCCCACACATCAAAAAAACAGATTACAAATTTTTTTTGGCAGACTTGAAATCATTGATATAGTAGCATACAGCCCAGCTGCAACTAGAGGGAAGCTTTTAAAGTTCCTGGGAAGGCTGGCAGCTCCATGAGCAATGGGTAGTCAGACAGCAGAACCTGCAGATCAGAAAGCTAAGCCAGGGCAAACCAACTCTTACCTTTGTCTCCCATTCACTTGTCAGTTCCAGTTGAATCTGGGAGCCCTGCTCACAGCTGCACTTGCCTAGAGAGACAAAACCATGTGTGCTGGAGGGCCTCTTGCTACTGTACTGCAATCAGTATGAAAAGGCAATTAAGCAATTTCCCTTTTTCTCTCAATTTGATGGAACCACCATTAAATCATCTCCACAGCTTTGACTTAGGTAGTTTGCATAAAAACAAATATTTTGCCTCTGGAACTGGAAACTTTGCACAAACTGGTGAATATTTTTCAACACAATTTCATGCGGAGAGTGAAGTTCTTCACCTTCAAGGATGAACACCTATTATCATTAGCAAATTATTTTATTTTTTTACTTGCTAATAAAAAAGTTATTTTGTTTGAAACATCCCTTTTTTAAAGAGAAAAATCTGTATTTTAAAAAATACCACGGAGATCACTTTTGAGAAAACACAATCTCCTTAGAGCAAGAAGAAAGAATCTGCCCAGGGCTACAATTGTTAACAGTTTTTAAACCTACAGTAAAAAAATGCATTTTGTATTAAGAATCTAAAATTATATAATTTTGTTGAAACCAATTTTACTTATTAATATAAATAATTATGCAGGACAACAGTCTTGTGTGCCAAGAACCAGTGTAAATATTTTACATTATATAATGATTACAATTGTCTGAGGAACACAAATTTAGAAACAATCCTAAGATTTTTAAGTCTATGACAATTAATTTCTGTTATTTTAATACTTTTTTTCCCTGATTTTTCTTCTAGACTTACTACAAAATTGTAGCACATGCAAATGAGATATTCAAAAGTTTTGCAGTATTAGTTTTCTGAGAAGCAAGTGTTGGGCAGAGTCACAAATAGTGTCAATCAGAATAAGACTGCAACTTTTAAAAGTCTCCTTTTTAGTTCTAGTCTGACTTTCACTTTGAAGAGTCATGCAGCAACAGCTCAGCATATTTTTAAATCATTCAGTCAGTCTTGAACAGCAATCCACTTTGCATTACCATAATCTGATCTCAGAACTAGACCATGATCTCAATGCAACTCTTTTATGACTATCACTGATTTACAAAAATAGAATGCACAATGTAAAAATGAGATTTTTCCCTTTGACTGTTCCTTATTTCCCACAGCATATTCCTCAACCTTTTCATGTATTGACTCTTGTATCTCCTAGTTCTCTGTTACATCTCTGCTTTTTCTCATTTATTTTGTAGTTATTTCTCTCCTTATCTCTACAGCTTCTCAAGACGGCAGTATCTCATTAAAACAAAATTGAAACTGTTAACCTCCCTATTCTCAGTAGTTTCTCAAGGTCTTTGAAGGACAAAACAATGCAATCACACACTCCTCAACTTCTAGAAACCTAGAAGTTCTTTTTAGAATAACTTTTTAGAAATGTTGAATATTTAAAACAGAACTCGGTAATGCAATTCCTGTCTTGTGCTAAATAGTCCCAGAACACAGTATGTTCTAGACTCAGGGACGGAGCTAGAAGAGAAACCTTGAAGTGAACACAAGCAAGAAAACATGACTGGGTTTACTTTGCCATTCAGCACAATGCCCAATAAGACAAGGTTCATTTGAGAATTGTGTTTACATATTAATTATAGAACAGACTGTGGTTTACGTACCATATTTCTGAGGAAATGATGATGCTAAGCTGTACCTTTTAGTGAACTGACAGCAAAACTGGGTCTCTGGAAGAGATTTATTCCTTCTCTGCCACACTGTATAAGGCCCATTCTCAGGCTACCTCTCTGTAAGGCTGAACATACTCCTCTGTGCTGGGTTGCTGATCAAATTATAGACATGCTGATGACCCAGTTAGAAATCAGTCTGGTTTTTAGTATAGTCTTTCAAGACTCTTTCTCCAGTATTTCACACAATGGGGTTTTTGTCAACATTTGTTTGCTGAATTCTGTGAAGCTGCTCTGAGGTTTGGTCCCTATGTCGCCAGGCAGAATTCATTACAGGGGAAAAAGCATTAAACAGTCACTATAAGAGAAAAAGAGCAGTAGGAAGAGAGCAAATAGGACAAAGAAGAGATTGAGAAATTAACTTCCTAATATGCCTGCTGCCTTCCTATCTGTCTACTGAAACAAATATTAGAAAATTAGATCTGTGAACATTCAGAGTTTAAAAACAAAGTCAGGAATAATAGCCAGTGCAAATGTTTGAAATATAAAAATGGAAAGTAAATTTGAATTACTTTGAGTAAGATTACATTTTCAGTTAACAAAGGGAACTAAATGAGCTGAGTATAACTTGAGTTTGGTGGAGCATTTTACACAATGTGTCACAAAATTAAACTTAGAGAATTTTTAAAAAATTACAGCAAAGAAGTATATTGTAATATGAACAGTGGTTCAAAGATGATTGATGTAAGGTAATTTTAAACAGAAGAACGTGGTTTAGGTGAGCTGTCCTTTACCTCTGAAATTTGTAATAGGTCCATTCTGATCTAGCAATTCTACACTCATGCTGAAAGAAGAGGAAAGATGGCACAGTAATTGTTCTTATGGATAATAATTAACTAAGCGAACTTGTAAGTACACTGCAGCAGAAAATACAAAAACGAATATAACACTTTTAAGACTATTAGTGAAATACACAGGAAATATAATTCCCTTAGGGACAGATTCTCCATGAACTGGAAACTGATATTAAAACTAAAATAAAGTTTTCCTTTCTAGAAAAAAAAAAAAAAAAAAAAAAGGAAAAAAAAAGTATCAGGAAGCTAACACTGTAACAAATATGGTGTTCCTGATGCTTGGTTAACACTTACCCACTGAGAACCCAACTCAGACTTCAGCTGCCCAAGGGTCCTTGATCTTCTCACCAGACCTTGCTCTGGCATCCTCTCTCCTCAAACTGAGCTACTTAGTGATAGACATGTTTCCCCAAGCAAAGTTTGTTATACCTTTCCAGCTACATTTCTGTGCAACAGTCTTACAGGCACTGAAACACAAGCCCTTAGTAAACTGGCAAGACATATCCAACTGACTTCTGGCATGGCTTGCAGTGTTGCTTTCCCCTGTGTTTTCCCTTGAAATATGAGAACTATTTCAGGCAGAAGTTAAAATCATGTTTTGACAGTGTAAAATTAGGGATCTGGCTGTCTTCATCTATTGACTGACTTAGTCCTTAGCTAAACTATTCTCTAATGAAAAACAGTATCTTCTACCTGGAAGACTGTGTTCAAATAAGTCAGGTTTTTAATACATTAAATCATATATTTCATATAAAATTTATCTCCTCCTACCCACATGTTACTCAGACACAAAAAAAGGATTAATGCCTTTGGTTAATTATTGATTCCTGTCTCAAATGTGAACCTTTATCCGGTCTCTGACTGTCGCCATGAAAATAATCTTCACTGCAAGCCGTTTAAACTCACACTCACTGAATTATACCCTCCTGGCAGATATTGCTATCAGGTAGGCCAGAGATAACTCAAATAAATCTGGTGTGTAAGTCACTCTACTCTCACATTATTCAGGTTTCACACAAATGTAGTGTGTCTTCTATAACATTTTTCTGAATCGTTATCTTGATATTTGTAAACAAATGTCTAACTTGGAAAGCTCCCTACGTGGCTGGGAGAGGGTCTGAAAATATGTGGTTGCTATTGTGGCTTAAACTCCTCTATGCCTTTTTCAACTTCTACTCCGGCTAATATAGTCTGCAGACTTCTAAAAAATCAAATCAAATCACTACATTGATTCTCTAGATCTGGCCCATACTCTTAAAATTTGAGAAATATTTCAGCCAGCAGCTGTAATCAGCAAAGTGCACAGGAATTTATATTTGGAAATATCTAGAAATATGTATAACAAATCATAAGTTATACAGAAAAATAAAATCTGTATTCTTGGAAAAGGAGATACTCTAGCTTCCTTTCAGCATCTGTAACTAGTGCGTGGTGCATTTCAGAAGAATCTTTATGTCCACACATCACTCCTGAAGTTTCCTTCTTTGTGGGAACACACCAATACTTAGCTTATGCTATCAATTGTGATACATTTGGTTTTGTTTGTGCTATTTGAAAAAAAAATATTCAAATATCTTCCTTTAAAGCATTTGTGGGCAATTTAATTTCTTTGCATACTGTTTTCCTGTCTCAGGAATAGGGTCACCACAAGTACCAACCTCAGTTTCTCAGTCCTTATTTTTAGTTACTTACTTTAGCCCCTATACTAATTGGACATCCTTGCAGATATGTGCTTTAACCACATTTCATTACTTAGATTTAGCACAAATGTAATTTTTGGAATCTTCCTACTGACAAATATTTTTTTCCCTTTCTTGCCTGTTAAGTCCCTGCAGTGTATACGAGAACAATGCATTTGAGTATCTTAACTTGCTGTCTTCTGTTCTAGCTACACCATTTTCTTTTTGTGGACAACACCTACATTAGTTTTTCTTTAACCAAACAATTATGGTTCAGTCTACTCCTCATGTTTTTCTGGTGATGCTCATCTACTTCATCCCTCTGGACTAAAAGCTAATTTATGTAAACTGTACTACTTTTATCACTAAAATTACCTATAGATTTTCATAATACAAAGTGAGCACAGCTCAGCTGGCAATTTAAAGAGAACTCTCAAAGTATAAATGTTTATAAATGTATATATTTTTCAAGGAGTACCTATAAGATATTGCTCATCAATCAAGAATAAAAAGCATCCACATCTCATAACATTTCCTTCCTTGAGGTTATAAAATGAATTTTCGTATATTCATGTACTTGCCTTGACTAAAATGTAAGTGAATGGTTTCTCTCGTCTTTTTTATTTCTCTTTTTTCTAAAATGACCAAACCCAAGAATTTTGCAATATAAATCTTGTGGTCATAGCACTTTTAGTTTCTCCCTTAGGGTAAATGAAGATTGCTTAAATGCGCAGATGATGGGATGAACTGGGTCTTCCACTTCAGTTCTACCTCATTGCTAGGATAAGTTTCCCTTGAAAAGCACCATCTAGCTTTTCCCCAGCATGACTTTTTTTTCTGAGTTCGCCTTCATGTCCTATAGGCCTTTGCTTTTTCTTTTTTTAGGGTAAGATCATTTTCCACAATCCCTATTTGCCTTTTTATTACATTTTCAGGTTTTCCAGTGTTAGTGCTTTCTACAGGGCCCACGTACTGTTTTCCATAGTAAAGCAATGAATGTCCAATTTGTCCTCAGATGTACAGTCCATTCATCTTGTGGCACAAGGATTACATGAAAGGTTTCCTCAAAGCTATCAACAATTTTTTTTCTATGCTGTATGTACTTTTTGATGCTTGCAACTCTGACCAGCGTATGTCAGAGGAGGTCCTCTCACCTTTTCCCAGGAGCTGCAGAGTAGTACTTAAGGTTGTACTCTGTTTTAAAATAGATGATGGCCTTGTCTTATGCTTGTTAGATTTTCTGAGCAACAGCAATCACAAAAGCCTGGTTCAAATTTTCTCTCATAGTGTTAATCTTCAGTCTAAGATTTTGCTCCTAATGTGGTTCTGGATTTATGAAAAGCCTACAGCAACAAATTACTAAAATGTCAGTTTTATTTGTACTCTTTTGTTTCCAATATGTAACCCAGAAGTTTTGTTTTTAACTAGAGTGCATCATTGTTCATATTTCAATAACAAAAATCTAAGTCAAGAAGAGAAATGTATGCAAGAAAAAAATTAATTTGAGAAAACAGTTGTTGTAAATGCTATTATGAGAAATAAACCCACCATCAAATTAACTTTTAGTTCACTAACATGAAATGCTGCTTGAAATTCTACTTATCGTCCTCATTTTCAGGAATTTTGTCTCTGATGGAGCCAGGACTGATGACAAGGCTTCTTCAATCAGGTTAATTTACACATACTCATGGTAGCCTGTAGTATTCAGGAATTATTCTGGACATAAGTTCCTTTGAAACAATTCTTCAGTAGAGACAGTATAAATTAGAACAGTATAAGAAAACTTGGGTTTCTGTAGTCCTTCCTCAATTGCAGTGGGAACCACAAAGGCTGTTTTGATTTGTTGATGTATTGTAACTGCAAAATGCTATGGAACAAACAGGAAAATGAAAGTAGAGAGAGTCAGTCTGTCAAGTGATTGATGTTTCTGCTTTTACTATAAGTCACAGGAAAGTAGTTGCCAACATCATCTGTAGAGCTGCTTTTAAAATTAAAAAGCTCCTATCACAGTCAGCATTATCCTTTCTACCCAACCATGCCCTTGTCAGCATACCCTTATCTTATAGAGAACATCATTAAGAAAACAGCTTTCTTTATCCTTCACTCAGTGTAGTATTAAGATCTAACAATTTCAGGTTACTTAGCAAAATAGGCAATAAAGAACCATCTTTAAAGATGACAGTTATTTTATTAAGCATAGGAGAAGAAAAGAAAGTATTCTTACAAGATAAAAATTTTAGAAAGCAAAATGCCTATGAATTAATGGTTTTCATTCCAGAGTGGTATTTCCCTAGCTTTTCCTTATTACTAACAAAAATCTGAGAGAATGGTGCTTGAGGAAGTAAGCAACTGAATAACACAGCTTTCAGGGTGAGCTATGCTGTGAACTAATGCTGTCAGCTGTTCCACGGTAGTGGTCAGAGTGGTGTCTCCTGAGGATGCCATCCCACCATATAGCTGTACTAGGCCATGATCCAGCACCACAGTGAGCATGAAGCAATTTACATGCTTGATATCAAACTACCTCAGTGTTTCTCTGCAGCAAAAAACCTATAAATGTAAATAATATGTCATTGCTGATGTGTTATGATCCCACAACATGTGACTTGAAACCATAACGCAGGACTTGTAGTAACTTGTTTTATAGCCTTGGTCATAGCTTTGCCATCGACTTGCCTTGTAGGAACTCTGTTCATTTAAGTAAACTTGAGCACTAGCTGACAGAAAAATACTGAACAAGAAGTTAAACTCGAACAATATCTTTTTTAGTTCTAATTTCATCTGTGACTGAAAATATTCCTGTTTGGTTCCAGTTAGAGGTCAGAAAAAATTTCAGGGACAGTTCCAGTTCTGGATCAAACATTGATACCATTTTGGTCAAAGTTCATTGTGTTTCCTTGGGACAAAATTCATTAATCTGGGACATGGTACTTAGAAATAAAGGAAAAACAACAGATAAGAGAAAGACGTATAATAGGAAAACCTGTCATTCTTGAGGAAGCAAATGTAAAACTATCCTCACAGATGCAGTCCCCACAATAGGCCTCGAGAGAGGACCAGAAGGTCCCATTTTTTTAAAGTCTTTTTTGTCTTTGCTATCTATGATTCAGCATTGAAATTAATTATGACAGGTTTTATTACTACAATATTTTAAGCCTAAAAATAAAATGAGAGACTGCTATCATTTGCATTACTGAACTCTTTGATGTCTTATTAATGAAATATTGCTAGAACAGAAGTTCTAGTAACTCCAGGAACTTCAGAACATAATGGAATATCTACTTTCTCTCTCCTATGTCATGACACTGTGCAAAAAGTAAAAGAGTCTGGTTTTATAGCTTTTACTTGGTTTAACTTGGGGGGTTTTGTTTGGTTTTTTTAAAATTAAAATAGCTATGAAGAAGTCAACAAGACTATAAACTCAACCTGTTAGGATTTCCATGATCAATGTTAGCGGTGATATTATTCTGGGAATAATCCTAGCAAAATCATATAGATTTTTCTGTAAGTATCGTAGATATTTATATCATAAAATATCATAGATATTTTTCACACTCAGCAGCACGGCTTCCCTACAGAAAGTCATTCCTACTGATCAGGGGTCCTATGCAGCAACACCACTGCTGGGCACATATGGAGAAGAAAGAATGCAGTTTAACATCCACATTTGGCACTCTCAGTAGGATTCATCTGATTTGCAAAGGAGGCAGACAAGTGATGCAGCCATTAAAAAATATGATTCACTACAGTGGATGATCTTTGAAGCCTATAGTTAAAAAGATCATCTGCTTATATCTCTGAATTCTATTACTATTTCTTAAAATTTATGGCAATTAAGTAAGCTATTAAGATGTAATAATAATACAAAAATAAAAATAAAATTACACCCCAAAACCTAGATATATTCCCTTGATATATTATTTGCAGAAAGCTTTCAATAGAAAAAATATTGATGTGGCCCAGATTAAGACTTATTTGAATAGCATCCAGCTCCCTGGAGTTCCATTTAAGGATTCCACTGCTCTTTGGATCGGATTTCACAAGGTGAGGTTAAAGAGGCAATTGTTTCTTTAAATTACCAATGGTCCCTAGAGAAAAATACCTTGGGACTTATTTGTGTGAAAATGTTTAGATCTCTCAGCAAAAAGAGAAATTTATCAAATACTGAAATTATTGTTTTGGAAAGAAGTTTAACAGCCTTTAAACAAATAGAAATAAAATGGACATCAAAACAGTGTTCTTGCTAACTGTTAATCACAGTACTTAGTGTGATATTATGGAGTAATAAGGGGCAGATATATTTAAAGGACTAACAGATCTGTGCAAAGAAGAAAACTGACAAATTAGCATTATTCAGAAGACTAAACAGAGATAAAGTTAACAGGTTATGCTATGGTGGGGAAAAGCCCAACCTTGCACTTTTTTTTTTTTTACAGAATTATACAAAATATACAGAAATATACAAAATTGTTTAGTGTTCTAGTTTCTTCTACCCAAACAATTTGAATCAGATTCCATCCCAGTGATAGCAACTAAGGTATACTCTACTCACAGATTAATCTGCAGAAAAACAATCCAGCATTCCTGGTGTTCAGTAAAGCCCCAAGACAAACTTTTTTTATGCGAGGTATCTGCTCTCAGTCCCCATCAGAGGCAAGATGTGAGGTTTCATAGGCTTTTGATTTGATCTGGTCTTACCTTAGTTTGAGACTAGAGGTAACTGCAGTTCCACTGAGGCTGTTGGCATGGCACTTGCAAGACACTTACTATAGGAATAAGAGATGAGATGTATTTTTGGCTGTAGAAAATGTCATCATTGCTTTTAAGAAAATTTCCACAAAGCAGAACAACTCTCAAGACACAAATATGAAATATTTTTTGCTAGTTTAAAAAAATATTATATATATGATCATTCTGGAAAACACACAGATTTATGTTGTCTTCACAGTATTCATTCGCTTTGGACAGGTTGTAAATTTTAGGAAAATTTTTTAAATTCTGTATGAGGAAAAGATGGTGAAATATCTTTCTGAAAATCTGCATTGATTTTCATTACTTCATGAATTGCTTAAATTAATACCACATGTGCACAAATTTTGTTGGTATTCCTGCTGCTTGCTTCATACCAGCACAGGCAAATACTACTAAGTGTGCAGCCATGCCTTTTCTGAACAGAGATGCACAGCCACCTGCCATCAATGATGAATAGACATTTATATCTGCTTCCTGAGGATTTATTTAGCTTTCAGCTCTGAGTACAGATGAACAATAAGGAGTTACCCATTTGATGTTTTAGTTCACCTATTCTATCACATCTTAATTGGATTGAACTTATATATGTCTTTTAATATCTCTGACCAAAACCACCACCTCTCCTCTCTACTTTTTCTCATTTTTATTTTCTTTATAATTTTGCCTTTGTCTTCTCTTCCTGTTTCTCATGTCTCATGTCATTTTCATTACATTGCCAGTTCTGAAAACAGTGAGAAATTTGTTAACAATGGATGTAAATGACATGAAATACATAATGAAATACATAAATTTGAGATTTATTTTAGCAAATGAGTGATATTAAAGAGATACAGAAGGAAAAGAGAATGCTTGTTAAACAAATAGTGATAGACAATGATAGACAACTTGGAGAACAATATATAAAACAATCTATTCCTCCCATAGTCTGCTCAGATTAGCATGTTCGATCAAACTTTTACTACCTATAAGATTGTGCCAAAAGTGACATTTTTAAAAATGAAAAGGTAAGATAGGATTTGTCCATGAAAATCTTCCACATTTATTGACATTATTATTTACTCTAAACAATTTATATGCTTGGTTCTTTATTAAAGAAAGTCAAAAGCACAAAACTTGGCTTGAAGATTTTGTGATGCTGAGTATTTCTCCAGTAAATCAAGCAGGTAATTCTGCAAGACACAGATGCATTGATGTTAAAGTGCTTCCACATGAGGCCAGGAAATTGCTGCCATAGGCAACTTGCAAGTTTAAGCCTTTCTTAAAAATCCAAATTAATAAATGAAATAAACCATCACATTTGTTTCAAAAGAATACAAAAACCACAGGTCCTTACAAATATATTTTGACAGCTTTTCATTTTAAAATATGTTGTTTTCAAAAACCGGATACATTTGTTAGTTACAGCTGAATATTGCTTTCAATTGCCATATTCTCTGCACTTCTTGCAAATTAAGTTGTGACGCTTGCACTATTGAGCAGGTACTCATAACCCAGGAGTTTGACAGAGGCCAGTGACCTTCATATAAGAATTTTAATAACTCACAACTGTGTAACACAACAGTTCAAAGCACAGCCCAGATCAGAGCCCAGCAGACTTCTTCACAGCAAGAAATGATGCAGGAAAGACAAAAAAAGTCTGGGAGAAATCCTAGCTGGGAGAAGAGAAGGGAATAGAGCATAGGACATGATATAGAAGTCAACATCCACATGTGGAATGATTTGGCAGCAAAGAATCAGATGGCAGGTTCATTACCAAAACAGATATCATAGGAACATGTTAATCATTAAGGAGCATATGAAGTGTGGACTTGAAAAGTGAAACTTTGGCTATGGAGAACGTTTGAGAGTTGCAAAGCTGTATATGTTCAACAACATATGTATTTCCAATTTATATTCAAATCATTTTTCCCTTCACAAGATATTCTTAATCAGGAATTTGCACAACAGAATAATCAAATCAATGAGAGAATTTTGGCAAAACTAAAGGCATAATTTTAATAACTTCCAGAAGTACTCCAAGAGATTTACAGGAAGTTCCCCTTCACAAAGTACAAACTCATCTTAAAACCTGAGAATACATGCTATGTAGGAAGTGGATTTAAAGCAGAAAATCTGTAGATAAAATACAATATGTATTTGAATAAAATACTGTACTTCTGGGTGCAGTAAGAAATTTTTTTTTTGTTTTTTGTTCTAAGCAACATTTCTCTTATCAGATAATCTGAGACACGAAAGCAATCTGTACAGATATAGAAGTTTCTGCATTCAAGGGAGAACCACCAGCACAATTAGACTATTATGATTCATATAAGTTTCAGGGTATCTCAACTTTCTCATGGATATGCTTTCTTTTCTTCTTATTTCTGTCAGCTGAGTGCATAATGTTTTCCAACTGTCATAATTAACACAATTCAGGAAAGCAGTTGTCAAGTTTATGTTTTACGACAAGCTTCATTTCATTGACATACTTATTTCCCTGTTCTGACAACCATAGTTCTGTATTTTATCTCAATATTTTTTGTACCTGAGATGTTTAGTTTAAAATCAGAACATGCAATACTTGACAATCTTATCTGAAACGTCTTCAAGTCCTATGTTTACCCAAGATGTAAATCAAGGGGGTCTTGATTTTAAATCAATTTTTGGCTTTTAACTGGTGATATTTTTTACAGAAATTTTTCATTATTCAGGTACCATCAAATCTGCCACTGTAGTAGAAATGTTTTCTCGGTGCATTTCCCTGTCCTTTCCCCTTTTAATATAGTCATACCTGGCCACTGGCCATATGACTTTCCAGAAAACCCATAACTTACCTCATATGAAGGAAGCAGAAATAAATGCAACTACTAGATTTGCTGCATGCTATTAAGAACAATTACAATAATTGAATCAGTACAGGAACTAAAAACTTTCAGTGTCCTTTTAAATCTAACTGGTAGTCTACTTTCTACAAAAATCATCCTTTAAAAGAATACAAAAAAACTCCTTATAACTAAACTGACATTTCCAAAGCAATGTTTTTATGGAAGAAGAATTTAGTGTAGAGAAAGGAGGATAGAGAAAGGAGCACAGACAATTGAACTCTGTATACAGATGTGTCCCACACAGAGCAGTTAAGCACATTTTTACCACTGCAGAACTTCTGACTAGTATATGGCTTTGGCATTTTTCTTTCTGACACCTAAACTTTCAGGCATGCAAGTTTTTCCTAAAGCTGTGGACAACATAACCAGAAAAACCCTTCTGAATATTAATGTACCATAAATGACCTTCCAAGAAGCTTCAAGCTTCCAAGTATGATAACACAACACTGCAGAGGTGCATCTGCTCTCAAAGTGCTCTCTGTCAGAACTGGAATCCATGGCCTCAGTATCCATCCAATGACAGGAGTCATGGTAAGTCTGAACTTGCAGAACATAGTTTGTCCCATGACACCAAAATGTCACTATATTTGCACTAATTTCATCTTGTTCTGCTTGGAATGCAATGAAGTTTCAGCCTTGAAACTGCTCCCATGAATGAGCAGTAAATGCTTTCTCTCGCTTAAAACAAATAGCTCATATTTTTCTGGGAATCTTTAATAGGTCTAGAGAACAGATTTAGTAAGTCTTAATTATTATCCTTTTTATAATCCTATCTGATATCTTTAAGCTTTCTTCTCAAAAAATAAAGATGCATTATAGCTTTGCTGGAGAATCTATTCTGTTCTTTAACTTAAAAAATTAATTCATTTTATTGCTACATTACTGACTACCAACTAAATATTAACTGGAAACACAGTGCTGTGAATAAATACCCAAGTATTCTCTAGAGTTAATAAATACCATTCTTTAATAAACAATAAGCAATGACTTGTAAATTGTTGTTCTCTCTATAAAAGTTAATTACCTCTTTCTTTTAAAAATAAGTCATGTACTATCAAAGGGAACATAGGCTACACTATGAAGTTTTCCAAATAATCAATAGTAATTCTTACATATGCACTTTTCCACTTTAACAAGCTGTGATGGAAAGATCTGTATTTTTGGTCTAAATCAGACGAAAATAAATCTCAAATTTATGTATTTCATTATGTATTTCATGTCATTTACATCCATTGTTAACAAATTTCTCACTGTTTTCAGAACTGGCAATGTGTAGCAATGCCTCTTTACTCATCACTGGTGATGCCACATCTTGAGTGCTGTGTCCAGTTTTGGGCCCCTCACCACAAGAAAGACACTGAAATGCTGGAGCGAGTCCAGAGAAGGGCAACAAAGCTGTGAAAGGTCTAGAGAAAAGTCATATGAGGAGCAACTGAGGGAGCTGAGGGCATTCAGTCCGGAGAAAAGGAGGCTCAGGGGAGATCTCAGGGGAGATACTGACCCGAGTTGTCTCTCTACAACTCCTTGAAAGAAGGTTGTGGCCAGGTGGGGATTGGCCTCTTCTCCCTGGCAACTAGTGACTGGACAACAGGAAATGGCCTCAAGCGGTCCCGGGGGAGGTTCAGGTTGGACATCAGGAAGAATTGCTTCACTGAAAGGGTGATCAGGCATTAGATCAGGCTGCCCAGGGAAGTGATGGAGTCACCGTCCCTAGTGGTTTTCAAGACATGACTGGACATGGCACTTAGTGTTATGGTCCAGTTCACTTGGTGATTAGGTCAATCAAAAGTTGGACTCAATGATCTCGGAGGTTTTTGCAACCTTAATGATTCTATGATTCACCTACTGCAATATAAAGCTAATTACTGAAATTCAGTGGCAGCAGTCCAAGAGAAAAAAAAAAAAAGTATGTTCTCCCTAACTGTTGCATAAAGGGAAAACAATTACTACTCTTCTAAGGACATCAGCAGAAACAGGAGCAATAAAAATTCATCTTCTACAGATTCAAATATCTTACCGAGAAAGAAGTTTAGTAGAAAACCCAATGGGCTGTTATTATATTTGTTGCTGTAAGGTCTATGTGCATCTGTTTATTTTTAATATTCCTTTTTCCTAAGCACTGTATATGCACATGGGAAAAAGCGTGATCCTCACCATCAAAGAAGTTGACTTTTAATATGAACTACTAGAGAAATTTCAACAGGCTGGAAGTGAGACAGGAAAACCCAGAAATAGAAGGAAAGGTATTGTACCACAGTACAATAGTGGGTGATACAGCAGTCTCATTAGTACAAACTGAAACAAGGAGAAAAGTCCCTTAGCATAAGTCTCTCTAACACATTTACTGTATTAGGCACTGATGTCTCCACTACCCAGAGGGGTCCACCTCATTTTCTGCAGGAATTTCTTCCACTGTCAATGACAGAAATGAAGATAGTCAGCTCAAAGGAATATTTTTGTGCTATCTTACCCCAAGTGGCAAAGCATAAAAGTGAGAATAAGAGTTGAAAACAAACAAAAAAACCTTACAAATAAAAAATTGGTATTCTAATGTTTGCTGCATTTAGGGGTTGCATTTAGGGGCCTGCTTTAGTAGCAAAACACCAGTTCAATTATTGCTGCTCTTCTACTGTTCTGAATGATAATCAAACCCAGACACATGGTTAAGTATGACATTACATCAACAACTTTACAGAAAATTCCCATGATGGTAACTTTTATACTACAGTATCCTGGTGCCAAACAGTTCTAATTTAATGCACTTACCAGAGCCCCAGCATTGCTGTCAGTATAGAAATGAACAATTAAAGTCACCCAAACAACATTACTTCTACTCCCACATCAGTGCCACTTTGTGCACCCAGAACATCTGGCATTTATGATACATAATTTAGAAAGGGACACAGAAACCTATAATACACTTTAAAGGGAAATGTAGTTACAGAACTAACTATGGAAGGAGTCCATACTTTATTCCTTCAAAGAGCCAATCAAGTACTAATTAATTCTCAGGATCCTGAGAGACAATCAAATAATCTAGTAACTTTGCACAGAGAGCTTGATGGAAGGTAGTGTAGCCTAATCCTCAGGAAATAAAACATTATAGTAGGATCCCTAAAGGCTGCCTCTGACTTAGAAAACCTACATCATACAGATGTGGAGGTCTTAGGTTGGGAAATCCCTTATTTTTCTCTGTCATCCTCCCTTTCAGTCCTTCCCAATTTGAACAATAATTCTTAATGGATTAAATACAGAAGAAGGAATTAGAAGACCAATATTTGACTATTATTTTTGTGTTAATATAAAAAAATTACTTTCCCAAAACAGTTTTCCTATTGAGAAAACAGCAATAACTATTTGACACTTTTCAGCTTTGGGGCTTTAAGCCTCAAATTATAATTATTAGATAATATGAAAACCTCAGATAAAATAATGCAAAGAATTCAAATTACAACTAGAAGATAAAATTCAGGCTAGAACTCAGAAGATGGCATAGCTGTGCCTTTTGCTTAGTCCTTTCTGAGGACTTTCAGTGGAAGGATACTGGTCATATCTCCCTATCTGTGAGTAGAATTCCTGTAGTTTTCCCTTATTCAATACATACCTGAAGATACTGACTGGGGAGTATCATATGCTAATACACTAAGTTGACTGTAGGGTATGCAACAAGAATTTCAGTTAACATTGGTATCGATCTCTTGCCAGAGCTGCCGGGCTAATTGACAACAGGAAGTCAAAACTAGATCTCTTCTGCAGTGATGCTGCATAGAGGTATACTGACAGAGCAGATTACTAAATTTGCTGGGTCTTAGTGCACTGTAAAACTAGATGTTCTGAAATGTTAACATTCAGATGTTTGAAGAAATATCATAACTGTAAAAAATAGCAGGATCCTTTGGCAGGAAAACTTCAGCAGGAAGCTCTGGTATGGGTTTCTGGCAGGAAGGTTGACAGAGAATTTTTGGTAGGAAGTTTTGACATGCAGAAACAATGGCAAAACACTTTTTTAGTATTTCTGGTTATTAGAACAAGCACTAAAATTCTTTGTATATATTGTATATATGTTGTTCTGGATAGCAGTCACATAATTTTCTTTACATGGTTTATTGTTAAATTAATTAAAAAGTGGGAAAAAAGGCTATTCTGGCCAGAAAACATTTTTTGTCACTTTTCTTTAATATGTTTTGATGGGGTTTTTTCATGTCTGCTGAGTAAAACTGAAAACTAATAACCAGTATGTTAATAACAATTAAAAAAATCTAATTTTATAAATTAACTTCTTTTCAAAAGGTATTTATAAGCCAATATTTCTATCACTATATAGTCTGTACTGGGAAATGTTATCTTTGAGAACAGGATACAAGTTTTTCCATGGGGCTGCACACAACAAAGGAATAACTCATATTTAGGGAAAAATATCTGCAGACCATTAAGTCTCTTGGCAAAAATGTAAGATCTTAAGTCATCTGCACAGTTTTCAGGCAAATGTGAGATAACGCTGAGTAATGTAATATTTTGGGAATACCCCTTGCATTTCAACATATTGGTTTGGGCTCAGCAGCAGTAATACCATTCACTCAGGTTCACGTGAGTGAAAAGTGAGGCTTATATTCAGGTGTCTGCAAAACATCATCTAGATAGACTCAACAAGGTTCCTCACTCCTTGTCTGCCTTGGCATGTTGTGCACAAGCAGCCTGTTCTGTGATGAAGAGCAAAACGGCGAACCAGTGGAACAGCAAAGGAATGGCAACAGCAGCAGGTGAGCACAGCCGTAGCTCCTGAGTGAAGTCGGTGAACAATGTTGGAAATGAAGTCCAAAAGACTTGATGCGCAACAGTACTGTCAGAGAGTGAGATACAGCTTGTCAGGTTGACTGATAGACAGACTGCATATTTTTTTCCATATGAGGATAAAAAGTTCTGTATTTCAGGTATAATATGCCCTCCTGTCAATTAACTGAAAGATTACGTGGCTCACATTGACTGAAGTTTTCATTTCTGTGCCAGAAAAACATACAGAGAAGCTCTATAACAGGGTAGTTCGGTAAGAATAAATGAGACTGTACATGAATTTGCAGGATCACCTTCCTTCCTCAACTTAAAACAGTGAAAGACTCTAATATCCTCGTTAATTCTGTCAATTCATATTTTGTCCCCACACTAAAATACTGAAGAAGCCACCAACTCTCTCATAAAAATATATCATCCAATCAGAATGCAGGAGAAGAAAATAGAATATTTTGGTGAGGAGGGAAAAACTGGAGGAGTTTTTGCTCAAGGAAACTTCTGCAGTTAGGGGAAAACCTAGCATTGAAGAGAATTCTCTCCTGTGAACAGCTTTATGCATATTTTCTCTGCCTGACTCCCAGAGAAGTGACTCCTCTGTTACAAGAAGATATAAAGCTGTCACAGACACTCCTAAGGCCCCTGCTGGCAGACAGGCAGACCATAAGCACAGTCTTGAAGTAACACACATAGGAAAGGTGTTGATATAAAAGCACCAGAACAGGAGTATAAAGGGAGGGATGGTGTTTCTGCTGTTCACACTTTTTGCCTGTGATTGTTTGCAGTGCATTTTAGGGCTTTCAGCTTCAGAATAAACTCTCCTTAATACTATTAGCCGCTGTTTGGTTCTCTGGGGTACCTGCGTGCATATCAATTCTTACACAGACATCCACATAAGTACTGCTAAGCCAATTGCAGGATTATAACTAGCAAGTTTAATTTTGTCATGCAGCTGGCAAAGGCAAAAGTTGTTTAGAAAAAATACAGGACTGCAGAATCGTTATTCCTGGTAAATGCTAGGAGAGTTTCTGAGTTCTTACATACCATAAATAAATAAGCAACTGTGAATCCTTCTGCTTATTAGGTTAGTTGTGACTTTTATTTTGCTTGTTAATTTCATTTTGCATAAAATTATAATTAAAAAAACTACAGCAATCACTTACAGCATATTATTGTTTAAAATAATAACTGGCAGTTATTTGATCCAAAACCAAGTTACGGTACTACAGGATTAATTATTTGTGACTGCTTTCCATTCACTTTAAAGACACATTTTACTTTAGACTAAACCGCATAGGAGACAGTCTAACTTGAGATGATATTACTTACACAGATTTGTACAAGATTACATACAAGATAGTGCCCTGATGAAAACATTTCTTTTCTGGTCACAACTGTTCTAAATAAAATATTATTTTCACTGTTATTTTTCTATATTTTCTGTTTATAGACCTTCTTTTTACTTAATTTCTTATTTCTGTACCATTCTAAATCTTGATTGAGGTTGTGGACTCTCCACTCTTGGAGGTGTTCAAAGTCAGGCTGCATGGGACTCTGAGAAACTTAGTAGTAGATGGTGTCCTCATCCATGGCAAGGGGATTAGAATCAGATGATCTTTAAGGTCCCTTCCAACACAAACAATTCTACAATTTTATGATTCTATGACCTTATTTGTCTTCTCAGACAGGTAACCTACTACATTGTAATTTTAGAAGAACTCTCTAGGAAATTAGATAATCTTACCTTGCAATTTTTTTGTTCTTTTTTTTTTTTTTTAAGAAGACCTACCTAGAGAACAGACCAAAAATGAGACACCATGGGCCAACCAGTTATCAACAGCAACTTTATTTTAAGGATACATACTATACTGGGCTTGACTAGGAAGGAATTAACTTTCTTCATAGCAGCCCTGCATTAGGTATTTGTGCATTCATTGATATTTGGTTTTAATGTGGGGAGAAGGCAGAGGAATTCTGTACCTGTACTGCAAATGAAGGCACTTGATTGAACAGTCATTTGGAGTTATGTACACGTAAATAAAGATTAATGGGATTCATTAAATACTCATGGAAGCTAATTTATTGCTTAATATATTTTTAGTTCACTTCAGGATCAGCTGGGCCAATGGAAACCCTGTTAAAGGTATAAAATGTTCAGCTTCATCATTTCCACTAATTTCAGGGATCAAAAGAATGGTGACACCATAGTAAGATACTTCTTAAAGTCCCCTTTGTAACATTTGGAGAGAATTAGGAAATCTGAAAGGATAATTCACAGAATCACAGAATATTCTGAGTTTTAAGGGACCCACAAGGATCATCAAGTTCAACCCTTACATGAAAGGCCCATACAGGGATCAAAGCCACAAGGCATCATTAGCACCACATTCTAACCAAGTGAGCTAACATCAGGGTTCTTTTCATTCAGTTCAAAAATAAAATAATTACAGGTGATACAAACTCCCCTAGTAGAGCTTCTCTTTCATGACTAATTTAGACTAGATGCCAGAAGGCTTACATTAGTGAAAATAAATCCCATCCAAAGTCACCTCTTCAGTTTCAGAACATACAAGTTTGGGTTTTCAGTAGCTCAATACAGGGATGCAAAAGTGAAATGTCAGACTAAACTTCAAGTTTAGAGTAAAAATTTAAAATTTGTAGAAATTAGGCTGTACATTTTACCAGAGGTTGGCCCTGGTCATGACTGTCATCATGAAGCCACTATGAAATGCCTACTGCTTTCAACCACCCAGGCTGAAAACAGCCAGATGTGTCAAGTGGAGTTGCCCATTAGCTCAAATGGGAGCATTGGGACATTTAAAGGTAAGCACTTGTGTGAGTGCTTTGCTGGATCATGGTGAAAGCATTCTCCAAGTTGCCTGATGGCTTCTTTATCCTTGTCCCAGACTTGCTGAATGCACTTCTAGGTTTGGATAAAAAAAGGTCATTTAATTTCTCTTCACCAAAAACAAATGCTGCCTATTCTGAGAGTATTTCACTTTAAGTAGCTATGCAAACTTCTTGCTGTCCACTGTCTCTTTTTAGACTTCATTTACAATAGTTTGAAAAGACATCTGCTTTTTCTTAAGAAATAAAGAGACATAGTAATAAAACCTGTTACAGACCAGATACAACAGCCTTTGAAATCAGTGGGAGTTTCTCTATTGACTTCAATAGGTTTTGAATTGGATTCTAAAATATTGAATTTAGTGAATACCAATTAAAGAGTTCTCTCAGAAATAGCAAAAAGATTTGAATGTCTATAATATATTAATTCTATTGAAAACAATGGCACAACAACTGTTTACTTGTCTAAAATGAATTATTTTTAGCCTCTGTGATATAAACAATTCCAACAATCAGCATGTACATATACAGATACGCAAAATGCACAAATGTATGTAGTAACTAAAAATTAAATTATAATTTAGCAGATGTAATGAGATGTAAGTTGTAATAACCTTACTAAAAAGTCTGATGAATACAAAAGCTCTCACATAATTATTCTTGGAAAGCAAGTATTTTTAATCTGTTGAACAGCTGATGACATAGAAAATTATAAATAATGGAAATGCTGCACAAATTAATTCTAGATTAGGACAAAATAGTTTGTATTTAATAAGAGGAAGATCATTTTTAGCAGATTTGTAGAATGGTTTGGGTTAGAAGGGACCATTCTATTGAAAATTGTTCTAATTATTAAACTTCTTTTCTCTCCCATGATCCTCAATTTTTCAAAAAGAAGCATTCTTTAAATGAAGCTAGATGCTGGCCAGCAACATCCTACAAACACCACATCATCTGAATTCTAATGAAAGGTCTCCTTTCAAAAAGTTTTGAGGCTGTGAAAGACTAATGGGAGTCTTTTTAAAATGTAGAGTAATAAAAAATACAATTGCTTGGGCAATTTTAGGCAATCAAGTTTGTGGTATTTATATTGATTTGTTATGTATAATTTGTGATTATTGTAATGGTTAAGCTAATCCTGGGGACACATTTTTTTTAATGAGTCCAATCTACTTCTCATATGTAGAAACATAATTGCTGGAAAAGAAACCTAAAGAGACTAGACTGCCATTATTTATCATATTTGGTAAAGAAAAGTCATCATTGCTATATCATACAGAATATGCCAGCATATTCTACATTTGGCATTTTTAGTAAGGGTCATTAATATTTGTATCACCACCATCATCTTCCCATGTCTTTTAGTAACACACTAAATATAGCACATATGAAACAAATTTTGAATATAAACTCCAGGAAACAGCATAAAATGCAAATATATCTTTACCTTCAATTAGCATTGTTATTTCTGTTTAGGTGTTAGTTCCTTGAAAAAACAAACTGAAACAATCATTTGAATTAATCATGGCAAGAAATGCTAAGACATCCCATAGGAGAACCATTTTTTCCTTATTGGCTTTTTGTACAAGCTGTATTGGCAAAATCATTTCACAAGTGTAATGGATTACTCCAGCTTGTAAAATGTATTGGTCAAGGTAGGTCATATAGTGTAGTATTGCAGAAATGGAACGAGACAGGTTCAGTAACTAGAGTAGTTAAATAATAATGACAAAAAGGCTGCATGTTTACACTTGCTTTTTATGCCCTCAATAAATATTTTTTGTGTGATAGGAAATTTAATGCTATAATGCAGTCAAAAGATCAGGCTTTAATTACTGTAGTACCTTCTGGTCAAAAGTTACATTACATTGTAATTTGTAAAACTTGTCACCAAAACCTTAATGTACCTGATGAAGACTGAAGTTGTGCCATCATAGAGGGTGGAATAACTTCTGTCCAAAAACAAGGCATGAAGTGTCTGTAGAAGTAGCAGTAAAGGAATTAGGAAAAACCCCTTCATTTTAAAATAGAAAACATTCATAGTGGAAGCTGTCAGTTAACAGCTATTAGAACTGAATCCAGTGGTCTGCTTTTATCTCAAGGTTTGAGTTTTCTAGTGTTGTATGTGCTTATGCATGCAAATTTATCATTAGAGAAAAAACCACTGAAATCTCAGAAACATCTTGTAGAAGTAGGAGGTTAACAATAAAAGGTACTTTGAGGTTTAACAGACAACACCTTTTTTTTGAGCTTGAATTAGCTATTTACACTTTCTGTTTTGAATTAGGATTTGGTTGTTCACCATTGACAGGGGCATTGAGTGCCCACTGATCCTAAATACTTTCCTGTCTCACCTAGCTTTAATCTGTCATTGATTTAAAGTCCATCCATAACTTTGAATATTTCTACATAGGCAGAGATATATGGTTGTTCTTACCCATGCATTACTCTTCTAAAAACAAGCCAGTTCAATAGCATTCTCACAGTATCACAGTGAAGCTAATGAAGTTTTTAAAGAGGTCTATTATTTGGGTCTGCATTAGTGCACTACATATTTTTCCAACTGGTCCCAAATTTTTTTCACTAAATTCACAGTGCATACAGTGCCTTGTGTTTGTCCTTTCTTTACCCATGTAAACAAATACTCTCTAACACTGCTCTTCATAGCCCTGCTCTGCTCTACAATCCTGTCCTCTGCTCAGGCTTCCTGGAAGGACAGAGATGCTCTGGAGGGGTAGTGCAACAACACAGGTGTGCCTGGTGACAACTGGGAGCATCACACAGTGATGAACAGGGAGTAGGGTGCCAGAACTAGCTGCTGCCAATGATCAAAGTGCTTGAGGAATACTACTTTGAGGTAAGAGCCTTTCCCCCTGCCATTCCTGAGCAGTGTAAATACACTTAGCAAAGCAAGACTCTTCCATGCAACTCAAAAGAAAATATGAACATGCAAAACATTTTTTTTCAGTGTTTACATTTTAAGCACTAGGCATAAAAGCACACCAAACACTTAAGAAAATGTTCATTATGCTGTAGATTAAGTAATCACACTGACAATTAACGAAATAATACTCTGCAGTTTATGGGAAAGAAAACTGTGCTTGTGATAAAAAGGGATGAAAAGAATAACACATTAAGATGCCCTTTCAATTCAGAAGTTACTTCACAATGAAGTGAAAGGACTCTGCCAACAAGGCTTTCAAAGTTAAATAAATCTACTTGTGTTTGCTGTTCTAATTCAGTAGGTCAGTATTTCAAAGAAACCCTGGAGATGAGAAGCTGGCAGGGAAATGAAGGAAGCAGTTGTGGGGAGGAGAGTGAGAGAGGGGCTTGGACCTGAATTACTCTTGGCATTTACAGGTTGTGAGTAATGTTAATAAAAATTACAACTGCAACAATGATGACTCTCTGTTATAATACATACTGTCAGGAGCAGCCTCTTCAGTGACCTCTGGTAATATGATTCTGCTGGTGGATGCTTGTGAATTTGCTGAGGAGGCAAGATAAAGCTGCAGAATGGCAAGCCATCGCTCATTCCCCAAACAGGAATCTGGCACTGAACAGAAGATTCAAAAACTACAACATACATTGTGCTACAATAAATAAGAAAATAAAAAAATTTTCCTTTATGAGAGGAACACTTCTATTCTGTGGAAGATAAGGGTCATGATAACACATAACCACAGAGTCTTTGTCTAACAGATTGATGACTATTCTTTTGGCTGTGTGAAAATGTCTTTTGTCCACAGGAAAACTGCTGAATGAACAAAATGATTGGAAAAACCATCGCTGGAAGCAAACACAGTAATTTATTGCTCATACCTTTTGTTATACCTTCTTGAGCAATAGTACTCTATATTTCATCTTCAGCCCACCTCTAAAAGTAAAAATGCATCTATTATCTACAAGCATTTGTTAGAGAAATAAAACATCTAATTACAACAGCAAAGAGATCCTGTATTTATAGTTCTTCTGCAGTACGGTTTTATAATTTCTATAACACTTTGAAAAGAAAAGAAAATGGCTGCTACTTTAGCCACTAATCCTGAAGAAAATGTTTTTGTCAGAGTAATACACAGTAAAAAGTAACTAATCATTAACACTCCACCAGGCTTGTTGCTACGTCTGTAACTACCACTTTCCTGGGGTTTCTGCCTAATAGAAGTTGTATTCATCATTTCATTTGTTCCTGAAGACAGTAAAATAGTCAAAGAAGCTGTGTTTATGTGTAAAAGAGAGTCAGTTCCCTGTTGTGAGCAGGCTGGTTCCTGCCTATTACAATAAAAAAAATAGATAAGCATTGTTTAAAAACTTTTTTTAATATTTACATTTTTTTTCACTGCTTCTTTTTCTTCTTCTTTCCTCTCCACAAAAACGTTGAGAAAAGTATTTTTAGTTCTACTTGAATGTGGGAAGTAATGTATGGGCATAAAAAGAGCCATGGTAAAACCATTATTTTTATCCCATCTACTTCTTTCACATAGAATTTGTCTCTCTTTGTTGCACTGAAACTATTCACACAGATTTTGCATTCATAACTAAAGAAGGTATCCAAATTATTTTTTTCCATTACTACTCTTGGTAAACTTCAATGGTCTTGTCTTGAATTTTACCTAATATTTAAAACCAAATTTTAAAAAAATGTTACATGTTAAAAAATCGCTGTGCATTAAAAAGAACATCTGAAGTCCTTAAAAGTTTCTATTAGGTTTTGAAATCAGGAGCCTTTCTCATGTATAATGTGAAACAATAAATTAGTAAAACCTACCATCTAGTGACATTTGTCACATCTATAATTTCCTAAAGTAACAGATAATGTTATCACAACCTCTTCCAAATTTTGTCTCTTCTTACTTTGTTGACAAACCCAACAACATCATTTTGGTGTGACGATCTATATAGGAATTTAAAAAATTGACCTGAATGTGCAGAAGAAACTTAACAAAGGTCATAGAATCTTCTGAAATAGTCTTTGGATGTTTAACACAGTCAAATTTTTCAGGTGTCTTTTCCAAACTCTCCTATTATGACTTTAAAATGTTATAGTTCTTTTCCTACCTCCTGGTAATAAATAATCTGACTACTACAGCTGGAATCTAGGTCATATAATTAATTGTCACACGTGGAAAAAACACATTGCTCAGGCATAGTAGTTAGAATTGTTTAAATTACTTTTATTTTGCTGAAGAGCAAGAGCTTTCAGCTTTCTACTGGAAGCGTCTTTATTACCATTAGCATTATCAGCCAAACCTATTACTTCAATGTCTAAAGGGCCCTCCCCCCCAAAAAGTTGACTCATTCAACTAGAGAAGGTACTGTTAGACCCCAAAATTTTATGTGTTCTCTCTAATCTAAATAAGCAAGATATTTGTCAGGAGTACAAACAGAACAGAATGATAAGAGTCCAATCACAACACTTCAGAGTTTGAAGTTGGTAATCTTCGGAAGAATAATCCCCATGAACTCTGGGAGAAGCTAAACAGTAATATGAAGGGAAACAGTGTGAATCTGATAAAGCAGGGATGAAAACTGGCATAAGTGAAACCTGGTGGGATGAGATCTGTGACTGGAGTGCCCTGTTGGATGGTTACAGGCTCTTCAGGAGGGATAGGCAGGGCTGAAGAGATGGAGGGGTGGCACTGTATCTAATAGAAGGGTTAGAATGTATGGAGCTCACAGTTGGCAATGGTACAGTTGAGAGCCTCTGGATAAGAATCATGGAGCAAACAAATAATGCAGATGTCATTGTGGGAGTCTGCTATAGGCCTCTCAGCCAGGATGATAACACCAACGACTTATTCTTTGAGGAACTAGGGGACACAACTGCCCTTTTCCTTATGGGTGGCTTCAACTTGCCAGAAATTAACTGGGAGCATCACATAGCTGGTAGAATTCTTTGAGGAACTAGGGGACACAACTGCCCTTTTCCTTATGGGTGGCTTCAACTTGCCAGAAATTAACTGGGAGCATCACATAGCTGGTAGAACCCAGGCCAAAAGATTCCTAAAAACCTGGATGACAGCTTTATGGAACATGTCCCAAGGGTGCTGACTCAGAAAGATGCCCTCCTTGATCGGCTGCTTGTCAATAGAGTGGGTCCTGTGAGCAAAGTGGACATTGGTGGCCATCTTGGCCACTGTGACCATGAAGCGATTGAGTTTAAAATCTCTGTTGATGGGGAAAAGTGCCAACAAAACCTCAACTCTGGACATGTCGAGAGCAGACTTTGGGCTGCTCAGGGAACTAGTAAGTAAGGTCCCCTGAGAAAATGTTTTTGTAGCTGCTGGGGTCCATGAGTGCTGGTCCCTTTTTGAACAGGTCTCCGAAGGGCACAGGAGCAGGCAATTCCCAAGTGTTGGAAGTCAAGCAGGGGAGGCAGAAGGCTGACTTGGCTGAGCAGGGATCTTCTCTTGGAAATAAGGCAAAAAGGAAGGTCTATGCCCAGTGGAAGCAAAGCCAAGTGATATGGGAAGAATTCAGAGATGCTGCTTGCTGCTGTAGGGAGAAAATTCATGCAGCCAAAGCTCAGCTGGAGTTGAAGCTGCCAGAAATGTGAGGGACAATTTCAAATATATCNGGGATCTTCTCTTGGAAATAAGGCAAAAAGGAAGGTCTATGCCCAGTGGAAGCAAAGCCAAGTGATATGGGAAGAATTCAGAGATGCTGCTTGCTGCTGTAGGGAGAAAATTCATGCAGCCAAAGCTCAGCTGGAGTTGAAGCTGCCAGAAATGTGAGGGACAATTTCAAATATATCTCAAATATATTAATGGCAATAAGCAGTACAGAAATATCATCAGGCCATTAGAGGATGAGGATAGTCACTCACCAACGGGGAGAGAGACAAGGCAGAGGTGTTTAACATTTTCTTTGCCTCTATCTTCAACACAAATGACAGACCAAGGATGTCTCAGTGCCCTGAGCTGGAGGACCATGACTGAGAGAATGATCAACTCCCTGAAATTGTGCAGGATCTGCTGCTCCAGCTGGCTCCCTACAGATCTATAGGGTCTGATGGAATTCATCCAAGAATCCTTTAAGAGCTGGCTGATGTCATCACAAAACCTCTCTCAATGATTTTCCTGGGGTCTTAGGAATCCAGAGAGGGACAAGAAGGAGGATCCTGTAAACTTCAGTGCCTGGTAAAATTATGGACAATAGTATTGAAAAACACCTGAAAGACAACATGGCCAAAACACCTGAAAGAAAACACAGTCACTGGTCACAGCCAGCACAGCTTCACAGGAAGAAAGTCCTGCTTGTCTAACCTGACTTCTTTTTATGAAAAAGCAGTGCACCTCCTTTATCTAGGAAAGCCAGTTGATGTAATCTTTTTGAATTTCAGTAAAGCTTTCAATACTGCTCCTCACAGCATCTTTGTGGACAAACTGTCCAGCACACAGCTGGATAAACACATCATGTGGTGGGTGAGCAACTGGCTCACGGGTGGAGCACAGAGGGTAATAGTGAATGGGGTAACATCAGACTGGTGACCTGTCACTAGTGGGGTTCCAAAGGGCTCCTGTGTTCTTCAACATCTTCCTAAATTACTTGGACACAGGACTGGAAAGGATAGTAAGCAAGTTTGCAGATGACACAAAACTGGGAGGAGCTGTGGACTCTCTCAAAGGCAGAGGGGCCCTGCAGAGAAACCTCAACAAGTCAGAGGACTGGGCAATAACCAACCATATAACGTTCAACAAGGGAAAGTGCCAAATTCTGCTTCTGGGATGGGGCAACGCAGGCTGCTCATACAGACTGGGGAATGAGATGCTGGAAAGCAGTGTCATAGAAAGGGACCTGGGGGTCCTGGTTGATGGCAAGTTGAATATGAGTCAGCAGTGCCCTGGGAGCCAGGAGGGCCAGCTGTGTCCTGGGGGGCATCAGGCAAAGTATCACCAGCTGTTTGAGGGACGTGATTGTCCTGCTCTTCTCTGCACTGGTGAGGCCTCATCTTGAATATTGTGGCAGATTTGGGCACCCCATTATAAGAAATATATTAAGCTATTGGAGAGAATCCAAAGGAGAACAATGAAGATGGTGAAAGGCCTTGAGGGGAAGCTGTATGAGGAGCAGCTGAGGTCACTTGCTCTGTTCATCCTGGAGAAGAGGAAACTGAGGGGAGACCTCACTGCAGGTACAACTTCCCTGAGGGAATGGCCTGAAGTTGTGTTAGGGGAGGTTTAGGTTAGATATTAGATTATTCACCCAGAGGGTGGTCGGGCGCTGGAGCAGACTCCCTAGAGAAGCGCTCACAGCACCAAGCCTGACAGTGGAAAAAGAGTTTGGACAATGTTTTCAGGCACCTGGTGTGACTCCTGGCAATGGTCCTGTGCTCATTGAGTTGGACTCAATGATCCTTGTGTGTCCCTTCCAACTCAACATATTCTGTGATTCTGTGAAAAGGTAACTGTGAAAGGACAAAGTAAAAGTCAAGGGGAAGATCAAGAAAAGTGGGTATAAAACCCAATTCAGAATTGCAGAAGTTTAAAAATTGCAATTATTTTATATATTCATTTCTTATAAGTCTATTATCATAAGTTTCCAAGTCAAATTGCTTCCATTTTTTTGTGTGCTAACGATAACAGATGTCGTGGGGTTTACCAGCCCCCCGGGGCTGAAATGGACAGGCCCAGGTAGATTTCCGGAGAAAAGCCAATCAAAAGTTTTAGTAATGTCTCTGCTAATGACATATTTAAGAAAATGGAAGAGAAAGTGGGTGTCGCAGAAGAAATTAGAAGCAGCCATGTAGGAGGGAAGCAGCAGGCCCCCAGGTGGGGGGCCAGGCCCCTCTCCCCCGGCAGGCTTGGCACTGAAGTCTCTCCAGCCGGGATGTGTAACAGTGGAGAAACAAACTCCAGACAGAAGCTGCTCACCTGCAACTTGGCTGCAGAAAGGATTCCAGCCCTGGCAGAGAGCAGAGGAGGACTTGAGATAACCGAGCTTCCTTCAAAGTCAGTTCTAGCAGGAGAAGAGCCAAGGCAAGGGGGAAGTTCCCTGCCGCCTCTCTCCAGCAGGGGAAAGACTGAAAGTTGCAAACCCCTGCTACCTTTAGAAGATAACTGGGGTGCAGAGACCCCCAGCAGTTAATGAGGCAATTTGTCCCGGAACAGAGGAGTGCCTACGGAGACTGTGACTCCTCGCGAGAGGTCTTACTTGAAGCAGAGTCCTGCTAGAGACCTGTGCCCTTGGAGAGAGGACCCTATGCTGGAGCAAGTTGTCTCAAGTAGGACTTCGTAGTCCCAGTGAGAGATCCATGCAGCTCAGTTGTGTCCCTAAAAGACAGCAGAGTGTCTTGGATGGACCCACAAGGAGAGATCTATTTAGGACTATCTTCAGTGGGAACGGGACCTCCACGCAGCAGAGGAAGAACAAAACCATTCTCTGTAGTTGTGGTTGAAGACTACGGTAAAGTAAGTGTCCTTCTGCGAAGGACCCCACAGACTCAAAGACATTATCCCCTATAACTGTGGTACAGACCATAACAGAGTAAGAGTCCCCTTACAAGCCATGGAAGACCTCAGGAACCCAATTGTATCTTCCTAGCCTCTGGTCCTGTCCCGAAGGGAGAAGGGGCAGGTCCAATCCTAAATCATCATGCAGCAGAGCCAGCCGAGAGAGAGAGACAGATAACAAAAGGAATCTCCAGCTACGACACACTTAGACTGATACAAAAGGGAGAGAAATGCTTTTGTAAATACTTATAATGATTTTACATAAAGAAGACACCTTTCTCTTGAACTGTTAAAACAAGGAGAAATGCTTTTGTTAGAACCTGGTACTCAACCAAATGTCCAACTCCACAGAAAAGGGACCTTCCCCCCTCCTTTACTTTCCTGAGACAGGGGAATTAAAGACTGAAATCCCGAGATGAGCCACCGAACTTGTAAATAACAACCTAACATTCTTTCTCATAAGATAAGCTAGTTTAATTAGAACTGTTGTAGTATATGTTATTTTTTAGTTTTTATCTTGCTAGTAATAAATCTTAGTATTATACCCCTTACGTCAAGCCTCTGTTTTGTCTGTATAAAACCTCTCTCAACTTATAATAATTGTGTGGAGGGGGGAGTTCGAGAAAAAGGGTTGATCCCTGGTAAAATCCATGACAACAGACTAAGAGAACACTCAGAAAACAGAGAGACTTCTTCAGATATTTCATTACTTTCTTGATAATTCATTGGAATTATTAGGAAGGGGAACCTGCTAAATTAATTTTTAATATTGCTTTTGAAAAAAAGATACTAACTACTGAGATTATTTCCCTAGTCTGATTCTGGCTGATATTACAATAATATATCTGATAACTATGCACTTATACCTATTATTATTTGTAGATAATGCACAGATATTACACATACTTATGTACATGCTTTCAATGTTTGTGGATTTGGAAGTTCAGTTCTTTGCACTGACATTGAGAGCTCCCTTCTATTCCCTGCAATGAGACCTGCAGCTCCCATACTTGCAATGCAAAACCAGAGTAGTCCTTTCTGTGGCCTGACTACAGACAGCTGGTCACATATCCCTTAATGTCTGGTTACACTCATCCACCACTATGTAGTCCATACTGGAGCGAATTCACTCTCAGAGATTTTCCCTGCTGTTGGGGAAAGCTAGTCTCCTGGCAAGGTTTCTGGCTTTACAGAGCCTCAATTAAAGACTATAACTCTTACCTGCAGGTTTGAGCTGTGGTCTTTCAGCTCTCACTTTATCTCCATTGGTTAGTACCATGTAATGGGCACTCCAGGATGAGATTCTTCATGACACAGTCACACAGCCTGCTTTGGCTGAAAGAAAAAGACAATAAGAGCCCTAGAAAACTACACTTGACCGTGTGTAGACACGCACACATACAGTACCATCTCAACGGATAATGGAAATCAGTGTACTGGTTCCCATGCGAGGAATGCACAATTGCCTCAGCTTTTCGAAAAAAATTATTGAATTTAAAAATGTCACATTATTTTTCAGATGTGTTAGGCACACATGAAATTTTTTTCAGAGTTAAAATTCTATTAAGTAGCTGAGGAATAAGTACCTTGCATTTTGGCTGGGACTTGAACTACCATCTATATTTGAGTAAGTTGCCTTAGACTGTCTTTGCAGGCAATGGAGAGAAGTTGGCATTTCTAGGGCACGCTTTATCTTATCTTAAAATAGCTGTCTAAAGCAGGTCAGACAAATTGTGCCCTTGCCCTTGCAGTGCCTTTTATTCCCCACTGACTATAAAACGCATGACTAGCTCAGAGGTACATATCTACACTGTAGACATTTGCAGGTAGGTGATAAATTCCATGCTATATGATTTATGATGAGCTGACTGATGGTCAAGGAAGGATGAGTTCCAGCTGAATTCTTGCCTGCTCCAAAGCTGGATCCTTTATAAGGCTGCTCAGCGAAGCGGATACCGCTGTATCTCTAAGTGATTGAACTCATGCTGTAGCCTTAAATTCTTGACACTTAGACATTCAGATCCTACTTATTCATAAAACTGGTGGAAGTGTGGTCATCTGTGAAGCCATCCCACCCTTTTGAAACACTTCTTGGCAGATTTGACTGAATGAACCCATAGATTCAAAAGCTATTAGAGGAAGATCAATAATGGTACATGCAGTTATCACTGCTACATACGTGTCTAAGGGAAACCATGACAAAATTTTCAAAAAAAATTAGGCAAAAGGATTGTCACCTTGCATTTTCCCATAAGTAAGTAATGGAAATGAAATATAATAGCAGCATATATAAAACCACTTATCTTTAACTCTATCTTTTGTTTCTTCATCTTCTTCTCACTCCTTTTACACGATTCAGTCTTTTATTTGTGATAAATACCTACTACTCATCCCACTGAAACCAAGCTAGTATTAGATATGAATAACAGTTTTATTATTCAGAAATATGCTGTGTATGTACTGTACATCTTTGTCTTATAAATTTTAAGATTTCTGTGGTGCAGATTTCTGTGGTCCTTTATTTATTGTTACTTTCATAAGTATATCCTCTACACAACTATCACATATGATCAAAAGAGTAGTGTTATTTGTACAAAGGGAATAATAAAATCACTGTAGTTTAAGCAAATGTCTTCTTAAACAGGGGAATATCTTGTTAAGTAATGGTCATAATTAATTTTAATATTTTATGTATAACATATTTTATATGTTACGTTTTCCAATTTTGTGCTGCAAAACTGAACTCTGATTTGTAAAGCTTCAGGCTCCATAAATGGCATGAGGATGAATGTTGCTTGAAAATAACTGTTAGGTCAAGTTTCTACTATTTTAATCACTCTAGATCCTGAGAGAAACAGTATTTCTTTTCCTACATATATTAATACAAGGGAGAAATCCCTAAATGTTCTCCAAAAGAGTTAGACTAAAAAACCATTAAATGCATTGAAAAATTTTTGCATTGGATTCAATTTGCTTTGGTTTTAGTGCTTGTAGAAACCACTCTCACTTTAAGGATGAGTCAAAAATAAATTGTGTTTCTTCACGAAATTTTAAAGGGCATTTTACACTTAAATTTTTATGCTTTAATTTTCTTGTTCTGTGAGAGCATTAATACGATACCTTCTTTCTTTGTGATAACCTAGTCCATTTTAATATAAACTCTTGAAAGAAAACTATGGTTTTTCAGAAAGCTATAATTTCTCATTTCAAGGACCAGATAAAATTACTTTACTATGATATGTTGACTACAGAGTAGGAAAGTGAGAATAAGGTGAATTTTGGTGTAAGATTCCTGTAAGGAAAGAATTCTCATTTTCATCCAATTTATTTAGCTTCACACAGCATGGAATTGGCGCATCATCAACATTGGTCCTCCACAACATCCCTTTCTCTAAACTGGAGACAGACAGGTTCAATGTTTGGACTGTTAGATGGATAAGAGGTTGGTTGTACAGTCACATCCAAAGGTAGTGATCAATGGCTCAGAGTCCTGATGGACATCAGTGCCGAGTGGTGTGCCTCAGGGGTCTCTGTTGGGACCAGTGTTATTTCATATCTTCACTAATGACACAGACAAAAGGGATCGAGTGCACCCTCAGCAAATTTGCAGCTGACCCCAAGCTGAGGGGTGTGGTTGACACACCGGATGCCATCCAGAGGGACCTGGACAAGCTCGAGGAGGGGGCCCAAGGGAATGTCGTGCGGTTTGCCAAGAGCGAGTGCAAGATGCTACACGTGGCTCAGGGCATCCCCCTGTATCAATACAGGCTGGGGGATG
The DNA here is from genome assembly GCA_013397135.1 of Pachyramphus minor. Taxonomy (NCBI): domain Eukaryota; kingdom Metazoa; phylum Chordata; class Aves; order Passeriformes; family Tyrannidae; genus Pachyramphus; species Pachyramphus minor. The sequence goes on along the minus strand of VYXB01007850.1, from coordinate 87,126 downwards.
AACAGAGGCAGAGCAGCCCTGCTGAGAAGCCCTTGGGGTGCACGACAGGCTGGACGTGACCCAGCAAGGTGCTCTCGAAGCCCAGAAAGCCAATTGGATCCTGGGCTGCATCAAAGGCAGCGTGGCCAGCAGGTCGAGGGAGGGCATTCTGCCTCTCTACTCTGCCCTTGTGAGACCCCACCTGGAGTGCTGCATCCAGCTCTGGGCTCCCCAGCACAGCAAGGACCTCCACCTGTCAGAATGAGTTCAGAGGAGGGTCATCAAGATCATTAGAGGGATGGAGCACCTTTCCTGTACGGAAAGGTTGAGAGAATTGGGATTGCTCAGCCTGGAGAAGAGAAGGTTTTGAGGTGACATAATTGTAGCCTTTAAGTACCTGAAGGGAACCTCCAAGAAAGATGGAGACAGTCCTTTTACAAGGGCATGTAGTGACAGACAAAATGAAATGGCTTCAGACTGAAAGAGGGGAGATTTAAATTAGATGTGATGAAGAAATTGTTAGTGTGAGGGTTATGAGGCACTGAAATAGGTTGCCCAAAGAAGTTGTGGAAGTGCTCAAGGCCAGGTTGGATGGGGCTCTGAGCAACCTGATCAGGTTGTTCACCTGACAGGTGTCCCTGCCCATGGCAAGGGGTTTGGACCTAGATGATCTTTCAGATCCATTCCAACCCAAGTCATTCTATTTCTCTATTATTACTGACAGGAATTACTAAATGTTGTGTTGAATAGATATAGTCTTTCATAAAATAAACAATTCAAGCAGGTAAGATACCTAGGATTATACCTGGGAGCACAAAATATTATGTGGTGAGAACAGGTCAAAGTGACAGTTACATCATTGTTTGACAAATGAAGGATTTGCTCTTTTAACGGGCTTAAGATGAATTATCTTTCTAAGGTTTTGAGTATTTGCTATACATTTGCTGCAAGTGCTGAACATATAAATTAGATGTCACAAGGATTGACTGTGAGATCCGTTCAGTTGGTTAAGCATGACGCTAAAAACACCATGGCTGAGGGTTCAATCCCTGCATAGACTACTCACTTTAGAGTTGGACTTGAGATGATCCTGGTGGGTCCCCTCCAGTATTTGATGAAATATTCTGTATCCTATTAAGAGACTTAAACTTTTGCTTTGTATTCAGGTCCATGGTGCTGTATATGACACAGTTTGTTTTGTACTCAATTTGAAAGGTTTCAATGGGCTTTCTTGTTTAAGAATTATGTTCAGTAAATATGAAACTGAATTCCTAAGTAGGAAATTTATCAAACAGAAAGAAAAAATGAAAAGAGAGGATCTGACACTTGATGATTAAATATACTCCTCTCAGGACTGGAAGAGGGGTTCAAAAGATAATTGCTGATTGTAATTTAAAAATGGCCTGAAGAGGTAACATAAAATGTACTCTAATTAAGTTTGCCAGTTAACGAAGTTATAAATTTTTTACTTGGTAACACTTGTATTTGTTCTGTTCCAAAATTGCACATAATTAAACATTAATTTAATTTTAATTGGGTCCCTAGTGAACACCCCTATGCCATTTTGTCTTTTAAAACTTTGGTGCTTTTTTCAAGCAAAAAAAACTTGTACTGGCAAATTAGCCAGAGGCATGATGTTGCCTTTGATTGACAGCTACACCAGTAACTTTAAATAAGAAGGGGATGACTTGGTCAATCTAGATAATTTTTCTGTATGTGGGTGACAGCCTCAGGCAGAAGTAGTCCAAATGAGGGCTTGAAGCCCCATGCTTTTAAATAACCCCTGAGTTACAGCTAATCCAACATTTCCCTACATTAGGCTATCACATATCAAATGTCCTGAAGTATCGGTCCAGTAACAAAAGAGAGGCAAGTAACTCAGTTACCTATTAAAGTGTAAGTGATTGGAGTTACTTTGTGTGTGTGCTTCAGAAAAGAGTTTTGTCACAGTAATTAACTTGGATGATGATAAGTGTATGTGTATCAGCGGGACCCACAGTACTCCTTCCAAAGAAGCTCCTATGCAGCAAGTTTACAAACTAGAAAGCATGGAGATGGGGCTCTGATTCATGATCATGAAGAGGACAGTGTCAGTCTGATGGAGATGAGTTGCAAAGAGCTACAGAGGTAAAATAGAAAAACACTGCTATGCAACCAGGAAAAGGGAAAATTTACCCACTTAATGAGCAGACATTTCTTCCTTGGAGCCTTCTACAGTAACAAGAAATCAGCTATTTCAGCAATAGACTGTTCTGTTGGTCTAAATAATTTCCATGCCAGGTGGATATTGCCTGCATAATACACAGTGTCTCTCTACACTCTTTGATTTTGCAAAATACTCCTATATGGTAGAGTTTTGGGAGCAAGGAGGTTAGAGTGTGGCTGCTGTAAGAAGCTACCCGAAATTTCCCCTATGTTTGATAGAGCCAGAGCCAGGCAGTGCTAAGATAGACCCAGTGCTGGCCAAGGCCAAGCCCATCAGCAACGGTGGTGGCACCTATAGGAGGACATATTTAAGGAAGGGAAAAAAATTATTGCACAGGAAAATACTGCAGCCAGAGAAGAGAGGAGTGAGAACATGTGAACGGAACAACTCTGCAGACACCCAGGTCAGCGAAGAAGGAGGTGGAGGAGGTGTTCCAGGCACTGGAGCAGAATTTCCCCCGTAGCCCATAGTGAAGACCATGGTGAGGCAGGTTGTTCCCTTGCAGTCCATGGAGGTCCATGGTGGAGCAGAGATACACATTCAGCCCATGGAGGACACCACGCCATGTCACAGAATGAGTGAGTTTTTGCACTTGATACAATACAAATACATCCCTCTTTTCTGGCACTATGGAAATATTTATACAAGTGTGTTGGTTTCGTGTAAAATTAGTGGGGCAATTCTTTAATCAAATAAATTACCCTTTTCTATGCAAACAAAAAGGTATACTGAAATCAAATCAAGTGTGTTATCATTCTGCAAGACAAGCACTTAAATTTCATGTCAAAAACTAAGACATACAGAAACTTGACATACAGCAATGCTATTAGCAACAAAGAGAAGTGCAAAAAACAACTAACAAACAAAATCAAAGCAATGTAATTTGTGACTCAGAATGTTAATTTTTGTCTTAGTTATGGAGTGTGATGGATATTTAGGAGCATGTGGTAATGTTCTACTTAGGTATTACCCCTGCAAAAACACAGAATTCTTTCTGGTTGATTGAAATATTCACAGTGATGACAATGGACTTCGGGTCAGATAGGGAGGTCACAACTCACCACGACTTTTAAGCATTTATAAATGTTAAACATATGTTTATATTGCTTTAATAAATAAGGGTAGAGTTAATCATGTATGAAATGATTCGAACCCTTGATATGAACGTGCTGAAGACTTCTGAAACGGAAGATTTAAATTTTGTTTATGGAGAATGTAAATTCATGAATTAATAAATATTTTTACCTTTATTTCATTGTCTCAGTGCATTTTTTTTACATTTCCCAGTCAGTAGAATTCCACCCTGCAATACTTTATATCAACCTGTGGATACTAAAGTTGCATAATATATGGTATGAGCATTTATCTTCTAGCAGTGGGTGATCTGATTCCTGAATCCAGCTGATTTTTTACGTTAAAAAGCTTAGCTCAGCTTTCACTCTTAGAAAAACGTTTTTACTCTGCTTACCTACATTTATTTTAAAATATGTATGGGCATACATACATGGCACAGTGCCCAGTAATTGTATTATGTAGCCAGGAACATCTCAGTGTTTCCGTCACTATTCCTTGCTTCTTGGAATTCATCACAAGGCAATAAAAATTCACCTAGCTCTGAAAACAAGGCTTCTGTGCTTTAACATACTCTGTTTCACTCAGAACAGGGGGAAAAAAAAAATTTTAAAAAATCTGTATCAGTAATAAAATTACTACCAAAGGACATAAATGCCTAGATACTTCCAAGGGAAAATTCACTTCAAAAGGGCATCTGACACCTAAAATACATATTTCTAATTGTTTCATAGGGTTGTATTTGGGTTTTGCTTTAAGTCCTTATTTCTCTAGGTTGGATGTATTTTTTGTTCTGTTATAAAAGTTACGGGAGCCCCTGGTGGTCTAGTGGTTAAGGATATGGCACTGTAACTGCCGAGGCCCGGGTTCGATTCCCGGTCAGGGAAACTCCCCGGGCAGGTGGAGCCCGTTAGCCCTGTAAGGCGATCCACCTACGTCCTGAGGACCTCGCTGCCACTGTCCAAGCTCGCTTGGCCCCGGCAGATGAACCTCAGGATTAAAGGGTGGGCTCAGTTCTGCGCGCACTGTGTCCCACCTAAAATAAATCCAATGCGCAGGCTGGAAGGCGTACAAAGACCTTCCACAGATCTTCGTTCGCGAAGTCTGGCCATTATTATATTATATTATTATAAAAGTTACATCTTTTTGTTCAAATACAGTTCATATGCGCTCTGTCCAATGTCTCTGTTTTCTCCAATATTTTAATGTGCAGTACTACAGCTGCATGTCAAAAAAAAGGTAACTAAAAGAAGATCAAGAGTTAAGAGCCCGAAGAGCTTAAACACATAAATACAGCTCAAGATGAATGTGTTGTTTTGAAAATATTCCTTTTCTACAGCATCATGAATCTGAGAGCAATCAAACTTTGCAAGAAGTGTTCAAATAGATGAATAATCACTTTACATGACAAAGAGACAACATCAACTCCCGTCTGGAAACTCTGGACCGTGAATCTAACATGCCTACATATCACAAAAGGAAATGGTTACTATGAAAAATTTTTGAGATGAATATCTGTAAGAGCACAGTTGCTTCTCTCAAACACTCCTAAAGCCACAGAAGGACTTTGCCATGAGATAAACACAGAATGGAGTAACAGGATGGCACTAACTCCAGGCCTCATGAGGCAAGATCTGGCTAACACATCCTGGGTATGAATCTAGACAAAAGTTCCTGCTGTGGAAAACTCTGCAAAGAAGCAGCTGCTCGTATGCATGTCATCAGTCAAACAAAAATCACCTTGAGTTATGGGTGGGAGAGACAGAAATGGTTTATGGCTTAAACATTGTTAAAATCACTGAAAGACTTTTGTCTGCTGTAGCAAACTGTGCAAAGAAGCAATTGCTCACCCCTCCCTGAAAAGTGCCTACTAATTTGGACTGTGACAGGAACTTGAAATAAAGTAAAGGTCCAGTTATCCCAGGAGAAGAAGGTATCCACAAGTGTGAGAGATTGGAATGCTAATAGCTCAAACAATCCAGGTGTGAGCTGACCACGTACAAACTGCCCAGGTGCTGAGAGTGTCCTTACACAAATGACTCAGCTGTGGTAACTTCCCTCTGGGAACTACCAGAACAGTTCACACATAGCCTGAAGATATTCTGCTGATGGGCAATTACTGACTCAACTGCTGACATAACAGGCAGCTGCAAGGTCTTACAAGGTGTCAAAGACTCCTGAAATGTCCAGTATGATCCAGTATTACATCATCCAGTGTAAAACTCCCTGCCTCAGGGTAGATACCAGGGGCATTTCTACCTAGCCTAAGCATATTAAAAAACCCCTATAGACTCTGTGAGGTCTTCCCTCACCTCCCCTGGCCTTCCGTTGGTGTATCCAGCCTGCAACCATCACTTCGACAAGACTGGCACTCTCTGCACAAGGAAAACCAAAAGAAGAGGATCAACAGGATGCCGTTGAAATACAGAAAGATGTGATATTATTTTCTACTTAATCTGTCTCTTTATCACTCTCTTTCTCTCCCCTCCTCTCTCTTTTTCCTATTGCTTTCTTTCTTCCTCACATTTCCTGTTAAATAAAAATCCATACTATTGCCTTCAGCAGTATGGTCTCATTAATTTGGGCAGAGGCATCTCTCTAATAATTTTAATAACCTGACCATAAGAGTGGTACAGATTACATCTCTGACCACTACATCCCCCACACTCCCTCCCCAATATGCCTTTGTGGATACCTGGAACTTGAACTGTAAGTTAAGCCATCCTGACGGGAACTCCACATAAGATAAAGGTGGTATTATTGTCTGGGTGTTATCTCAGACCTAGGGGGAGGTAAACAAAGATGAGGGAGAGGAATGTATCACTGACAATGGACATAAAGAATGCAGCCACAAGGAAAGCCAACTCAGCAACTGTGCTGAAATCAGCTCAAACTGGGTAAAAGGTAGTTCCAGCAGGGGGAGATCACGACCCACCAACTTAAGGAACCCACTGACTCAAAAGAATGAAAGACTGAGCAGGAGACTAATTAGCATTAGAACCAAGGGAATCATTTAACAAACAGAATAAGAGAACTGTATAGCCAATGAGCATTAATTAGTTTGTTTCATAAAATATATAAACAGTTAAAAATTTGAATAACCTCAAGACACCCATCACTGAGAAGCCCAGGGTGAAGGAGGACCAATGGGATACCACTGGACCCGTGGGTGGATCTACTTGATATCTCTCTCTTGCTCTCTCTCTTCCTCTCTCTCTCTCTCTTTTTTCCTCCCACTTACATGATTTTCTTTCTATCTCTCCACCTCACATTTGCTGTTAAATAAAATCTGTACTATTGTCTTTGGCATATGGTCTTGTTTGCTCCTGAATTCAGGCAGAGGCATCTCTCAATAATTGGATCTTAACAATGCCCTTAGGCTTTTAACCTTGAATTATACTACACTGTATGTTCAGTTAAGGACTCACTGCAGCCAAGACATGAATTTTCATTTTCCACCTTTCTATTGACTCTGTTCTCACTTGGTTTGTTTGATCATTAGTAAATGGCAAGAGTTCCTGGTTCTGTATGGGCTACACTATGATTACAGTGAGAAATAGCATAAGGAAAAACGAAGGAGATTAGGTGAAGTGCACAAATTAATCACATGGAATTGGTGGCTTAGCTTTTCTGCCATAGCTATCTTCTCTGTTCCAGTTCTGTTAAAACCTTTTGGGACAGGTAGCTGAGCCTAGAACTCTTCCAAACACAAAAATTCCTCTGCAGACAGCAGGCCTCTTTAAAGTGCTCTGAGCTGCCATGTTCTAGGAGTACACATATATTTATATATAAAAATCTATTTTTCTAAAGAGGGAGTCTGTATGCACTCTATTGATGCTAAATTAGGTAGAATATCATAAAAATGTGGAATTCATCGAGATCTGTGTAAGAAGTTTGCTTTCTAAGTGATGATTTCTAGTTACTGTTTTGTATGTATGATTCCTAATGAACTGAGTTACATCAGCTTCAAGAAATACTATGTCTCCTTGAAAAATATAAGCAATCTTCATTCTAGGGCAGAATATAATGTTTACAGTACTTTCCAAAGTCATGAACCTCAGTTTGACACTTGAAAAGTCTAGAAATTGAGGAAAAATAATAAAATTAGGTGGTTTTTGTTGTCTACAAATGGTAAGGATTATCCTTGTGGAAAGAATTTTTTCTGAATATTACTTTACCCATGATCTATTTCTGGTGGTGTTTGGGGATTTTTTGGCTTTGTATTTTTGATTGGTTAGTTTTTTGGTGGGAGGGTTGTTTGTTTTGGGTTTTTTTGTGGGGTTTTTTTTGTAGGGTTTTTTTGTGGGTTTGGGGGGCGTGTTTTTGTTTGATTTGGTTTTGGGAGTAGTTGTTTTTGGGGGTTTTTTATGGAATGTTTTGGAATTGCTATAATGTCTTCTCTAATTATATGCAAAATATGCACTGATTGTAATACTCTGTTAATTACTGATTTATGAACATAAAAGTAATGACCCAGCAATAGTATAAGCAAAGCCACAGAGTTACATTCTGTGGATATACTGACCAAGCTGTCAATTTACATACTCTGTTACTCTGCTTTATAACTGTATATGAGTAGAAAAGGATTCCAATATGTTGAACTGTAGCAGAATTGAGTTTGACTTGATGATCCTAATCTTGAAGTTTAATTTTTCTTTTTAATCACCCTGGTTACAGTGTTCTTTTTATTTTTCCACTACCTAAACGTCATGTGTGCTTGGAAAAGCAACTGTTTAAAAGACGGCACTCTACAGTGAGTATATTTATACTATTTTCAATATATACCTTAGATTATATAAAAGCAGTGCAAAAATTACAAGTTGAAAATTACAAGTTTTTGTGCATTTTGTGTGTGTGTATTTCAGTAGTACTTGTTATGTGTTAGGTCTGTATAAGTACTAGGTGTGTTCCATTTTCATGAATCAGGAGCAAGCTCTTATATGGATGATGCAGAATGCCTCCTCTGAGCTCCTTGTGATTTGGAAAGATTAGGGGTATAGTACAGTCATGTGGCATCCCAAATAGTAATTTTGATTATGTTACGAAGTTTTATATTTATTCAGCTGATGTATTACACTGAGAAATCCCATTTTTGTTGCATCTTGTATTTTAGTATACTGTTGTAAAGACTTTATTGCAGTCCTCTATTTGTTTTGGCTTGATGGGTCGAAAAATTGTTTGTATTGCACAGGTCTGATCATTTAAATGGGTAATAAGATACAAGAGTTGTGTAATGAGATGGAAAATTGCTAACCACATATTAGGTGATTACTATGTTTTTTGTCCAAATCAATTTTGGCAGAAAATAATAAATCTAGAAAATAGACTTGGAACCTACATTTCAGATTGGTAATCAGTAAGTCACTCTTCTGAAAATATTTTCCCATTTGTTCTTGTTTAATGGGGAAAGAAGCCATTGCCTTATTTAATAGCAATTTTGTAGTAAGATACAGGAGTCATATGAAAAGGAGTCATCTGAACTAATACTTCCCTCAGACACAGTGTCACATCTTCTGTCTTTTTCTCTGTTGAATATTGAGATTTTCCTTGGTCACCTCCTAAAATAACTAGACTCCAAAATGGCCAAATAAAAAAAAAAAAAAGACAGAAGCAAAACCTCTATATGTGATTAGGAGACTAGGAAGACCAGGGAAGGCTTGGCTCATACTTTCCCGCAGTATGGTTCTCCCTCAGCCCTCCAGCCAGAGCACGTGTCAGAAAGAAGTTTGGTTCCTCTCCCAAAGACACATGCTGGCAGCAATGTGACAGAAGAGAATCAGAAGATTCATGAAGATGTTGGAGCCTTCGCTTAAGTGAAGCCCCCCTGGAGGTCACTATCACATTCTTCTCAAGATAAGAAAACTCGTTCCCTCCATCCTTTAGGACTGCTGTCACACTCTTTTATATATATCTGGTTTTTACAACTTCATTGCCTTCTATCTTGAGTTTAGCACAGACCAAAATTCTGAAATGTCTACATAGAATTTCCATGCAGTCATTATCTGCGCATTGTGTCCACAGAAAAACAATTCTGATGTAAGCAGGCCCTAGTAGAGGATGAGTAAATTGGTGTGGGAAGTATGTGCTTTAAGCTGTGTGACTTGATCTCCGGAGCTCTCAGATGAAATCTGGAAGCTAAAACCTATCTCCAAACAGGTTAACTAACAGTAGCAAGGAGACAGACATCATCTGCCTGCATACATCTTACCTCTAAGAGACTATAAGGAGATCTTCTAGACTACTGAAAAACAAAGTGAAAAGGCAAATTAAGCCATTTCTGAATAATTTGTTTTAAGCCTGGCAAAAAGAACAACATCTGCTCACATGGTCATTTGAAACTCAAAAACATTCTTGGAAGCTGTTTCTTTCCCCAGCCCAGAGCTACTGATTGCTGTGTTGCAGCTGTGATGTACTACCAGTCTGTGAAGCAATTTCAATGCTAATAAATTAAATGTGCTTCTGACCTTCCTCCAGTACTGCAGCTAGTGAACCCAGAAAGAGTTGCACCCATACTGTTAAACAAACTTTCTATGCAGAACACACTAACAAAATTCAAAATAACTACTGGGAATAGTCATTGGACTGTGATAACTCCCAAAGCATACCCAAGAGTTATTTAGGAGATTACTAGTTAAAAAAAAAAAAAAACAAAAAAACAATTGTACTAGTAATTCAACAAAGTAGACAATTTAATACTGTTACGATGAATGTTGCCTGATACTGGTCAATTTTCAAGTATAAACATAGTATGCCTATACAGGCTGACTTAATATCTGTAAAAATGTCAGATAAATGAACAGGTTTTCATGTTATTAAGCACTAACACAATAACCAGGACAAAGCAAAGTGAAGTTTGTTCAATCACACATGGTGATGACAGCCCATAGTCTTCTAAACATGCTTTTTTTAAAACAAAAGGGTCCTGCATTACATCTGCAGGAAACAAGAGCTACTGTGAAGAAAACAGGAAGTAATAATTACAATATTAATTACTTTCAATGTTATTATTACCTGCACCTGAGCAAGGTGCCCAAAGCTTTGGCATTACTAGCCCATTGGCCCACAACACTTACTCTGAGAAACTGTCTGGTTTTTTGTCCAAATAACAGATGGTCTATTTTATGCAATTGACAGGTGCATTATTTATGGACCAATACAGTTTATCTAGTGTTAGGCCCCTGACTTGAATAAGCTCAATGTGGGTGGACACCTGTGTTTGCCCAAAGCCCTTTAAAGCCTTTGAAGCCTCAGAAGAGCACAACACTTAGATGAAAAGCATCTCATTCCAAGCTTGGGGATGTAGTATGGCCTCAGAATTACATTTAAATAGAATTGGGTTGCTGTGCTTCTGTTTTAAGGATTTTGTTTATCATAATACTTCTCAAAGTCAAAGCAAAACATGTCTTGTTCTCATTCTGGCTTTCAGAGTGACTTTGCAAAAATTCTCTTTCCTCAAAAAAATCGTACCTTCTAAGCATCTCCATTCCCTATGTAAATTGAACTGGACCGTGAGGTCAGTTAGCAGCAAAATAACATTATTTAAAAATAAATCCCAATCCTGCATTGGAACTATCCACTAGGGAAACATTAGTGAGATAAAAATTTATGTTTCCCAGCTATCAGCTTCAGACTGTCTATTTTAATTTTGTTCATATTCCACTGATTATCTGCAGTGGATTTAATATTCTGCAATACCAGATTTTATGTTATCTCTCTGGTCCTCTTTGTCTTGTTTTCCATTTACTACTCCATGCTATTATTTGGTTGCATGAAGGAGCTTGGCTATTACTCTTTTGTTCCATTTCTGCTGTCAGAATAGTTTTGATCAATACAACTTGTAAAAAATTAGATCATAAAATGCAATACACTTAACAAAACCTTTTTTTTTCAGTTGTTCTAAATAACTTCAATTTCAAATATAGGAATGAACTGTTTACACCCCACTTCTGGGGTTTTAGTATATTTTGCAGACTATTAAATATAAAATACATATGAACAGTTAGTTCATACTTGAAGAAACACACTGAGTTTGAAGGCTTTTAATGCTACTGTATAAATTTATATTTCAAGATATTTTCAGTTTCAACATGAAGTGTACAAGATAATGGGGGAGAGATAACAAGATGATTTAGTACTTACCTCCAACTACAGTATTTTTCCATCAATAAAAGAGCATCAATATACAAGGGAATTGTGGCAGTCTCACTTTCTGTGGACTCTACAGAGTAACAGGCTTTTATATTTTATATAACAGAGTTCACATTTCGATTATTGAAATTATTATCCCATAAAACAACACCAGGGTGTCTTTCTAATGATATTTTTATGCAAAATGTTTGATTCAGTAACAAGACCTATTCTCACCTTTAAAACTATTTATGCATAGTTAAATGAAGTTGTGCATAGTTAAATGAACAATTGTTCCTCTCACAGTCAGTAACCTAATCATTTTAATCTTAATAATCCACAGAGAAAACTCATAAGCAGTGATTATATATTGTATGGGCTGCTTTCCATTCACTTCAGAGATTTCTGTAATAACGCTCTGCCTGGAATTGGAACAGTTCTCAGCTCCTAATGGCTACAGACTAAAGAATCTCATTTTTGTAAGTATTTGAAAGGAAAATTCTTATTTGCCCTCAAATAAAGTCAATCTGAACATTTATCAAAATCAGAATTATTAAAGTAAAATATAACAGTGGAAACAGTAACTTAAGAAACTATCACTAATTTTGTTCAGGAGAATTGTCTTCCCTCTGAAATCACACTCTTGCCAATTTGTAAAGATCACATGTGACTTTTCAGGTTTCTGACTAGCTGTAGATTGTTTTTTCCATTAATATTGAAAAGGTATAAAATATACAGATGTTAAAAATAGCATGTTTATTGTTCCAAATAATAGCTTATGTTATGTCTGAGATATCATGCAGACGATGGTTTTGGTTTAAAATAATTTTACTAAATATAATTCGGAAAAAACCTCGGCAGAGAAAATTAGAAATAAATAATGTTTAAACACATAGAGTCAACCTTCACCTCTAGAAATAAGCTTCTGAGTAAGCTTTACCCAGATGAGTTCTCTGTGTTCAGTTCATAATAAAATTAAGTGTTTATTGATTAAAGAGTTATTTGATCAAAGGGAAAATGTCTTGTACTCTGAACATGGGATTAATGAAGCCTGTTCTCCTATGGATTTCTGTCCTACACACTATGCTACACGAGAGTTCTGCGATCTGCAGCCCCAGTAATTTCACATCACTCTTCTTCAGTGTTTGTTGTTCCCTCTTATACACACTCTCTTAACTACTCCAGCAGCAGTTTTCTTCGCTGAGTATGTCTGACCTTTGCAGCTTGCTGAGTGGTGCTATCAGCACACAAGCATGCTGACTGGCCAGTGAGGTTCCACATGGCTGGCCAAAGAGCAGCAGGAACTTGTTGGGATGACCCGAATGGTCACTCACATTACAGCCTTTCTGTTGGGTATTTTCAGCCTATGTCTTCTAGCCAGTTTCTGATTTTCAACATCCTTGAATAAAACCATTATGTCCCAAACCTCTGTATATTTGTTTGACATTGGCCCTTGGTTAAAAACTCTTTGGGAATAAGAATAATACTGAGACAGGAGAATGAGCAACCAAATTCAGCATACAATCACAGAGATCTTGTTTCACCAAAAGATCAGTCTAAAAACTGTGTTAATGCCTCCTAAATTATGACCGTGATACTATATACCAAGAAATACTAGGGAAAAAAATCTATTTACCTTTGCACTAAATAACTAACCACTCCTTTTTCTCTTCTGAAGATCTGGGCAATGGTCTTGGTCCTTCCTCTGTGTCTTCACTCTGCTTCTATAGTGGAAAGCAGTTCAGAGATCTCACCCCTGCACAAAAGTATCTTTGGATAAGTTTGGACTGTTGTAGCAGGCTTTCTTAAACACCAGTCCCACAGAAACCAGAATAGGATGTGCAATTCCAATTTCACATGCACCCTGATGATCTCCAGTTCCCTTGATATTTGCTTATATCCAGAGACAGCTGGCACAGGGGAGGACAGTTTGTCAGCTGGTCTGGTTTGCACTGCAGGAGTTTCTCTGCACAGATGTGCCCAGGATCTAGGAAAGACTCTTCTGCATGCTGATCTGTGCTTTCCCCTTGGCCCCAAGATACTTTGGATATCAGATTTATCACCCTCCCTTTCAGCATGGGTAGTCCTTCACACCTGTGCTAAGCCATTTGCGTATGTTATTGAAATACTACCAGACGGTATATTTGCCTTCAGTGGGTATGAAATTACTATATTATACAAGAAAGAGTATGGAAGAATCACATTCCTTCATGAATATATGTGACTGTGAGAATCATCATTAATTTCATTGCCATTGTGCAGTTTGTAGAAATTCTTCAGTGATGAATGGTTGCTAAGCCAACTTCAATAATCAGGAAGCAGAACTCCTTGCTTGGTTCCTTCTGGTTTGTATAAGTTCATTGCTTCATGTTTTTCATTCCTTATTTTGGAATGCTCTCTAGCTATATGCACATTTACTAGATTTTGTAAGTGTTTATCAACTTCAGAAAACGTACTCTAAAAGTATATTTCCTAGAGTGTGCTCCAGAAATTTAATGTTCAGGGAGACTGCAACATTTAGGGCATTAGCAAAGCAATTTGTTCTCTAGGGTCAGAGTGAAAATCTAGTCTTTTTATTAAAATACTTGACTCAAACTGGAGACTTTTCTCCTAGTTTTGCCATAAGGTATTTTGGTAAATCATACTATCTTTCCATGCAACACTTACAGAGGAACGGAAGAAAATGATGTTCTTTATTCACATAATTCTCAGCTACAGCTTCATGCAAATAGCTAATCATAGAAGTGATAATAACAAGGAGAATGGTAATAATATTGGCATGGTCATAGCTCCAATATAGATCAATGGGCAGTAAATTTGAGATTGTTTAGCTTCTACAAGACCTTGTGCTTTCTGCTAAATTTGCTGTATGGTTTCAAGCATCATAATTTGCACCTTTAATGTCATCTTTCCTGTGGTTCCAGCAGAAAATCCAAGCTCTCCCTCAAGTTACCATGTTATAGAGCATTCTATGAAGCTGGGTTTTGGACTTATATCTAGAGTTAGTAGAAAGATGAGATGCAGCAGATGCCACACAATTACATAGCACAGTTTGGGTCTTTGTAGGATCAATTGAAAAATGCTGTACACCGCACATGATTTCTTTTGTGCACATCTTTGCATGAAACACTTCAATTATTAATCTAACATTCAACTTTGCAAATCAGCACTAAGATACATAAACTGCTGCTGGCCCTGGTATTTATATGAGGGTTTGCAATCCAGGACTCACAGTCTAGTACCTTTCATATAGGTTAAATTTACTTAGCAGAACTTAACACAAATATGTATGTAATAAATAAATAAATAAAGTCCATTAAATTAGAGTCATTGTCAAGGCTGCATATTATAGAAAGACAGGTTCTCCTTTCCAATGAAGAGCCAGTTGCTATTGCTTATATCAAACCAGCACTTTAAAAATTTTAAAATAGATATTTAATCAGCCACAAAATTTCTGCTGAAGAAGGCTACTTACAAGCAAAGTATGACTGATGAAGCTCATTGAGCTACTGAAAGAGACATGGTAATTAAGGAACATCGGTAACACATCATTATTTGCTCATTTTTATGTATTCAGGTACATACATAATTAAGAGGAAAAAATGCAGATCCTTTTCTGTCAGAACCATACATAATACAATACATAATGTCATACATAATGCAATACAATTCAGCAGTTCAATCCACATTCATAATAGTACAACCAGTCATAAATATTGACTTGAAAAGCATAATCTTGCTTAGCATTTCAGCCCTTAGTCATTTTTGTCATCCTTGACGTCTTTATAAATTAATTTTATCATCTTTCACAAAGTTTAATTAAACCGGTCTGTACATAGTCCAGTTCCAGAATCTACCAATGTTCTGCTTACTTTACTTTTCCTTTGAATTGAGTTAATGTTAGTTCTCATCAGAAATGTGACAGCCTTAAAAGGTCACTCAGAATGTCAAAGGTTATGCTGGTATATATAAATATATATACCTGAAAATGCTCAAACAGTAAATGCAAGTTACAACTATAAGCTGAGATTTTCTTTTATGTAGATAAGTTGTTCAATATATAAGCTGTTATATTCGCAGAGTCATAGAATCATAAAATGGTTAGGGTAGCAAGGGACCTTAAAGATCATCAACTCCCCTGCCATGGGTATCACGTAACATCTTTTTTTTTTTTTTCAAAATGATCCATGCTGATATACCTTCAGAAAACCATGAGTTCAGCCCTAACCTGAGAGTGGAGTTCGCAATAACAAGATCCCCACCCAGAGTAAACTCTCACAGTCTCATGGCACTAAAATTCAGTCTTCACTGAATTTACATTCTGTTAATGCCATGCTGTTTTCAGAAGGACAACAAAGTAAGACCTACAAACATATTTCTTTAGTAGGACATTTGCACAGCTGGACATTAGGTGGTTATATCATCATATTTCATATAACTCATTGTCTTCCAACAGTCCTGAACTACCTACAACACATGGAGAAAGGATAGAACTCTATAAAAATCCAACTTGAAAGATCTGTAGGTGAAATGACTATAACAGCATACTATCCCATGACCTCTCAGTGAGAGAACCAACAAGAGTCCAAGAAAAAAACCCTAATATTCTTGATAACAAAAACAAACTGATAGATCCAAGAACCATTAATGAACACTCATGATCATTAGCCATCACAACCTCTCTCTACTGAATTCTATTTATCTACTTAAAAGTAGATGCATGTAAGGTAAAAAAAGAGAATGTAAGTAGACTGACTGGGGAAAAAAGTAAAAACAAATAAAGCTTAGCATAAAAATAAAACAGAAGACATGTAGGAGGAGGTTAGGGAAGACAAAAAAAATCTACACAAGTATCATAGTTAGAACCTTGGTCAGGAATTACTGCAGGGGACTGAACTAAGTTGAAAAAAAAAGAGTGGGAGGGCTAAGGACTGTGGGGTGACTGCAGGAACCTGTCTAGAATCAAATCTGGTTTGAAATCTGTCTGGTGAGTGCATACTATCTCCTCCACTTGAAATACTTCAAGGTCTATCACACACACACACACAAAAGGTAATAGTTTTTAATAATTTAATTCTGGGGATTGCTTTTAGGATAGTGAGTATGTTAATCAATTACCTAAAGTACTACAAGAAACTCTATGAAATTGCTAGCCAAAATTTTTAAAAAAATATGTATGTGAGTGTTAACACAAAATTATGTGGCAGGTTGGCCCCAGCTAGCAGCCAAAGTCCCATCCAGCCAGTTGCTGCCCCCTCAGTAGGACAGAGGGCAAAATTAGAAACAACAGGATTCAGAAAGTTTGTGGGTCAAGATAAAGAGAGGGAGAAAAAATTTATTGCTAGTTAAGATATTTATATTTAATTACCGATTTCCAGTATTGGAAAACAAAAAGTAAACAAAAAAACTCCAACACTAAAATAACTAGGGAAAACACACTTAGGGAAAATGCCTTTCCTCCCCCATTTCCCTGCTCAGCTTCACCCCAAACTCCTCTCCTCTCTTGTTAAACATCTAGGTTATGCTCAGTCCCTTTGGTCAGGCAACTTGTGGCACAAGGAATGGTGGTGTTGGGGGTGTTAGTACACAATAATTTCCTTTTCTACTCCTTCTTCTTTACCTTTTTCCTCTGTTCCAGCATGGGTCTTCCAGGAGCTGTAGTTCTTCAGAAATATCTGCCCTGCTCCTCCTCCTCCTCTGACCTTGATTTTCCCTCAGCTGTTTTGCTCTTTCTTTCTCCCTGTCCAGCATTTTCTCCCTTTTCTTAAGTATGTTTTTCCAGAGGCAGGGCTGAGGGACCCAGCTAATGGCCTGCAGTGGGTTTGTTGCAGCCAGCTGGAACAGTCTGTGTCCAGCATAGGGCAGTTCCAGCCTCTGCTCACAGGAGTTGCCCCACAGCCCCCACTGCCAGCATCTTGTTGCAGATACTCAGTGCAAATTCAGAAATATTAGCCATATTTTAGTGTGTTGAGGAGAGTGTGTGTGGGAATCTATGAATATAAACAATACACATTCAGTGTTTTGTGTTTGTGTTCATAGAAATTTAACAGTCTAAATAAAATTAAGTCAAATGATACTTATAAAAAAAACTACCAGAAAAAGACAAAAGGAGATGAAAAATCCTGTTTTCAATGCATTTTAATTTTTTCCTGGTGCTTGAGCTCTTTATAGTCAGTAGGTGTTAAAAAAACCTGTCAGATACACAATTGCCCTATGAAATTTCATTGAAATCCAGCATACGTTAATGAGACACTGCAGATGTGACTGCCACATGACTGCAACTCTGAAGGATTTAGAACTTGGTTTCTTATTTTAGCTTCTTAACAGTATTAGATTCTAGCACAAGCTAAAAATATTATGTAGGTACTGATGATGTCACTTCTTTTGTATTCCTTGTAGAGTTGAAGTGTGCAGCTGGAACTGTATAAAAGCTGAGGAATTACTGTGTCATTCGAAGTCAAATTTATTATGCTTGAACTGCTGCAACTGTAGATTCTCACAGGACTACTGGCCCCCAGGCTTATGGAAGCTAAACATACTGCTCTTAGCCAGGAGAGATTAGTAAACATATTGCTTGTGCTTCTGGAAAACTGTCACTGGGTACTCTCCCAAAAGAAAAAGTTCCAATCTGTATTTTAAGCAGCAGCTGCTCAGCATGCTAAAATATCCTGCACAAATTTATTCTGTTATGCTTCCATGGAGTTTTTTTCATTTGCTACCCACAAGAGTGGGACAGAAGTGGAAATCTGACATTAAACTGACTGGTTGCTGGCACTTTCCAGAGCAGAAAATAGCCCTTGAAGAATTAGGTGATATATAAGAAATAAAAGTTTGTTGCTTGCTTTGTCACTTCTCCCATATCACACATATGCTTTCTCACTCTTTCCCAGTGAAAACACACACACTCATACAAACAGAAATCACAGAATGTGTAAGGTTGGAAGTGACCACAGTGGGTCACCTGGTCCAACATCCATGGTTAAGCAGAGTCATCCTAGAGTGCATTTGACAGAGTTGTGTCCACACAGTATTTGAATATCTCCAGTGAGGGAGACTCCACATCTCTCTGGGCAATCTGTTCCAGTGCATGGTCACCCACACAGTTAAGAAACTCTCATATACAGCTGAAACTTCAGGTGCATCAGTTTCTACCCTTTGCCTCTTATCCTATTGCTTGGCACTACCTAAAAGAGCCTGGCTCCATCCTCTTGACACTGTCCCTTCAGGTACTTACAGACATTGATGAGGTCCACATTCAGTCATCTCTTCTTGAGACTGAACAGGCCCAATTCCCTCAACCTTTCCTCATAAGATCCAGTACACTAACCATCTTTGTTGCCTTCCACTAGACCTGCTACAGGAGCTCCACATCTCCCTTGTACTGAGGACCCCAAAACTGGACACAACACTCCAGGTGAGGCTTCACTAGGGCTGAGTAGAGGCAGGATTAGCTAGCTTGACTTGCTGGCATTATTCTTCCTAATGCACCCCAGAATACCATTGGCCTCCTTGGCCACAAGGGCACACTCCTCGATCATGGACAGCTTGTTGGAACTTGCTGAGAAGGCAATCTGCCCCCTCATCCAATATATTGATGAATAAGTTGAACAATACTGGGCGCAGTATTGAACCTTGGGGGACATCACTACTGACAGGCCTCCAGCTACACCCTGTGCACTGATTATGACTTTCTGGGTTCTGTCATTCAGCCGGTTCTCAATCCACCTCACTGCATACACATCTGGTTCACACTTCCTGAGTTTGCCTATGAAGATGTTGTGAGAGATGGTTTCAAAAGCCTCACTGAAGTCAAGGTAGACAATATCCACTGCTCTCCCCTCATCCATCCAGGCAGTTCTTTCATCATAGAAGGCAGTCAGGTTGGTCAGGCATGATTTACCTTTAGTAAATCCATGATGACTACTCCTGAACACCCTCTTGTCATCCAGGTGGATAGAGATGGTCTGTAGAATGAGACTCTCCCTCACCTGTCCAGGGATTGAGATGAGGTTAAATGTGCATATGTGACAAGAGTATGTATACTTCGGGGACTGACACATCCTTTGCAAGTTGGAATGATGGTGGAATACCTCCTATTTGTCTCCAGAGGACAAGAGGGTCTTAAAAGATTTCTTCTGAAAAGATTTTTAGAACAAGCGCTCACATGAGTAAGCTGCTTGCTAGACAACTGCACACTATCTGAGAAACAGAATCATTAACAGCATGGCATAGACTGTTTTTTCTTTTTGCAAAAATATAACTTCCTCTAAAATCATTCCATATATCCTTTACTTTTAGGAAGCAGCCTAAGTTACTTGCACCTGATGCTTTTACATATACAGATAAAAAGCACGGAGAGATCTAACAAAAGTATAGATTAAATTCTTCAAAGCCAGTCATATACTTGTGTTGAATTTTTAGCATTGTAACTTCAGGAAGAGCCCTGGATGAGCAATCCTTTAAATGGGCATTAATACATTAGTGTATGCAGAAATACAGATTTTTGAGAAACATTTGTATGTATTTTCATTTTCTATTGAAATGAAATACGTTTATTGGCAAACATTTTCTTTGAAAATATTCCAAATGGTACTTTACAGCTATATTTTGGTAGCTGAGTAATCTCTGCGAAAAATGAGTGATAGAGTCTTCTTTGCTCCTTCTTCCAAGTTCAGTAACTGGGGAGTTAAAAGTTCTGGAAAAAACAAACTCCATTATGCCAAATTTTATAACAGTCTTGCAGCAGAATTGACTTTTTATGTCAGAAGTGTTAGGGCAATGGCATGGTCTCAAACACTGGCATCAATAAACTAAGGAAATAAACTCTGTCAACTCTGTCGTCTGCTGTCCTAATCCTCCAGTTCACTGTCATTTAGGGAGCAGAAATTATCATCATAAAGTATTCAAAAAACATGAATTTTATAAGAAAAAATGGGTTTTCTTATTTACATGTTAAAAAGATGTGATGGCATGCAACTACAGCAGATGAATGTGTTGCATTACAAAGCTATTGGACTCTTGGAAGTTCAAAGTACAAATTTCTTTTAAAAGGAATAAAATGGAAAGGAATGCAACATATAACATTAAGGTTCAGTTTCCATGATGAAAACTCTAGAGAAAGAAAAAAAAAAAGCCACATTAGGTATAGAATTATTTGGCCTCACGAGTTATGATCCATAAGGAATTTAGTTTGTAAGTTTCTTTCATCTCCTCATAGCAAATATAATTCAACTGTCCATACTTTCAACATTAACGGAACTAAATTGTTGTTAGGGGAAGAAAACAGGGCTTTTCCCTCTTTTAAGGCTCATATGCATAATCCTAGACATAGGAATAATTGCAGAATTATAATTCCAATAATTGCTCAGCACAATTCAAGATATCTCAGAGGTACTAAAATCTCAAAAAGAAGATTTGTTGGGCATATAATTTACACCAATATTTGAGGGCAAATATTTATCTTGAAGCCTAATGATAATTTTTTCCTAAAGATTTTCTCTTTTTGTTATACAGACAGCCTGATTTAGAGATTTGCAGTGAAATCTCTAAGGAAGCTGGAACAAATTTTATTTAAAACAACTAATAAAACAAAAAAAAACAACAAAACTTTCCCTCCCAAGATCTGGTAACATGTATGTTATCTTCAAATTTTAACAACTTTGTCAGGTTTCTTCCACAGGATGTACCAGCATGAAGGAGAGGACATTTATATGCATTTTTCTTGTTATTGTTTTCCTTCAACTTTTCTTTTGTCAGAAGGCATTCTCCTCTCTGAAAAAAAATCAATTCGATGTAACACCTTTTAGTTTATTAGTAGCAGTGGCCTGCTTAACAAAGACAGCTTTAAAAGGAAAAAAAAAAAAGAAAATGTGGGATAACTTCTGAGTGGGGGAAATCCTGTGATCCAAAAGCATCATTAAAATATATGTAAAACTAGTTCAACACCCAGAAATTTATATCCTTGCTGTTCAGTCACTTTCCCTTTTAGGAAGCAAAATCCTTTTTATTTTGTTCCAGTTTGTTGGTTGCTGCAATTTTTTCATTCAGAGAAGAAAAAAATCTTCCAGTAAGTAAAGAAAAAGTCACAAAATACAAAATGAACAGAAGAGGAAAAAACACAGGAGAAAATTCAATTCAATACTTAGCTTTAATAATATGAATTAAAATACTGAACTGGCCCATTAAATTTAATTTATTGTTACAAACCTTTCATGTTGAACATCCATAGCATCTACCCTGGCCCTTCCAGCATCCATATCTGTGTTATACATTTTGCCTTACCTCTAAGAACCAGAAAAAAGTTAAGATTTCAAATTCATATTGTAACTGAGCATGAATCTTCCTTGACATTGAATATTTTGAATTTGCCATTAACATTCTGTTGCCAAAAAATAAAAGGCTATTACATTATCTGCATCAAAATAATGTTTTTCTTATTTTACATGCTTCCCAGGTCTTTAAACAAACCCTATAGATGTTTGGAATTACTTTTGGAATTTTGGTATTTTTTGGTATTTTTGGAATTACATTTTTTATTATATATTCCATGCACCATTAGTTTGAAAAGCTGTTTTAATTATAATACTTATTATGATGAAATGGTGTTGGTTTAGCCTGTTAGAAAAAAGGGCTGTTGTGTAATTACTGATACATAACTGCACTTTCTCTTGAACCGTGCGATTCATACTCTCTAATTAGATCTCCATACCTCATTTACATAATTTTTTAATACACTGATGGAATGGAATTTGCTATTCTCAGGTCTGGTGAACAGTTCATTAATAGTAGTCGAGGAATTAGAAATTCATTGTGAAGACAGTTCTCGCTAGCACTAGCCACTCTGCTGCATCTCAACTGGTCTGTTCTGTCAAACATGAAGTTTCAGTTCTCTCTGATCTCTTGCTTCTGAATATTCAAGCTGCTTATCAACAATAAACTCACCTCATCAGTTTCTCACATCATTTACAATGTAAGAAATTTTCTAGCACTCAGCTGAATGAAATATGGAAAAGTGTGGTGAGTGAAGGATGTTTAGAGGTCTGGTGGCTATTTTTAGTTCATCTGCCCATTGACATATCATTTCCCAAAGCTTTCTGTAATCTATGTCCCTATATTGAATTCCTTAACATGGTATCTCAGGGTTTCTGTTTCTGTGGGCATTATTAAAAATGAGAGAAGTCCGGATATAGGCAATTCTAACCTGCAGTCACAGAAAGTGATATCTGTACCCTGTGCCCTTGCCCAGAAAGAGAAGGTCCTGAGGGCAGAGCTAAGCAGGAGAGATGTGGTGGGCATTTTAAGCACACGACTGAGTGGCAGCAGCATGACAGCCTGAATATGGGGTTTCTTCATTCAGTTTTCCCATCCAGTTAAGGACTGCCCTGTTTTCTTGGCATATGATAGATTTTTTGATTCCCTGATATTACCTGAAATTGAGGTTTTTGCCAGAAGTCTGCAAGTGAAGGTTCCCGTATCCTTTCAATTACAGTTATCATTTTCCTGGAATATAGAAGCAAATCATCAAAACTGCTAAATCATCACTCTGATGTCTCATGTTGTCTAGATGCTGAACCAGTTAAACCATTTATCTAACACTCGAGAAAGGAAATTTTATTTGCAAATACCTGAACAACACCTTTTGCTCATTGCAATATCATGTTTAAAGATATTCAGAGACATTCAAATTCTTTTTTTGCTAAACTCTCTCCACCAGAGCCAAACTTCACATATCTGTCCCCAAGTGTTATTTGACCTTCTCATTACACTCTAAATATCATAATACTTCTAGATTTCTTAGGAATAGGCTTTTTACAATGCATTTCTCTTTTAAGTTACTATTTATTTATAATATAAATGCCATATGGGTGCTGTGTATGAGAAATAGCCTGGACAGAAGGATTAGTGACCATCCCGCTGTACTTGGGACTGTGAGGCCACACCTAAAATCCTGCATTCAGTTTTGGGCCCCTCACTACAAGAAAGACATTGAAGTGCTGGAGCATGTCCAGAGAATGGTAATGAAGCTGGTGAAGGGGTCAGAGCACAAATCTAATAAGGAGAGGCTGAGGGAGCTCTGAGTGTTTAGCCTGGAGAAAACAAGGCTTAGAAGGGACCTCATCATTCTGTACAACTTCCTGAAAGGAGGTTGTAGCCACATGGGGGTCATTCTCTTCTCCCAGGTAACAAGTGACAGGATGAAAGAAAATGGGCTCAAGCTGGGGAGGTTTAGATTAGGTATGAAGAGAACTTTCTTCACTGAAAGGGTAGGCAGGCATTGGAACAGACTGCTAAGAGAACTGGTGGAGTAACTATCCCTAGAAGTGTTCAGATACCATGCAGATGTGGCACTTAGGACATGGTTTAGTGGTGGACTTGGCATTGTTGGAATAATGGCTGGGGTTGATGATGTTAGAGGTCTTTTTCAACCTTAACAATTCTCTGATTCTGTGAATAATGGCCTCAAGTAAAATTGTGTAACTGCATTAAAATCCTAAATAACTATGGAATTGTACCCTCTAACAGGTGAAAATTATGTGTTTCTGTCTTATGACATTGTGGAAACTCTTCATACAATGATATAGAAGATGACTGATTATGTATATGAATATGATAACATTATAGAAATGATTAGATGATTAGATTTTTTATGGTCTCTTACAATGCTTCATTTCAGTACGTTGTTATTTTACAGTGATGGTGAGGAGCATTATTACCACTTTTTAAGACTGTGCTATATCTTTAATATATTTAAACAGTACATATGTTAATGGAGAGCACCATTGTAATGGAAGTCAATGAGGACATCCTTGTTAATCTCAGTGATTTGGGGTCACACCTGGACAGAATTACATTTTCACATACGTGCTTCCCAAACTGAAGAGAGACTTTCTCTCAGTGGTCTCACTTCACAGCTGCTAAGAACAATAATTTGCAAGAATGGCTGTTACACTTATGGAAAGAAATTAAAATGGTTATTAGCTCTGGTAAGTACTTTCTATTTCGCACAGCTTCAGAAATGTAGTGTCCATTAAAACATTTTATTATGAATCTTCCTTCCCAAATATTCGTTCGCGAAGCCAAGCCATGATTATGAATCTGCTTATTAACTACTGTGCAACTATTGTTTACAATTTACTCATCATGAGTTTTAAGCAAATTTGCCTTTGTTTCTAATAATGCTCTTTGATGGTGAGGCAGCTATATTGTCTGCATATCTGACCAAATTAAAATCTAAATTACTCCTTTTTTTTTTCTCATTTTAGTTGTTTGGTGGATCAGACTACTTATATGTTGATTTCAAATGGGAAAAAATAATTTTTTTTAAGGGCATCAAAACATAGGAAGGGAATGTATTCTGAGTCAGTCAAACTTATGGTGGTCTTGTGAAATTCTTAAAAATCTGTTATTGTCTGCAAGTAGAAAAGCATAGTACTCTATTAGAAGTATTGATAAAATAAAATTAGCTTGTTCCAATTGTTTAATAATTTGAATGTCCTTAAGCTTTTCACATCTATAGAGACCTTTCCAGTAGTGGGCAATCGCTGGGAAAGTAGCTTTTTTTAAGCTTTTGATGGTATGTGTTTTCATGTTAGAGAAAACTCCTCATATAAATGACAGAGGAAAAAAGAAAGTCAGAAAAAAGAAGATTAAGACTAAAGCTCATAAATCTGAAAAGAAACCAAAAAGGTTTCTTGTTCTCTTTCTGAGGCAAAACCAGCTTGTGTAGTTACATCAAAGAGGGTATAATTTTGAAAACAGGAAGTCTTATATTATCAAAAGAAAATGTTTTTAGAAACAGGTTGTGAAGTCTTGGAAGGAACACTTGAGCAACTGAAACCAGTTCTCTGCAGTCAAGTCCTTCTCATAATTTCATTGAGTTCCCTCCTTAAACCAGTTAAACGTAAAACTGTGTTAACAACAAAGTGCTCAGAAACTTTACTTCCCACCTTACTAGCAACCTCATTCTGTTTTTCAACATTTCTCATCAGCTCTTACACATTTTCCACAGACAATATTTTTCTTTTTCACAAGAGCATGGCCTGCCTCCTTGGTGTTTACCCAGGTGACCATTTATCAGAGAAGACCAGAGAAGACCACAGCTTTCCATTAGCTCCTGTCTCCAGGATGCTGCTTATCATCTCCTAATTCCATATGTCAGGTTTACAAGCCAGGAAAATGTGGTGCTGTCATGCAGGGAACTCTCTCATGCAAAGGAGGGAGGAGATTGAGATGCTTATCACTTTTGTTCATGCCTCCTCCCATCACCTTCCCATGGCACATGAGTCATGTGTGAAAGGAGATCTCAGCAGTACTCACAAGTGGCCACTTACCCAATTTACATTTTGTTAACCTGTAAAGAAGAATAATGGCCTCTGAGAGCATTCAGTAGGCTAAGCAGACTAAGACCTTTCAATCTGCTCACACAAGAGCCTCACCATTTCTTATCACCCTATTTGTTCTCCAAAGGAAAACTCATCAGCACCTGATACCAATACCTAACATTTCCTGGATATAGAAAGCACCTATCTTATTCCGTTAAGATATCATCACAGTGAGGGCACCTGTTTCAACTATCCTACCCAAAACTAGACACTGAGCATGGCCAATAATATATTCCACACAATGAAAAGAACTCTTTGACTTCAGCAGTCTTCCAATCAGGCTCGTTGTCCAGTAAGTAATACGTAATACGTAATACTTTTTAAAGTATAAGTTTTTTCAGTTGTTTAATGTTTACACGTGACCACAGTAATCCTAGATAAGCATTCAATATTTAAATGGTATGCAAATAATAAAAAGCATCTTTCTCATTTTCATAATAATTTGTATATCAGCCATAGCGTAATTGCTAAGACAGAACAACACTTCTAATTATACCCATTGTGAATTTTTGGGTTTGGATGGAGTCTGAAGTTGCTTTGTATATTTATAAATTGCTGGATTCAGGTGAGTTTCAGATTTCTGCAGGTTGGTCTCACATTAGTCCTTTGACCTGTATTGTTAATTTGGCATGAAACTACTGTAAGCTACATAGTGAAGTTAATGAGGCTGTTACAACTCTGCAGAGCAATAATCAACAGCTACTTTATTGTTGGAGAGTGTATTAAGTCTATGCACGATGTGACTGATAAAAGATTTTTGTTTCAGAAAATCATCTGATGTGCATACACAATTTTTCTCAGAAAATAAAGATTACAAGCAGACATAGTAAATGGAAAAGTGTTAGGGTCATAAGTTATTTTGATCTAGACTTTTGACAAATACAAAATAAAATTCTGCACAAGAAATGCAAAGAGAAATTCAGAGCTGAAATATAACCCACAGTAACAAACAGGAACAGAAGAACAGCAACCAGTCGTCTGTGTGGTCGTTTTTCACAGTAAGGTAGAACTAGAGCCTTTGTCCAATGCTGTGATCCTGTGCACTGGAAACAGCTGTCCTGATACACCCATAGACAGACATGGGAAAAATGTGCTGCAGTGTGATGGAGAAGCCAAAGTCCTGCTAGAAGACATTCTCAGATACATCTTCAGGGCCTCTGTGTATTAAGTGGTGGTACCCAGGTGTTGACAGCAAGGGGTCTGCAGAGGTGGTCTCTGTGAGAAGCATGGGGCTGGACAGCTGGTAACAGATGGCTCCAGTGGGGAACCCATGAGGGAACAGAGGACGAGTGTGAGAAGGAAGGAGTGGCAGAAAGAAGCCACTATGTACTGACCACCTGCAGCCCCAATTCCCTCCCAAACCACTCATGAGGGGAAGAGGAGCTAGGAGACTCAGGGATTGAAGCTGAGTCTGGATGAGGGAAGAAAAGGTATTGTTATGTTTGACTATGTTTCTCAACATCCAAATCCACTCTATTTGTCAATAAATTAATTTTGCCCATGACAGTAATTATTAAGCAATTTCTCTGTCTTTATCATGAACTTTGTCATCTTATTTTCGCAGACTGGATAAGGTTGAAAGGGACCACTGGAGGTCATCTAGCCCAACTTTCCTGCTCAAGCAAGGTCATCCTAGAGCACGTTAATCAGGACCATGTCCAGGATTTTTTTCCATCTTGCATTAACACTATTAAACAGTATTTTAGATATATTACTGTGGTGGTTTAGTCTTGGCTATCACTATCAGCTAAATACCCACACAGCTGCTCACTCACCTTCTTCCTAGAAGAGTGGGAGAGAGAAAACAGGAAGAACCAGAGCAATAATTTCATGGTTTGAGGCAAAGAGAGGGAGATCCCTTACCAATTACTGAAAAAAGAGACTCAGCTTGGAAAAATAATTTATTGTCAATAAAAGTGAAAAGGTACTAAATAATGCAGGTAGTGAGAAACCAGAAGTCAAATATTAAATCAACACCTTTCCTCCCCCCTTTCACAGCTCCAGCTTCACTCCCAACTCCTCTCCCTGCCCCAGGTAGCAGAAGGTTGGTGTTTATGGTCATTATGTAAAGGTGCTCCTCGCTCCTCACACTTTTACCCTGCTCTATGGTCACTTCAACAGGCAGCAGGGAATCCCTGATTCAATGGCTAGAGTACCTTCTCTGCCCCTCTGATCTCAGTCTTTCCTCTGCTGATTCTCATTCCTTTTTTCTCCCTCCTCTTCTGTTAGGCATTCTTTTCCATTTTTTTAAATTCATTATGACAGCAGGGGCTGCCACTGCCATGTTCTGCGGTGGTTTGCTTGGAGACAGCTGGAAACAGCCATGTTGGGCCCTGGGCAGCCCCAGCATCTCCTCATGATGGCCACACCACAGCCCCCACTGCCAGCACCCGGGCACAGACACCCAACTCAGCCTTAGAGTTTGAGTGCTTTTCCATCACATATCAAAACAAACACTTCTACCCACGTGTTACACCCATATGAAGCTCATTAGATGCTTTTGGTTTCCCTGTTGTCTTTTGGACAAGAATATATGAAACCTCATGTGAAGTGTTGGGTCTCTTGACAGAGAGGGAAAGGGATTAGGATCTACTTACAATGATAAATATGCATCTATTTTATTTGCACAGAATCTATAGGGAAATACTTTTGAATCATAACAACATTTCACTTATGGAACTATTTGGTATCTAATTCTAGTCAGCAAAGAAAAACTTGCAGTGCTTCATAGAATAGAATCACAGACTCATTTAGATTGGAAAAGATCTCTAACATCAAGTCCAACCCTTAATCCAGCACTGCCAGGCCCCCCACTAAATCATGTCCCTAAGTGCCACATCTCCATGTCCCTCAAATACCTCCAGGGATGGTGACACAATCATGTTCCTGGGCAGCCTGTTCCAACACTTAAGAAGTCTCCCATGAAGATATTTCCCCTAACTTCCAATCTAAACCTTTCTGGCACAACTTGAGATCATTTCTTTTTGTCCTATCACATGTTACCTGGGAGAAGAGAACCAAACCACATCTGTCTGCAACCTCCTTTCAGGTAGTTCTAGAGAATAAGGTTTCTCCTGCACCTCATTTTCTTTAGGCTAAATGACCTCAGCTCCTCATGTGTTATTTGGTTTTTTTACAGTATTCAAAGATGTAATTATGGCTCGTTATTGACTATGCATCTACATATCTGCCTCAGCTGTACTCCAAAGGTAATATGGACTAACAACACTTTGAATGGCTCAAGACACTGTTCTCTTTCTACACTGTACCACACAATAAGAAATTAAAAAACAGCTGATGTAGATATACATTAATATATATATAAATAAATAATAATTTCACTCAGGCATCAAACAAAATTAGTTGATAAATCCCCCAAAAAAACAAGAAAAAAAAGTACATTTATTTTGATATAAAGTTATTTTTTTTCTGGAAAATTACACACTGAAAAAAATTCATATTAAATACATGTTTATTAGTATTATTCTTATCAACCACAAACTCAGATAAATGTTATAACAAAGAACTCAGATGAATTTTATAACAAGGCATTGTTCAAAATTAAAAATTGTGTAGCTGGCTGTTCCTGGTGAGTCGAGTGTGAAGTTAGATGCTTGTTCTTGAATTATTATTTTTATGGCCAGACACAGAGGAACAAATCAAGATGCTAAGACTGGCACGAATATAAACACATTAAGCTTTTCTTTCTTAGTTATGATAAGATCAAAGAGGTAAAATAAGTGTTCCAGTTCCTCCTTTTGCTGGTATTTTACCAAAATAGTTTTGTTCAGTAACATTATAGTTAGCACATTATATCTGGCAGCTAGAAATATACTTTGATTCATTATAGTTATTTGACTCATTAGTCAAAACTGCCAAGATCTATCTTTCTTCTTTCACAGGGCATGAAAATGAATTGCTAGAAGCCTAAGTTCTTGTTATAAAAGTGCTGGTGTATAAATTACCTTTGTGTCATATGTTAGCTGTTAAGGTAATGCATCTGGTAATATCTAGGTATATGAAGCTATCCACATGGATCATTATAGGGTTGAATAAGTTCTTAGATCCTTACTGTCCATGTAAGCTATTAACCTGCCATTTCATTCACTTGAACATCTAAGTATTATTCTCCAGACATTGTTTTTCCCTATCCTACTGCTTTTCTCCTACAAGCACTTTTTCTGTCCATGCAAGCACTGTGCAACAAGCAGGCATTGAAGGCAGGTGTATTGAGTTTGTATGGCCAGGTTTTGGTAGTAGTGGGGCTACAGAGGTGGCTTCTGTGAGAAGCTGCCACAAGCTTCCCCCATGTCCAGCAGAGCCAACGCCAGCCAGCTCCAGAATGGACCTGACAACAGCCAAAGCCAGGCCAATCAGGAATGATAGTAATGTCTCTGTGATAACATATTTAAGAAGGAAAACAAATTTACTGTGCAGATGAAATTGCAGCCAGAGAAGAGTGGAGTGAAAACTTGTGAATGACAATGCAGACATCAAGGTCAGTGGAGGAGGGGCAGGAGGTGCTCCAGACACCAGAGCTGAGATTCCCCTGCAGCCCATGGCTCAGACCATGGTAAACTAGCTGTGCCCCTGCAGCCCATGAAGGAGATCCAAGCTGGAGTAGGTGGATGCCTGAAGGAGGCTGTGACCCGTGGGAGGTCTATGCTGTATCAGAGTCCTGGCAGGGACCTATGTACCTGTGGAGAGAGGAGTCCACACTGGAGGAGGTTTTTCTGATAGGACTTGTGGCCCTGTAGGGGACTGATGCTGGAGCAGCCTGTGCGTGAAGGACTGCATTCTGTGGAAAAGTGCCCCACTTGCAGCAATCTGTGGAAAATTGTTTCCTGTGGGATGCACTCATGTTGGAGAAGTTCATGAAGGACTGTATCCTGTGGGAGGGACCCCACACTAAAGCAGGGGAAGGACTCCTTTCCCTGAGCAGCAGCAGCAACAACCTCTGATGAACTGTCTGTAACCCCTATTCCCCATCTCCCTGCACCGCTGTGTGGGGAGGAAGCAGAGATCAGGAAGGAGGGAGGGGTGGAGGGATGTTGGTTTTTAAGATTTAAATTACTTCTCATTATCCTGCTCTGATTCTGTTAGTAATAATTTTAATTAATATCCCCACTTCAAGTCTGTTTTGCCTGTGATGGTAATTGGTGAGTGATCTCTCTCGGTCCTTATTTCAACTCATGAACCCTTCACTATATTTTCTGTCTTCTCTCCAGCTGCAGAGGGGAATGATAGACCAGCTTTGGTGGGTACCTCATGTCCATCCAGCGTCAACCCACTACAGCAGAAAGCAACTGTTTAGGAACATATAGGCCGTGCTTTATTGTCTTTAGAGGCTATACCCAGTAAAGTCCAGTGATTGAATTCACATACTAATGTGCTCAAAGACTTTCATGCAGTGCTTCTGAAAAAGGATGATGACAGTTCTGGCTCCAGAGTTTACCACTCATATGGCATAGAAAGTCTTTCATTTATCCTGAAGTGTCCTATCAAGCAGTGGTGTTCCCAAATGCTTAATGAAAGGGGCAGGCCAGGATATAGCTGAATGACAGGGGCTTGTATCAGCTCAAATCTCCAAGTTACTTAATATTTAGCATATCAGCCCTGTTCCTTGTTCTGGGTAGGCTCAGAATCCAAGGGAACCTTTTGTAAAGTCTTATCTGCTCATTTCAATGTGCCTTTCAGACCTAAATTACAAATTAAAATTAATGGTGCCAAAAGAGTATAAATGTCTTACCCTCTTCATGCTTCCCCTCAGTCATCATCGCCCACTGTATACTGTGTGTGCTATTCTTTTAAGCTTAGTGGCCCCTGTAAATATATCTCCCTTTATGAGACCTGAAATGCAAGGTTGTTCAACTAAGTGTGTTATCTCCAAAGTTAGTAATGAATAAGACTCGTACAGTACAGCTCAATGTATACAGTCTTTCAGAAAGACTCCTCTACCTAACAATACACACAGATCCAGCATCCCAAACAGTTGTGTCCTCTTCATCAGTATGTCTGTGTTCTGTTGCTATTGCAGTCATATGTAATATCGTGCAATTGAAGTAGATTTGCAGTTCTGCTCTTTGATCCCAAAATTACATTGACCTAATTTTTTGTTTGTTTGGTGTTCTATTTTTATTCAGGCTTTGCTTTTTTGGAGTGGAGGTGAGAAGCTATATTTACTCACATATATTAACCATAGCACTTAAAAAAGAATAATGAATAATTTTTTTCTAAAGATTTTTTCAAGTATACCAGAGATGCTGAAGTTCGTCACTTTCCCCCAAGTAACATATTCTCTTTCTCTTGTTGGTCTACTACCTATATAGCTATTAAGGACTGGAAAAGAGCACCTTTCATCAGCCTTTTGAACACATTATAGAAAGCTGGGTAGAATTATGCACAAAGAGCAGTAAAGTTCTTCATATGCAGATTGGCGTATATTATCAGGTTTTAAGTCTATTCCACCTATCGCAGAACAACAGAGACAAGTTTTGGGAATCTTGATTTTTTCTGAAAAATGAAAGAGCTTCTTTTTTATCACCACTTCACGTCATTAGAATCTATGCATGTCGTATTAAAAACTTGTTAGACTGATAATTAAAATAACAAGGAAATGAAATTAGATATGGCATCATCTGATGGAGACTCTAGAGTACACAACATGAAAAAAAAAATCGTTGTGTTTCACAGATTTTTAAGAACATCTGAATTGCTCCTACTACAGTGTTGAAACAGTAAATTAGCATATGCTTATTCAATCACAGTAGTTTGTGCTTGAGCCATGACTGTCAGAGTGGCACGTCTAATACTGAAAATGTGCCAGAGTAGATGAGGAGAACTGAGAAATCCACTGCGTGAATTCACTGTGTGTCAGTGGTAATTATTAAGCCACAATGGTGTGCAGTACTCTGGTTTTTTAAACGAGGAATAATAGCTATTACTGGCAGAAGGGTTAACATGCAAAAACAAAGGAGCACAATGGAGGTACACACCACCTGTAACTGGAACCACTTCTCATGTGAACAGCTCTTGCATGTGTTGATGAGAATAATGTCTGACGCACAGCAAATATGTAGCAAGAATATTAATTCAAAATTAATATGAATTTAAATGTGATAGTAATCTTAGATTTTTCTTATGTAGTTTCATTGAGCACTTGGATGACATAAATGATCATAGCAAATCTGTTTTCACTGAAATGTTCAAATATGCACCTCAAAGTGTATGTTCAATCACACATATTTTATAAGATACTGTCCCTTTTAGTCATAGAAATGATACAGTGTGGTTATACCGAAAGGAGCCAAACTTACAAGACAACCTCAGACACAAAAGGTGGCTTTTTGGTGACATAACTGTATATCAATACCAGATGTCTGAAAAAGATTGAATTTAACTATTTTCACCATTCTGGTGATAATTAAGAGTGCACAGGTAATACAGTCAGGTTTTTTAAAGCATATCTGAGAAGTAATACAAAATTAAAAACATGGAACAGTAGTAAAACAAGTTTCCAAGAAAGCTTGTAGTCTATAGGAAGTCTGTGTAACACAGAGTGCTAAGGAAGAAATTAATCAGCCAAACAGCTTGCCATTACAGGTTTATACGCTACTCTTGAGTAATATGTAGTTTGTTCACTTTCTCTTTGCCAACCATTATCTAACAGTGCTAAGACTTCTTAATTAAAGAGATGATTCTTTAACTGTGAAATCTATATTCTATTATTTTCTCTGTTTACTGCTCAAGTTGACTTTTTTAAAGAGTCTTGACTCTCACTCTGGGTTGATTATTAATTTTACTAAGAGAAGTCTTTCAAAGTTTCTCTCCAAGAAGGAAACCTATTAGATAAAATTAAGTTACCTCTCTGGAGGAGAATAAATAAGTCTTTCAACATTGAAGTAGATTGACATTACACAGTAACATAAATATTAATATAAATGTAAAGCATAGCAAATTTTTCTCTACATTCTGATTTCGCTTTTTTACATGTATGTTTTTAGGACATAGACATTTATGATCAAACACATTTTCAAATACTTATGATTAAACTTTTGATTTCATGTTCTTCTTGGACATCACAGTACAATAACCTCAAACACTGTCACTTAAACTGTCCCTTCAGGACCCTAACTCACATTCAGAAAATTATAGAAGAATCACCATACTAGAAGGCACAAAAGTTTCCAGAATTTCTGGGATAGTTCTTCCCTTAATATTATTATGGAAATGATACTTTGATTACATGACAAGCTAATTCTAAAATAAAAATAGCTGTTGTCCAGCCTTGCTCTAAAAAAACACCTTCTTCCAAGAGCACTGTGTATTTTCGTTGTAACAGGACACTCTTGCTGAATGCAATATCAGATTCACAGGTTCTCAACTTTCTCTTTTGCTGTGCAGATTGGCAGCAACTTCCAAATTTAGTGTTTAATTAAAAATGAGACTTACATGCCATCACAAAGATGCAAGGGGTATTCTGCCACCACCACCACTTCCCTCACTTATCAGAGACACAGTAGAGCAGGTGAGCAGGAATAATATATGTAATCCTTTTTCACTGGAAGGGTGAAGGTAAAGCTCAGGCAACACAATGACAATGTTTGTCATGTTTGGAACATTTCCTGGGAATGGGAAATATTAACTGACCTGACAATTTGCATTTGCTCAATTCACTCATGAAGTTAACACAGCGGGTTTTAACAGTACTTCCCAGTCAGTCAGCTAGGTACATCTATTTCTCCTACTGTTTGCACCAGCTATTTGCTAAAATAATAGTAAGTAGTAAGATAAGGCAAAAATAGCCCTTGCAAGTAACCCCCACTAGCCATATTGAATTAAATACTTGCTATTTTTAATTAAGTGCATGTGTTAAAATTACTAGAAATCAACTGGAACTCCACAACATTGGAGGCTATGTAAGTTTTTTAGAGGAAATCTTTGTGCTATCTGCAAGTTAGGAGGAGAAAATGCTTTCACTTGCTGAAATCTGTGCATTTACCCTTCTCATCTGTGTATACAGCCACATCTATAACAAGGACAGATATATATATTAACAAGTCCTGCAGGTGTCAGGTCACATATGTCATCTTTACATGGGCAAGACAGAGAATGCAAAAAATACAATCCCTGTTGAATTCTGTGTTTGTATGACTGAATGGAACCAAAGATATATTCACTTTGTTTCCTCTGTTTAGGAAGGTATTGTCCTGTGGAACTTTTTTTTTCTCTCATGGGGAATGACCTGGTTTTAGTTCATGAAGCCATAGAAAATCTCTTTCTTGCAGCTCCTTTTTTTTTTTTTTTTTTTGAGAAAATGTTCAGAAACAGTTCTCCTCTGTGTAAAAAAAAGGATGGGTTTTCTTTTTTCTGGAACTCACTTTATTGTGCCCA
The DNA here is from genome assembly GCA_013397135.1 of Pachyramphus minor. Lineage (NCBI taxonomy): Eukaryota > Metazoa > Chordata > Aves > Passeriformes > Tyrannidae > Pachyramphus > Pachyramphus minor. Next base: position 51,969 of record VYXB01007850.1, on the reverse strand, counting down.
GCCTGTTCTATTCTTTAGACTCACTAGGTCTGTTTTGTTCTGTGAATTATTCCCTTTCTGAAGATCACTGTAGCCAGTTGCCACTTCTTTTAGGCTCCTAGTCTTCTGACTAGTTGTCCTCTTATTTTATCCCATTCTGAATCTTATAAGAGCTTAATGTGATGTTCTGAGTTGCTGACCCCATATAAAAAATACCGTAGACTTCAATAAAAGCCTTCATTACAAAATCAGACACATTAGGTCGATTTTTATTTTCCTAGTCTTTTTTGTTGGTTTTTTTTCCAAAAAAAATTTATGTTATGTTTCTGAATGAATTGGTAAAGAAAGTTCTATTTCTTGCACTTTTTTATGGCAATGTAACTCCACAAGGATTATCTTTTGCTTATGAGCATCCCCTGCTGTCCCTCTTATAATGAGCTGCTCACCCTATCAGGATGCTGTGGACAGCAATACTACAAATAAATTCCATAATATACATACACACCATAGCAGTAACAATGTAACATAATACATATAATAATAAATCCACTGTACCCCAGTCTGTAATTATGGACCCAAATGTCAAAGTTGTGAGACACAAGCTCTTTAAGGGAAATGAGAAAATGTTCAGCAAATGTGACCAATGCATTTATTAATCAGAAGTTCCATTCAGAAGCACCATGAGTAAATCTTTCTGTAAGAAATCAATAAATAGTAATAGTTGTGCCTTTTCAGGTTTATATACTTTTACACTAGTTGCTGTGAGATTCTTTAAACAACATTAGTTGTATTTCTCCTGTTAGTAGTGCCTCACTCCCCAGATGGCTAAGATAGAACAAATCAAAACAAACTGCCACCTTCTGGTGCTTTTGCTCTGTCAGCTGCCTACTTTGCAACACTTGCATATATATGCCAAATGCCTATCCAACACATATGAGATATGCCAGTACAATACACTGAGATCTGCAATAAAATTTTGTTAATGGGACCAAAACCTGTACTTTCATTCTGGTATCATTAGGCAGTAGGGCCTATACACTCTTCAATTCAAGTTTAGATTTAAAATTATGAAGATCTCTGAAAATTTCCAAGAGATTGGTATAACATACATAAAACAATAAGCAGAGCTGGATCCTATAGAATTTTAACAACTCATTTCAATTCTGACCAAGCAAGAATACTTAGAAACTTATTTCACTTATTTACACTCTCACTGTCACAGCAAGTTGATTTTAACTCCACATGAATCAACAAATACTATTTAAAATTATTTCTCACTAGCAAGGTGAAAATAGTTAGACCAAGATTGACTATTCCATAGTTTTATTATAGATGTGTATCACTTGAGTACTAAGAGGCAGGTCAATGATATAAAGAGAATGATTGATTCCGGTGCAGTGAATGGATTTATTAGAGCAGAACATAAATAGTCATGTGACTCTGATTTTCACAATTTTTCTTGACCTGTCAAGTTGTTGTCTTCATGAAGAACAAATGTGGGTTTTTTTCTCATATAACTCAACATTGCCTTCAAGATGCCTTCAACCCAGATATTATCATGTCATCCTTTGTATCTTAGAGATCTGATGGGTGTAACAACCCTGAAAATCTTAGGACTAAACTGTTTATGTTGACATCAGTCAATATTAAAATGCACTGCCATACCTCTGACCAAGTCACCCAAAGACAACTATGAAGATGAAGGTTACTTACATTACAGTTCAATAAGAATATATAAAGACTGTCTTCCTTTCATGAAATCTGTTGAATAATTGATCAAGAGAAATTTTAACTTGGATTTTGCCAAAGGAATGTGAAAGACACTTTGTCACAAAACAGAGTTTTTGCCAGCATAACTCTTTTTTGCCGTTGCTATTATTATACAATATGTGCTTATATAGTATGATGCCAGTTTAATCTATTGTGTTCCCCTTTTATTTTTTCTTTTTAGACTTTCTGTTATATACATCATAGGGAAAATAAAAACAGGATCAAAGCAGCTGAAATTATTTGAAGTATTTGTATCTCCAGATGTAGTAATAATTTAAAGCTTTTTTCCAATGTGTATAAAAGTAATGCACCAGCGTCAGATATCCCAAAACATAATATTGAGGTTATGAAGGTTTGAATTAGGATGCTAAGCTGTAAGGTTGCTTGATTTCCTCTAACGCTTTGTTGTATGAAAAAAAATATTTTCAGTCACACAGTGTTAAGCCCTGTGCTTATGTGTCCTAGTATAGGTATTTAAAATCTTTATGTCTGAGTCATCTTGGAAACTCCACAATGCAGATAAATCAGTACTTTCAGGTGATTCACATGCCCTATCTTAGACTACTACCTAAAGAAAGCCAGAATACTCTCACAAACTGCTTGTTTCTTTGGATTGATTAACCTATGGTTCTGGCTGTCTAAGGCATGAAAGTGTAACTCCTGTAAGTCTAAAACTAGCTGAAAAATAATAACTGTCCTTTCTCTTCTCAGTACCATAAATTATCCTCTCTATGTACCTCTCTGAAATATCTAAAATTGATTTTAAACATGGTTAGGTAAAACACTAATCAAGAACAAAGATGTACCTGCAGCATTCAATTGCTATCCATACCAGTACCTCTTGAAATTTCCAAATCTGCCTTTAGATGAACTGCGTTGGAAAGGTTAAGATGGGAATTTGATAGGACTAAACAAATCCTTTATGTATTGCATGTTGTGCTATGGGATTTCAGCTATTCTGTAAAATCATAGCAGCACTAGTTGGAAATTATCTCTGTATATGGCCTACTCTGAGCAATAATCAAGCAAAAGTTCATCTGCTTCTATTGCATGGAACAGGACCATTGACAGAACCAGATTGTTTCAGTCATGGCTTTGTGTAGCGCAGTCCTGAAAACCCCAAGGTTTTTGCTTCTCTCAAGGAACTTTTCCAAAGTTGAAATATCCTTACAGTGCAGATTTTTTTTCCTAACCTGCATCCCGAATCTCCCAAGACAGTACTTGTGGCTGCTGCACTATCTACTGGCACCTCTAAAGAAGGAGAGTTTGAGTCCACTATTCTTGCAACTCTCCCTCAGTTCGCAGCAGTCTGCAATTAGAAAGATCAATGTACCTCCAGTTCATGTGTTTTGTATATAATAGTTAAATGGAGGTGATTTGTGCTTCTGTTTTCTAAATTTGGGGCTTCAAGGAAAAGAGTAAGGTGGCAGCTGGGAAGTTCTTTTGTTTCTTGACAAATTCTACAATATAAAATCTTTGTTGGAACACTTTTACTTGAAAATTTCTGGGTTTTTATTGACTGAACACATTAAACCACTTTAAAAATAAATATGTCCATCTCACAAGTGAAGAAAAGTGCTGAAGTGTGAGCGAGTGAGTATGTGAGTCAGTATTAGCTGGCTAAACTCGGCTATGTGTTACTTTCATTTTCCACCAAAAAATTCAATCAAATTCCCAGTATCCTGACTACTGCTGTAGTAGATGCTAATTCCATTTTTGATATAAATAAAGAAGACAAAGGAAGTTTTTTATCATCTCATGATGATGGTGCTACTTGCTCAGCAAGGAGCATTTATTCTAGTTCAAAGCACAATATTTTGAATGCATCAAACACTGCCCGGTTTAAGAGGAGAGAGTTCTAACAGTTTCTTAATCCTATATGGAGTATTTCAACAGCTGTAGGTAGTGTGTTTCTACAAGATTACTGTCAGATAGAAATACAAAAATACGACAAGTAAACAAGAAAATAAAGATATGGGTGTCCTGAAATGTAAGTAGGTCTTGTGAACAACATACTTTTTATTCAAAGATTATTTTGAAAATACAAGATAAATTATATATGTAAAATAGACTTGCATTACACCCACAACTTTGTTTGCACTTCATGAACATTAGGACAATATCCTTTGTCAGGAGAGTTCACAGAAAGAGAGGTCTTAACTTTCAAGTTGATAAATAAAAGTTACTGTATGATTTTGTAAATTTTTAGACTACAAAATTTTTAATATTTTATCCAGTCAAGCGACAGAAATAATCCTAGATGGTTTATCAGACTAATAGTCAACAAATAAAAAGCTATTAGAAAATTTAGGACAGTACTAAATTATCTATAATTTGTTTTTAAAAATTGCATCTCTTTTGAGTAACTAATTTTTCTAAAGAAACTGCAATCTCTTTGTTACGTTTCGCAAGGACAGAATACATGTACTATTGTGTACTGTTAAAGAAACTACAACTGTGATATCACAGCTAAAAGAGATGTTTATTTTTCATCAAGCACATTCCTGCATCAAGGGAATTGTGAAAAGCATTGAGATTGTGTAACATTATACACCTCATTGACATGAGCTCATGTGATTTCCTACCTAACCAAAATAAAGAGAAATAGTGTATATGGTCTAGAAAACAAAAAATAAGTAAGCTGTTTCACCAGCTTTGGGAATAGAGGCAAAATTTACAGTCCATTCCTTTTGACTAGGATATTTATAGTTGGTAACAAAATGGACTGTGGATTATTGGCTGGCTCTGAGAGCAAGTAGCACGCCATGACTCATATCCTCATGGATCTAGTCTCACCCCCCATTCAGAACAACATGGCCTCATCTTTACTGACTTTGGGAATGCTCCCCGATAAGTCTTTCAAATTCAAAAGATTCAAAAAAAGAGAAATTCAAAGGCGATATATTTATGTCAGCAGTTCATCTACCTCTTGAATCCAAATGAGAAACCACACAGACAGAGGCAGGTCTACTGTCAGAGTCAACTGCAGGTACTTCCACTTGAGAACATGAAAACACACGTCTACTTTTCTCCACTGAACTCCTTGAATATTGTACCACACTGTATGAAAGGAAGGGAACATTTAGTTATTTTTCCAATCAAAGCTTGGTTTTGGAAAGCCAGAATTAGTAATTAATGCTATCATTGTTGTATTACCTTTCTTTATTAAAATATGTCTTGGAGAAGGCAAAACAGGCATAAAATAAGATTTCCACAATCCTAGGTAAACCAGACTTTGATGGAGAAATGTGGATTCTCTAGTTATGTAAGTTAATTGGTCACTTGAGTTGAAAACTTGAGTTGAAAAAATTGGAAGTTTTAGAATATTAAAGGAGTGAGATTTTGGTAAAGACTTTCAAGCAGGAGGTACCATTTTGGAGAGGATTATATGGTGATGATGTCTCTTGTAACAAAGCATTGGAATTATGACCAAAGAAATCTCCCCCCAAATCCATGTTTTTTATTTTCCTGCTTTTAAAAATGCACTGATATTTAACTGTAGGAAAAAAAAAAAAGCCTAGTCTCTTCCTGCAGCATGAGTAGAGCCTTAAATAGTAGGAGTGGCATTTTGTCTTTGATTCTTCTTTTAGTATTACCCGGTCATTTATGTTTTAAATTCCATGTGAACAGTCTATCTCAAAAATAATGCCACTATTTTTTTTCTAATGATTATATTATACATACTGAGCTAAATTCTATAGCTCTTATCATAAAACAATAATACTTTGCATTAAGAGAAATAAATTTTCTCTTACTGATGACTGCCTTTTTTCCAGAGATGATTTGTGATTTCTTCTGAAGAGAGGAAGATGTAGTTAGCTAATGTAAGCTATCACAGCTGTACAAAAAGAAATCCACACAATAGTAGACAAATCTTCATTGTCACAGGGTGATTCATGCTAGGTTTTGTTTCCTTCTAGCAATTTTCTAATTAAAATCTGGAGTTTTAAAAGTATTTTTTGTGCTGAAACTGCATAGCAGTGGTGGAATTGCAAGAGATTACCAAGGTAAACACTACATATAGCTCTGTGAACACTTCAAGCTTGCCTGAACTTGTATAGTCTCTAACTTTACCCTCACTCTTCATTCCTCAACAGGCTCCTGCTCTCTCTCCCTTCAGCCAGCAGAAGTACTTATGGAGCCATGCAACAAGTTAGACTGAGCTAAATTAACTTTTCTCTCACCACCATTGGGTTTTTGGTTTTTTTTGAGGGGGAGGGTAGTTTTAACTTAGATCCACTGCTGACCTTGTTCACTTTCTGGCTACGTGGATACCAATCTCAGCACTAATGGTTGTAGAAAAGAGAAGGAATGAGTATCCATATTCAGCAGAGGGCTCGTCAAGTCTTTCAGTATCTGGATAAAAAAATCTCAATGAATCACAATATGAATATGTCACGGGTTAGGAATGGTACTCCCCAATTGAGTGTCCCCACCAAGACTCTCCAAACCATGTGCCACTCACTCACTTCCTCACTTTCCCCCCCTCTCTCTCCCCCTGTATCAGGCTGGAGAGAACTGGAGACACGAAAGATAAAGATCATGAGTTGAGATATGAACAATTAGCTGGAAACAGCAATGATATAAAAAAACGAGCAGTAACAGCAACGACATTAATGACAAGAAAGGAACAATTGACACGGAAAACCCCTGACAACAGACAATGCTGGACAGCTCACTCCACCATGTTTACTCAGCTGAAAGGGTTCCCTTCTCCCCCAGAAGAGACTCTCTTTCCCCCATGAGGTGACCCAGAATTAGTTTTCAGCCCTAGCCATGCCCTCTCCTGGCTACTGCAAAAATTCTGGACTCTCCTGGACGGAACCAGGACAAAATGCTACAGAGAGTACATCTGCAAAAAAACATGCCACTGGAAATAAGTAATGTCATGCCTCATGTGACACAATAATCAGAATCATTAAATTAATAATTTTGTTCATAATTGAAAAATAATAAAATGGCATTATGCCCTCAAAATTCAAGAAATCCTCATATAACATTCAAGTATTTGTCTGGAGTATATTTCTCACAAATTAAATTGATGTATTTCTCTGGGTAACAAATAATCTCCAAACTCACAGATTTCTAAGTGCTGCTGAAAGAGTGTGTGTCTAGTTGGTGGAAATCAGACACAAGGACAGTGTCTTCAGAATGTGGCAGAAACTACCTATTCTGACACAATTTGCAGATTTAGAGCTTCACAGAAAGCTTTGTACTGATGTCCATATCTTACATTTTGTTGTATTTCCCATTATGTTGCTCTAAATTTTGTTGAATTGTATATTCGCATTCTGAAGCTTTTTAATTTCTTTTTGAGTGTATTTCCTGATTCTGTGTCCCATTCACCTGTCAGATCATTCTTCAAAGCTAATACTAATTGTGGATTTAGTTGACATGTATAGTGAAAATATCAATGGCAGGGTATTTTTAACACATAATGGCAGCTACAGATTTAGTCCTGTTCAGTATGAATTTCTGACAGTTATTGTCCCATATAATTTAGGATTTAATTTTAAATAGAGAAGTTATCATCTGGTGATTAAATGTTCCTTTTTATCTCATTTGTATCAGTTGTCAGTGCACAGAGGGATTACCATGATCAATTCAAATGTATGAATGGTTGTGCCACCCATGAAAATATGTTAAAACTGACTCAATAGAATGAAGCAGTGATGAAATGCTTGCTCTTTTAATTTTTCTGACATCTACTGTTATGGCAGCTTACAAGAACTTGCAGTGTGAACTGTGCAGTGCCAGACTGTAGAATAATTCAGAAGTTCTTGTTGACTAGAAAACCCCTTTTGCAGTAGTTTTGCCTGGTAAACTTTTAAATTTTAGATCTGAGCCATATATTTCACTGAACTATTCCATGGCAAAAGAGTAGTACAAAAGGAAACCTAGGCAAATATTATGATAAAATCCCTGATTTACAAACTTGATACCATTACCTAATCTCAAAATTATTCTTTCAAATAATTTAAAAATTTTCGCTCGATATTTATTTTTTGTTTGTTTGTTTTGGGTTTTTTTTGTTATTCATACACAGAAAGAAGTGGAATGACTCAGAATTATAATCAAATCTCAGCTTCCATAGCCATTAATAAAAAGTTATCAGAGATTGGTTTTGCTGTTGTTTGATTCTTTCAGAATGTGGAAACCTTAACTAATGCTCTAAAGTTATAAATTATGCTTGAACATAAAGATTTTTAAAATTCTATCATAAACAAAATAATTGTCAGAGAAAAAAGAAAAATTAGTGCAAAAATAACTGTTGCTGATAAAGTTCTATTTATTTGGAAATAAAAAGCTATTTGCCTAATTTCATATTGATGCCCAAAAAGGCACAATAAAACTGTTTAGAGACAGAATTTTAGCCTTTAAACAGCAAAGGTATTTATTTTGAGCAAGGTTGGGGTGCTAGCTGGTTCGCACCAGACAAACTAGCTCCGAAGTTGTCAGTGAAAGGTCAGGTTATTTATACAATTTTTAGGAGTGATTACAACATCTTTACATACATATTCATATGATTGCAACACCTAGTTATAATATTCATAATAGGCAGTGTCTGGGCAGAGTCTGGGGTGGAGTCATCCTTTTGGGGTGATGTTCAATGGGAGATCCTGTTTCTTCAGCCTCAAGGGGTCATTTTCAGGCTCTTCTTCCTCGGCTGAACTTTTCAACTCCCTCAATTTTGCTGACTTCATGATAGTGAATTTTGCAAGACTTCTGGACCGAGGCCCCTATTTCACCCCTTATCTCTTCTACCCTGTCTCTATTTATGTAGGTGTGTAAACATTCCTTTTGGTGTATGGTACCATCCTTCATTTGGCTAATCCCTAAACCCTGGTTTCTGTCTCTAGCTAAGCATTACACTTCTCAGAGCAAGGTCCCAGGATCAGCATTCTGAGTTAACTCTTTAGGCCTTTGCTCCATTTCAATATATAGGAAAGAACAAGATTTTCATCCACAGATGCCTGCACCAAGTTCATCTTGGACTCAAACTGAAGTATGAAATATTTATAGCCTGGTTTTGGTTTAATACTGATGTTTGGTTTTAAGGAGGACTCCCAGTCTGAGTAACTAGGTATTGCAATAAAAATATGGACCTCAATATTATCTCTGAGAAAATATTTTAATTTATATTTAACACTGTTCATTTGAAATATTTCTGTGGATATAAAATCTACCAATATCAACTGGTCCTGTCATAGCAAATAAACTATTAGGCTTTGGGAGTTTTTTTGCACATTTTGATGAGATAAATACTCTCTTTCCAAAACAGGACAGCAATAAATATAATTGCACAGCTCAAGGTTAAGTTTGGGGTTGCAATCAAGTGCACATAACCAAAATTGTTTTCTTTACAACAATTCCAAACAAAACAGATTATTCAGGAAATAAGTTACTTTCCTGTACTTTGCTTTTTAAAAGATGATTTTCCAAGATCAAGAACTAATTTTTAACCTGTTAACAATTTTTTTATTTTATTTTTTAACATACTGCTGATCATTATTGCTTTGTGTCCTGGTTATCCTGTATAAAATTGTTTCTGGTGCCTTGCCACTTCTACTCTACATATAATGTTAAAATTATATAGATTAAATAATACATACATAAATGATGTTTTCCTATTGATATGAAATGTTTTAGAACCATATAACTATAGAATTGGTTTTAATTGCATAAAGCTGAAGAGTCTATTTCATGTTGCTTCAAAGTAAATATCATTATTGTAGCAATTTAACTTAATATACCACAGGTAGGAGCAGACTAGGACATCATGATATTAATTCCCAAAAGACTAGGTTATGCTTGTCTCCACTCTGCTGAAGGAAGTAAGTATAACTGCACTCAATATTTTCTTTTTCCACCAGAGTATTTGGGTCAAGGAGAAGAGTCTCAGATCTGTGCTTACCATGAATTCAAGCTGTCATGACAGGTATTCCAAAAGGATTCATATTTTGCTGCAAGTTTACAACACAATTAAAATCCTTTCCTCTCCTTACTTATACCACTAGTGTGGAGCAAGATGGTAACTGAGGTGTAATCAATGGAGCTCAGGTCACTACAACCAATGTAGTGTGGGTGTTTAGCTTTCCCAAAATAGAAACACAAGCTAAGTCAATAATAAATATATATATACATATATATAAGCACTCTGTTTGGTACAAATGTTTATATTTTTCCTAGCTCGTCTGACAAAACATTCAAATACTTGATATATGTATATCTAACAAGAGAGATCCTGAGCTCTGTACTCATTACAACCTATAGGTATTCCCAAACAAACACCACCTACATTTTCCTTTTTTCCAGATGTTCTCAAGCTATTAATGTAGTAAGGTTTGTCTGATTCATTAGTCAAGTCAAAGAATTTACTAAAGTTATTGGCAAAACTGGCTTGTTTAACATTTTGTGCATAAAGAAGACATGATTTTAAAGTTAATTGGAGGATCACTTAAAGTAAAGAGAATCTGAGCTTTCAGCATAAGCCAACTTTTCATCAGTACAGATTCACTAGATTCACTGTCTAATCACCCACCAAAAAAAAATGAAAAAAGAGCCCCCAACCTTTTGTTCATTTACATTCATTCACTTGTCCTTAGGGAAACTATGAAAGATGTCATTTAACGTTATAGAGAAAGACTTGACCCTTTATCCTTAGCTAGCAATTTATATGATGAATCCATTATAATTTCAAATCTTGAAGACTGTGCGTGACTGTTTCCCCAGTGCACAATAACACAGCATAATATATCTGCTTGGTATAGAGTAGATAAAACTCCATATGTATAAGAAGTACTCTGCTGTTGAGGATACAAGACATAGATCAGAAAAACATTCGAGTCTTTGAATATAGCATAACATGTCATTCTCATACCCATCCCACAACAAAAATTTAAACAGCATCTAATGATGTCTGTTTCCCAAATACACACAGCATTTGCCATGTTCATACAAGATTTTATATTAAAAATATGACTATTGGAAAACAGTATCAATTCTTTATATGGATGATATACAGTATCATACACGATAGCTAAATCAATACTATTTTAAGATATTTTCCCTCTATTTTCTAATATTCAAATATCCACATCCTTGTACATATTAGATAGATATTATACTGATATTAGGTTTGGTATTTGATATCTGATATTGGATTTTAGAGAGATGATGTTATAGAAAGATGCATTTTAGGTTGAAACCATATTTCTCTATAGGAAGGTCTAACGACATGCATAGTATTGTTTCAATGCATTAACAAAATTATAAAGGTAACTTCAATTTATAAAAAAAAGTTCATTAAAACTATCCTAATTTATATATCCCCAAAACTGTGAAAGATTTTTTTGGATTGATTTCAAGCATTTCTGACCCAAAGAGGGTGATCAAAGTTTCGAGTTCATTTCCTACACTACACCACACTCATAGCCAGTGGATATCGACATTGACGAAGAAACTACTTTAAAACTCCTATGTTTTGGGAAAAGACAAAAAGAAGAAAAATGCATTTTTTTAGTATTTTTATTGCATATTTCCATTTTATTTATTTTAGTTGCGTGCAGTACTACTAGGACTCTGCTAGCAAGGTCTTTTTAAAGTGGAGTAATATATATTCATGTAATTTGGTGGGTGGAGGGATTTGAATCAACAAAAGATTTTATTAAACTTCTTATTAATTGCACTAATGCAATTTTTTTTTAGTTCTATTCAGTTTAGCCATGATTCTAAAAAAAAGTTTCTCCTAATAATTTTAAATAGGTTTTGCTTGGATATTCAACCCTTCAAAGTAAAGATTATATTATGAAAAAATGTATACACATTCTGTCAATCCTTAGAATAGGTTTTATTTATGTGCATAATGCTAGTATTGATTTTATTAGTGTTGATTTAAAATCTATTCTTGTAGTGGATATGTAATATTAGAGTTCAATATTGGTTTCATAATAGCCTTATCAGTTCTAGGAGATACTATTTTGCTCTTAATAACTTGCTACAAAATCAGTGCTAATCAAAGTTACTTTGATTCTGGAATGTTATTTTTCATGAAAATTGGGCAAAAGAGAAGATGTTCTTTTCATTTGTAGCTCATGGTATTCATTTGTAGCTCATGGTGTTCATTACAGCTCTAAATTGCGTAAGTCTCTCAGGGAAATGTCATCGTTTTTATTGACATAACAACTGTTTTTAAGCTGACAGAAGTTTGATGAATCTCCTGCTGCAACTTCACTTAAATAACTTTTAAATAATGGGCATATACCAGTCAAGTACTTGAGATCATTTTTAAAGAACTCTAGCATTTACCTTTAATCTGACTGCAGAACATCGATGGATTTTCTATATTTCATAAATTTGAAAAACCAGACTCATATATAGAACAGATAAGGAGATAGGATATGTCTTTATATGGAAATTGTAACTTGGTGCCTAGTGATTAATGAACAGTTGTAGATTCTGAGTTTGTGATAACATCTGTTACATTTACATATCTATGACAAGTTATCATGTGCCTATCTGTACATCATATCTGTAACATTTGTGATAACATTATATTAGGAAGAAATTCTTTACAGAGAGGGTAATCCAGCAGTGGAATGGGCTGCCCAGGGAGGTGATGGATTCCCCATCCCTGGAAGTATTTAAGAAGAGACTGGATGTGGCACTCAGTGCCATAGTCTAGTAACTGCAGTGGTAGTGGATCAAGGACTGGATTTGATGATCTCAGAGGTCCTTTCCAACCCATCTGATTCTATGATTCTATGATTCTATCTATTTAAAATTAACAAAGTTGACTTTACAAGTAAGATTCATGCCTTTTGACCATCCATCTTTTGAATTACAAATTAACCTGTGTACTCTAAACTACCGTCCAACATTCTTATGTACATTTTCCAGCTCTGCCATATTCAATTATTTTGTACTTCGGGAATGGTCTGACTTAGAAAACTCATAAAAAAATTTACTACAATGAGATTTGCCTGATCATCTTCCAATTTGAAACACTATATTTAGTTTCCGGTTATGACTAACACATTTTATTGTTTATGAAACTTCTTAGAAGTTCATTATAGTCATAGCTGTTGAGATAAGATACCAGATAAGGTTAATTAATAAGCTAGATAAATTAATTAACTAATTAATTAAAAACAAACAGAGAAGAAATTTTTAGAATTGTTAGAAATTGTTCCTTCCAGATTGTTGATCAACAGTGTTTATTAAAATTTTTAAGAATAATATTTCTATATCAAAGGATAATAAGTTTGTAAATACTTATGCAGAAATCTTAACAAGATATAATTTTAGAAATATCATTAAAACAGGCACATAGCTGTTCAGCATGGACACACATTTATTTATCTGAAACTGATCTCTGCCATGAAAGGACTTGTAAATCTTTGAGGATTAAATTGCTCCTAATTTTACTCCACACATCTTCATTTCAATTTAAACACCAGAAATTTTGCATTTCCCTGTAAAGGAAGTCCTCTCATGGAATTTCTTGTGCAAAATGAAGACTTGAAATGTTGAAGAAACCCTGGACCTTCACATTCCAAAACTGGAGGAAGTTGAGACATGAAATCACTACTTAAAATGCATTTCTTTATGGAGTCCGCTATCTTCTATAGTCACTTTTGCTTCAAACTGGAAAAAAAAGGCCTTGAGGTGTTTCACGCACACTCCATTGTGACATCTGTAGCTTCAGAATCATTCCCAAATATCCTGCCATATGTCAAGGGGCTTTCCTGGTTACTTGTAGTTGCTTGAAGATCCTTTTACCACCAATTAGCAAAAGAGAGCTATGCATTTTACATAGATGTATGTGTTTTTTCATGTTTGGTAAGCTAGCTAGAGAAGTTAAGCTTTTCTTCTAGTGTTCCATGAACTTACTGTTGAGGATTAAGACACCCACAGAAATAGGGTTAATTGTCAATATTACATAGACAAAGTCAACTTTAACAAATACGAGGGCAAGGTGGAAACAAAAAGAATTGTTTACTTACTAAATTCAAGATACAAACTGTTTACAAAGATTTATCAAGAGAAACACATACACAAAAGTGAAATGAAAGAACCATCCATCACTCTGGTATTCATAGTAACTTACATTAAAATAATTCATGGCACATGTTAAAATGCACTTATTCAGGGCACCTGGATTGTTCTTTGTTAGTTTAAACATTTAACTAGTACATCACCATTCCTAAGACACCTATTGACAGCCAATTATTTAGAGTATTTGTTTAGTGAATTAGAAATTATAGTGTGCTGGTTTGGGCGGAGTTTATTTTCTTCACAGCAGCTGGTGTGGGACCACATTTTGGATTTCTGCTGAAAGCAGAACAATGTTAATAATCAGACATGTTTTTATCATTGCTGAGCAGTGCTTACACAGAGCCAAACCCTTTTCTGCCTCTCTTCTGCCCCACCAGCAAGGAGGCTGGGGTTGCACAAAAAGCTGAGAAGGAACACAGCCAGAACAGCTGACTCCAACCAACCAAAGGCATATTCCATACCATATGGTGTCATGCCTAGCACATAAAGCTGGAGAAAGAAGAAGGGAGGGGGCAGGCACTCAAAGTGATGGCTTTTGTCCTCCCCAGTCACTGTTACGTGTGATGGGGCCTTGCTTTCCTGGGGATGATTAAACACTTGCCTGCCCATGGGAAGCAGTGAATTGATTCCTTGTTTTGCTTTGCAGCTTTTGTTTTCCTCATTGAAGTTTCTGTATCTCGAGCCATGAGTTTTTTTACTTTTATTGTCCCAATCTCTGCCCCATCCCACCAGGGAGAGACTGCGCCTTAGATGGCAGCTGGGGTTAAACCATGACAGATGACCATAGATTTAAACTGTCAGTTGTCTGGGAGTTTGTATAAAACCACAAAGTGTGTTTATTCTCTTAAGCTATATATAGAAGCACAGAATCATGGAATGATTTGGGTTGGAAGGGACCTTAAGGATCATCTAGTTCCAACAACTCGTTCCAACAACTCGTTATAGAATTATAGAATCATTTAGATTGGAAAAGACCCTTAAGATGCTGAATATATTAAAGAATAAATAAAATTTTTTGTCCAAGCAGGTTGTCTACGGACCACTAAGGGCCACACAGGCAGTAGTAAATTAAAATTTTTGGAAAATCTGATTCCAAAATAAGAACAAGGATATATGTTTAGAACATGTTTCACATTCTCCAGTAATATATTGCTCATTACATTTTAGTCTGACAAGTCTGACCTGCCTCCTGATAAGAATCTTCCTGCTTCTTTTTCTTCAGTATTTGACCTGATTTTACATGGAGAACAGGTGCCAGTCAAAAAACAAAACCAAATTATAGTAGATGCTCATATTTTCTCCCTTACCTCCAAGGTAGCTTGAGGCCTGGCTTATTCAAATGAAAATATTTCATGTTCTCCAGGATCAAGAACAGAACTGAATGCTCAGACTTGAATGAATATGAATATGATTTTCTTTTCATTTTCTTCAAACAATACACACGCTTCTGATTCTTTTGATACTTTTGGTCTCAGAAGTTTTTGCTCACTATGTAGATTTGCATGTTTAAAATGGGAGTTATTAAGGTGTGGTATTCCCTGACAAAATTCTAGCTAGGTTATTACTACTTCTTAACATGAAAAATTATATCATCTTTGAACACTTCACCCCAAGCTAGTCAAAGCAGAAGTAGCTTCCAGCATTTTTCAGCATCTTACAGTGTCAGAGTGTTAGTGTACTAGGTATACAGAGTGCATCAAACCTGTTATTGATCCATGAATTGTCTCACAGAATAGATTTTTTCATATATATATGTGCCTGAGACTAATCAAAAGTACTCAAGCTATTAAATAGTTATTACCAAATGCGTTTAGAATCCTGTCTTCACTAACAATGAAGGGAGGGATAATATTTTTTAAAAGATCCATAGGTCCTCCTAAAGCCAAAAGGAACTCACTGGGAGAGTCAAAAAAAGTTTTTCCCTTATTAATATCATGGGCAGTAAATCCACGGGAAAAAATACAAATGGAGCCTGATTGTCTAGTGCTGTCATTCTATTGCCTTTGTTGAAGAAGTTGTGTTCTACAGCAAGGTGAAGCCGTTTTAGGTCTTTATGACTACATAGCACTTAGCAGATGCCATTACTATAGTCAAATTATACATGTATTATTTTAAATAATTTTAGAGACAGAAATTATCATATAAACTGTTCAAATATTTTTTCAATCTTTTCACATTAATTTTTACAATCAATAATATCATATAGAGTAATTCTTTATATTTGATCTATATTTCCCAATCTTACTTAGAAATTCTGGGAAATAAACCAAAAACAGATGTCAGGATTTACAAAGCTTTACCTTATGCATAAAAAGAGGCTCTGTACAGATGGACCTGTAGATATTAGTGCCACTATTGTACATTATCCATATGGACCATAAGATTTATGGCGGAAGTAATTATTTTCATATTCATCTTTTCATACAAGTTAATGCTCCCTGTTTGCACGGCTTTTCTCTTTCTACTTCACAGCATTGGAAAAGCAGGAATAAAGCAACGTAAATATTGAAGAGTTTTTGCATGGTAGGTCAGACACAATGCATTAATTATTGTTGTAATATCTTAAGATTCTTCTTCTCTGAGCATGGCAACATAAAGCATTCAGATGAGCACGGTCGGTGTTTTCATATCTGAGGTTCCTGCAGACAGAGTTTTATATGATGGAGTGCATGGAGCTAACAGGCAAGAGGTAGTCAGTTGATGACATTATCTAGGACAGGAAAAAGTTGTTACAGCACCTTAAAGTTGTTGCAGCACTCTATTTTCATAACAGGTCTGTTCTCCAGGACCGTAAGACCCAGGCTCCTCTCACAAGCTCATCAAAGGTGTTTTACGTTATAAAGATGCAAGGCTCCAAAAATCCACCCAACAGATTTATTAAAAGGGCTTTCAGGTTTTTTATACCTTAAGGTCATGCATGGGAAAAATGCTTCGACACTTTTCAAGGGGACAAAATAACAGTTTTACAGGCAAACTTTGGAAAATAAGGGAACTTCGAAAAGGTTTAAAACAAGTATTCAATCAACATAAAGCATTTCACAAAGCATTGAGTTAGAGAATTCCACCTGATCCAGGTTTAAGCCACCCAAATATCAAGAAGAAGAAATTAGGACAAGAGGAGGAAATAAAGAAAGAAAGAGACAAAGAGAGAGAGAAAGAGAATTAATAGCTACTATCTTAGATCCACTGGATCCAGCTACTACAAGTCCAAGGACAATAGGACCACAAACACATGGAGGCCTCATGATGTTTGTTTTGTTTGCTCTGGACTTCTGTGGCCAGTCTCTCCCCCTAGTTGAGTCTTCCAGTCTGCCAGCCATTCTGGGACAGGGTTAGGGGCTCCAGGGCATGTGGTATGGGGCAGTGCTCCTGGCGTGCCAGGGACGGACAGCTGCACCAAAGGCTCTCAAGGAGGTGGGATTTGGGGACCCACCAAGAAGGTGGAGCACCATCCCACCTTGGTAGAACCCAATCTGTCCTCTCCCACACACTCAGAGTTGTTTTGAGCCAGTAATAACTTTGTAATAACTTTTTTGAGTCCCTCACACAGGACTTACTATACTAAATGATTGGGAATATACTCAAACCACATTTATTACTAAAGCTCATGTCCTGCTATCAGCCAGCTACAGGTCCTGCAGCTAGTTAGGTAGAGATCCAACGGATGGGATATAGCATAAGAACCATAGGGCGGACTATTCTCACCACTCAAAAGAAAGACTTCTCCAATGATTACCTTAAAGACTGAGAAAAGATTTAGGATTAGGTCTATATTGAGAAAGGTCATGGAAGTAAAAAACCAATAGGATTTTTTTACAATCCTTTAGCAAAGGCTTTTCTGTGGTTTTTGCCCTGGGTTCGTACATGAGAATATCTGTACTTCAGACTCAATAAGCACAAATTGCAAATGGTTATGAAAAAAATAAATACAGAAATATAATTTCTTATATTCACAAATACAAAGATAGAGGTGCCCTTTCCAAGATTATGTTATTCTCTCTTTTGAGTGTGGTTTAAAGTATTGATGCTTGCATATACAGATCTCTGAATAGATAGTGCACATAGTTTCCAGTTTCTACTGTATCTGAGATATTCAAAGCCATAAATAAAACAAGTAATATCCAATGATCTTTACAGGAAAAAAATCATGCATGTAAACTTTTCCCTTTAAATCTTCTATTGCTCTTCAAACATTCCAATTTCCCTATTTTGCTTTTTAGTTATATCTATGAAGTTTTCATTGTCTGATGACACACAATATTGAGGTATTCTCTACTGCTAAATGTTTCAGGACTGTGATGTGTCTTCAGGAACCACAAAGTTTAACTGATTTCCATTTGTGAAGTCATTTGAGATCCTCTGATGAAGGGTACTAAAAAAAAAGGTATTCTTATAATGAGTTACTAAAAAGTGATCTCTTGTAGTGTTTAACATGTCAATTTGCATAAATCAGATCATATTCATTATAAGTTTGGAGATTTTATTTCTTTTGTCTTTGGGACTGACAAAAATCCCATAAATAACAGCAACAGAAATACACACACACACCCCATCTGAATAACTTATTAAAAAATTCTGAGAAAACAATATAGAACAATACAAATTCTCCTACACAAAATTATACATGAGTATTTCAAACTAACAGCATAGCAACAAAAGATTAGTTTTGAACACTTGCAGAGAGGAACACATTTCAGAGAAATTTGTTTCTGAAATTATGGCAAAAATACACTGGTTTCAGATGAAGGGTTTTTTTCTCTAGCAAAATAAATAATTTTCAGTTTAAAAATAAATTTTGCTTTCTACTGATGTAATTTTGTCCTTGGCTTCCATAGACATGATTTGCTTAAGCTGAAAGGAAATAACAGCTGTGAAGTAGTTCATATATGATGCATGAGAGCATAATGTGAAACAAGATACCTAAATCACAACAAGAAACAGAACGTTGTTCAGCTTAAAGCCTGAATCCACACTACTTACTCAGGAAAATTTTGTTCATTGTGCCTGCAGAGGCCCAAGAGTTTCTTGCTAAACATGCCACTTAAATTGTAAAACCAAATTATATTGTGAATAAGGTCACAAGGAAACAGGGTTAAGCAGGATATTAACTGATAAATATATGAAATGTAAAAAATAATTTTAAAAAGTGGACGTACCACTTAATTCTGAAGATTGCTTATCTTCATGTGACGTATTTAGCAACTTAGCAAACTATATTTAAGAAGGATTGTTTACAATTTCTGTATTACATTTAAAGGTTTCACTTACATGGTTACACAGAAGCTATCAAAACATCTATCAACCTGATTATGGAAGACACTTTCCCAACAAACTACAGATGAATGATGTTATTCCTCAAAGCTATTATTCCTCAGACTATTGAAAATATAGGATCCAAATCATTTAGGTTGGAGAAGATCTTTAAGACTCTGTCATGGTTTAGCTGCTGGAAGCCACTAAGGCCCACACATCTGCTCACTCGCTCCCCACCAGGTGAGCAATCAAGATCAGGAAGAGAATTGGAAGGGTAGAAGTCAGAAAACTTGTTGGTTGATATAAAGGCAGTTTAATAAGGAAAGCAAAAGCCATGTACACAAATGAAACAAAACAAGGCATTAATTAACTGCTTCCCATGGACAGGCAGGTGTTTAGCCATCTCCAGGAGATCAGGTCCCCATCAAGCCCAACTGTTACTCGGAAAGACAAACACCATCACTCTAAACATCTGCCCTTCCCCCCACTTTATCTACTGAGCATGATGTCATATGGTATGGAATATTCCTTTGGTCAGTTTGGTCAGACACACCTGTCCCAGCTGTGTCTCCTCCCAACCTCCCATGCACCCCCAACTTCCTTGACATTGTGACAGTACAAAAAGAAGAAAAGGCCTTGGCTCTGTGTAAGCGCTGCTCAGCAATAACAAAACATCTCTATATTATCAACTCCGTATTCACCACAAATTCAAAACATAGCTCCATATCAATCACTGTGAAGAAAATTAACTACCACAGCCAAAACCAGCACAGATTCCAACCATTAATCCGTCACTGCCAAGTCCACCACAAAAATGTGCCCCCAAGAGCCACACCCACATATCTTTTAAATAACCCCAGGAATGGTAAGACAGCCACCTCCCTGGGAAGCATGTTCCAATGTCTGACAACCCTTTCCATGAAGAAATTTTCCTGAATGTCCAAACTAAACCTCCCCTGGCAGAACTTGAGCCCATTTCCTATTTTCCTATTGTTTGTTACTGGGGAGAAGAGACCAACACCCACTTCACTATAATCTCCATACAAGTAGTTGTAGAGAGTGATAAGGTCTCCCTTCAGCCTCCTTTTCTCCAGGCTAAACAATCCCAGCTTCCTATACTGATTGTCATAAGACTTGTGGTCCAGACAATTCACCAGCTTTTTTACCCTTTTCTGAACATGCTCTCACACCTCAATGTCTTTCTAAACACAGAATTCAAGGTGCAGCCTTACCAGTGTCAAGTATGCAGGACAATCTCTGCCCTGGTCCTGCTGGCCACGCTATTTGTGATCCAAGCCAGGATGCCATTGGTCTTGGCCATCTGGGCACACTGCTGGCTCATGTACAACCGACTGCTGAGCAGCACTCCCAGGCCCTTTTACGCCAGGCTGCTTTCCAGTCATTCTGTCTCAGGCCTGTAGTGCTGCATGGAGTTGTTGTGACCCCAGGACAGAACCTGGCACTTCTTCTTGAATCTCATACAACCAGCCTCAGACCAACAATCCAACCTGTCCAGATCCCTCTGCAGAGCCTTACTACCCACCAGGACATCAACAATCTCACCTAACTTGGTGTCATTTGAAAACTTACTGAGGGTGTACTCAGCCCTCTTGTCTAGGTCATCAATAAAGAAATAAGACAGGGGTGGCCCCAGTCCTGAGCCCTGGGGAACAGCACCAGTGACCAGCCACCAGCTGGATGTAACTCCATTCACTGACACTCTGGGCCCAGCCATCCAACCAGCTTTTGACCCAGTGAAGAGGGCACTTGTCCGCACTATGAGCAGCCAGTTTCTCCACGAGAATGCTGTGGGAGACAGTGTCAAAAGTTTTGCTGAAGTCCATGTAGACAACATCCACAACCTTTCCCTCATCTGCTAGCCAGTCACCTTGTCAAAGGAGATCAGGTCAGCCAAGCAGGACCTGACTTTCCTCACCCTGTGCTGGCTGGGCTTGATCCCCTGGTTGTTCTGCACATGCTGCATGATGGCACTCAAGACGATCTGCTCCATGACCTTCCCTGGCACCAAGATCAGGCTGACAGCCCTGTATTTCGCTGGATCCTCCTTCTAAATGTTCTTGTACATGGGCTTTACATTTGCTAAGTTCCAGTCATCTTGGTTAGCCAGGACTGCTGGTAAATGATTAAAAGAGGCTCAGTGGGCTTTTCTGACATTTCCTCTGTGCCCTTGAGTGTATCCCATCTGACCCAAGAAATTGTGTGTGTCTCAGCAGTGTAGCAGGTTGCTGATCATTTCCCGTTGGATTATGGGGGCTTCATTCTATTATACATCTCTATCTTCCAGCTCAATATAATTCCCTTTGTTCTGGTCAGTGTTATTTCTGAAGATCAAAAATCAGTTCAATTCACACTGAAAAGAAAAGGGAAAATTTCATGGTTTTCAGTCTGGCAAGTCAAGGTCCTATAGCATTTTGGGTACATTTAAAATGTTTATTCAGCTGCATCACATTTATGCTGTGCTTCAGGAAAAATAAACTGTCATCCAAGCCCTAAAGACAAAGCTATTTACAGACAACTAGAAGCCATTGTACTTTAACACTGATGGCTGAAACAGCTCAAACAAATAGGGAACGACTCTTCTACAATGCTGTTTATTATTCTGTGGGGGAGAATAGCAATCTATGTGAATGGATTCTGATATAAGTACACATGCATAATATCAGACAATATATAATTTAAAGAAAGTAGTGCCCTGTGAGACATGGAGAACAGAATGTAGAGCAAAGGAGAAAAACTGAAAACATAGTTTAAAATAACTTATCACTTAGTTCAAAGAAATAAGAATTTTAGTTATTATTCTTACTTCCACAAAAATAAAGACATGTATTTTCTGCTCTGGGTATACTGTAGTTTGTGGTAACCTCTGTTAGTAAGTTTAATGTCTTTGAAAAATACAATATTCTACCAAAGATGTGTATGAAATTTCTTAATAGCTTATATGGGCAAAGGACTCCTTGTAAAATAACATGATGATTTGAAAATAGTAAAGGTTTAAAAATACAATGTTAGATTACTGTTAGACACCAGATTTTCAAAGAGATTTTGAAAAGAATATTGAAGGGAAATAAGCAGAGGTAACCATTGTCATTTGGATAATAATTAGTTTCTTTACAATGTGCAGTTTAGAGTCTCAAAATTGTAATACATCAGATTTCTCATGCCTTTTTAAAAACATAGTATGACAGATGATGTTGAAAATACTGATTTTAAAGGAGATTTATTAATTTGAGGGTTTAAGTGTACATCTTTATTCTTCTGTGTATATGTTATTATTATTCATAGTTATGCTGATATAAATGCCTTTAACTATTCAAATAACTTGTTTGACAAGGCAGTAAAAGGTGTAGATACCATGGACCAAACAAGTGTAATTTTTCTCAGCTCTTTGGTAAATTTTATGACCCTTTCTAGCAGTTCCTTTCTTAGACTGGGTTAAAGGCTTTGTTTAGTTATTAATTCTTGGTCTGTGAAAGTTTACACTGTGCTTGAGAAGAAGATTTGTGTCTAGTCACTACTAGAGTAGTGTTTTAGACATGTTTTGATGCGTTGATATATGGATATTTGGAGTTTATTATTCTTTGCTTCTTGTCTCAGTGGCTGGCATCTCTCCTCCCCTTAGGCTACGAACAGGATGGCTATAGCCATTCCAACTATAGTGTCAAGTACCTAACCATGGTGCTAAGTGGGAATGATGCTCCAGGTCAATTCTCTGCAACCAAACTCATTTAGCTGCAGCAGTCCCTGGTAGACTAATCTGGAACATAGCAATGCAGGGGACCATTCTCTCCATCATTCTAAGCCTACAATTCACAAAGTGGCATATCTCTTCTCAACTGGGAGACTCCCTTGTGAAGTTTTGGGATCCAACACTCCCAACACTTCATTTTAGCAGAGCAAAACACTTAAAATAATTACGAAATATTGTTTTGGTATACCATTTTAATTAATATTTCAGTGATTCAAAGTTTATTTCAAAGTTATTCATAAACATTTTATAAAAGTAAAGCATGGAAATTGTTTCATTCAGTCTAAAAGATGTTTCAGTTTGAAACAAATTCTTTTCTTCATTATGTGTTCATGCAAGGTATATTCATGAACACATAATAAAGAGATGCATGCAGAATGAGGGAGTAGCTCCTAGAAAATGTGAAACAAAAATAAAGAGCCATTAGGAAATGCAGTTCCGGCACAGTGTACATTTATGGTTATGCCAATCTGCCAGCTTCATAACATGTAATTCCTGTCTGGATTACTTGTTCCATATACCCCACTACTATGTCATGCTGAATTGCAGTGATAGGTCATACAGTCCTTATCAGTCACTTCTCACATTTGCATCAGAGTTAGTGCTCTCGAGCATCATTCCAGTCATAATTCCACTAAGGTGGATCACTTTTTTTTTTCTCAGATAATAAGCAGTAAATTTATACACTGTGTTTCATGAACTAAAAACAAACAAGCAAACAACGACAACAAAGACCACAAACAAACAAAAAACCCCCACAGAAACAAAATAATCAAATAAAACAAAAAACAAAGACTATTGGTAATCTATGCTGATTTTTAAAAAATAAAAAGAAACAGTAAAGCCACATGTCTGATATACCGAACAGAAAAACTAAAAATGGCCCAAGTATTTTTTTTTTTTACATATTCTTGAACTAAAACTTTTGTGGTTTTTAATTCATAATTAATGTAATTCTTACAGTACAATTTGTAAAAAACATTAAAGGGGTTTTTCTTATATAAAAAGGCAAAAATATTTACATTCTCCTTTCTCAAAAGAAACCCTAAAATACCTTTTCGATACAGACCTACCTAAACCAGTGCTTTAGTTTACTTTACATTTTTTCTTACAGTAAGGTGAAAAAATAAGAATATTCCACTTAATTGCAGAAGAATTTATTGCAATATTTGTAAGTGAAACCATCTTGTTATTGCTTTAGCTCAGATAAAAGCTTAACTAGTCAAAATAAAAAAAGGGCTTATTTGATTCTCAAAATACAAAGAAACATATAATAAAGGCTCTCTGTATGAACCTTAAGTCTTTTAGAATAAACAGAGCTCATCTTCACTAGTATCCTGGCTTCAGCTGGAGTAGAGTTTATTTTCTTCCTAGTAGCTGGTACAGTGCTGTGGTTTGGATTTAGAATGAGAATAATGTTGATAACACACTGATGGCTTAGTTGTTGATGAGCAGTGCTCAGTCGAGGACTTTTCAGATTCTCATTCTGCCCTGCCAGAGAGGAGGTTGGGGGGCACAAGAAGCTGGGGGGGAACACATCCAGGATAGCTGACCCCAGCTGGCCAAAGGGATATTCCAAACCGTATGGCATCATGTTGAACAATAAAAGTGAGGGAATTTATTGGGAGGCAATGACCACTGCTTGGGGACTGGCTGGCTGTTGTTCGGTGGGGGTCAGAGAAAATGCATTGTGCATCACTTGTTTTGCATATTCTTTTATTATTATTTTATTTCTTATTCTTATTTTGCTTGTCTTTTTTATCCTATTAAACTATCCTTATCCCAACCCATGAGTTTCATCTTTTTTCCGATTAGCTCCCCCACCCCACGGTGGGGGAGCAAATGAACGGCTGTGTGGTGTTCAACTGCCTGTAGGGTTAAGCCACAACAATTAAAAAGGTCCTTAACTCAGCCAAACTGGAATTAACACAGCAGTGTTACATCTTCTTAGCAAGTATTTTTTGGTCCTATAAGAAAAGCAGAAAACCTGTTTAGCACCAAACATGAATTCTGAACAATTTTCTTTGGTGAATCTTCTCTTCAAATTAATTTGATTTGTCACTTTTTCTTGTGGGAATCTCATTTCTCCCGGAACACCTCTTCTCTACAAGATACCCACTGCCACCCAGATGCTATGAGAATACCCACAGTACAGCCAGCAACCACAGAACTACAGCCTTGGCTTTGTTTATGACTCTCCACCTTTTACTCTACCTGTTTCTCATCCACAGGATCTAACGTTCAGACTTTCCTTATCAGTTTCCAAAAGCCTTCCGGTCTCTTCCTTTCTGCAGAGACCCTTGTTTCCAGCAAAACTTTGACACAAGATGTTTACTCTTTCCTGCAGCATTATCACTGTAGCTTTTACCTAGAAGTATTGCTATTTTTTCCTCTTTTCAAATATGGTGTTGATGTCTCCCGCATGCTGTTCCCCTAGTGCATACAGAACCTGTCACTACACTCTAGTGAAGCATTTTTAATAGTTGGAGTTTGCAGTCATGAAAAAAATAATAAGGGAGCTTGTACTTTTCTGATGTTCTTAAAAGAGAGCATCTCTATAAGCAGCCCCCTTGAATTCTAGTATTCATTTTAAACATATTTACACATGACAACATGGAAGCTAAAAGAAATATTTCTGACAAAAAGTTAGTTTCTGGTGTTGCTTTTTATTATTTTCAGGTTGCAATTTTTACTGCATGCAATAATTATTTCATACCTCAAGTCTTCACTTAAACATTCTGAAAATCTTTCATTTTAAAAGTTCAGTAACTGGACAATGCAGAACATCTGATCAAGGATTTTGCATCCTAAAAACATTTAACTAGAATACACTGAATTTGAAAGGAGAGAGGCATAAAGTAACTAAGATCTATTACTGCAAAAAAAAATTGGGCTATGTCTCCTCATTGCTGTATGAAGCATGAGAGGCACAGTTGTATCACAATATCATATTCTGGAGTTGGTCATGACAACAATTTCAGAATTATTTCAATTATTACAAATTATGTCAGCCAACATGTAAGCTGAGAACGCTTTAGTATGTAAGAAATTGAGGTGTTGGCTTATTAGCTGTTTTTGTTGTTAGGAGAGAAGCTTTTAAAGCTGCTTGTAGCGTTAATTGCATATTTCTTTCCTGTCTTGCAGAGAATGGCATAAAATCACTGATGTGTTTGTTTTAGTTTCCAAAAGCTAATGTAAGGGAATAAAACTTACTTAGCATGAAGTCAGTCTTGCTACTGTAAAACACTTCTAGTGTTAAAACATTATGATATATTTCTTCTGCATAAGAAAAAAATGTAAGGGGAAGCTAAAGAAGAAAACAAGATCCATTTAAATCCCATTATTTAATAAGAAACAAAATTCATATTTTTTTATCAAATACTAGCCCACAGTAAGCTATGAGAAAGCACTAGCTTTGAAAAAACTCTTAGTAAAAAATATCTGGCACACAGCTGGATAAATACATCATGTGGTGGGTGAGCAATTGGCTCACAGGTGGAGCACAGAGGGTAATAGTGAATGGAGTGACATCAGACTGGTGACCTGTCACTGGTGGGGTTCTACAGGGCTCCGTCTGAGGTCCTGTGCTCTTCAACAGCTTCATAAATTACTTGGACACAGGACTGGAAGGGACACTGAGCAAGTTTGCAGATGACACAAAACAGGAGCAGGGAGGCCCTGCAGAGAGACTCAGCAGAGGACTGGACAATCACCAACCATATGAAGTTCAACAAGGGAAAGTGCTGGATTCTGCATCTGGGATGGGGCAACACAGGCTATTCGCACAGACCGGGGAATGAGATGCTGAAAAGCAGTGCCATGGAAAGGGACCTGGGGGTCCT
>VYXB01007850.1:0-24932 GCA_013397135.1 Pachyramphus minor | reverse complement strand
AGATATTAAGCTATTAGAGAGGAAGGTAATGAAAATGGTAAAGGACCTTGAAGGGAAGCTGTATGAGGAGCAGCTGAGGTCACTTGGTCTGTTCATCCTGGAGAAGGGGAGACTGAGGGGAGACCTCATTGCACTCTACAACATCCTCTGAAGGGGAAGAGGAGGGGCAGACACTGACCTCTGTGGTGACTGGTGACAGGGCCTGAGGGAATGGCCTGAAGTTGTGTCAGGGGAGTTTTAGGTTGGATATTAGAAAAAGGTTCTTCACCCAGAGGGTGGTTGGGTTCTGGAACAGACTCCCCAGGGAAGGGGTCACACCACCAAGCCTGATATAGTTCAAGAAGTGTTTGGAGAATGTTCTCAGGCACATGGTGTGACTTTTGGGGATGGTCCTGTGCAGTGATAATTCTTGTGTAACTCTTCCAACTCAGCATATTCCATGATTCTGTGATACTGAAATAGCACAAATAGATTGCTAGTTCCACTCGATCAAAAAAGATCACTAATTGACTTTACAGACCAGTACACAGTTGTAAGAGTTAGAATAGACTAGAAATTGAAAAACTGTTTGTCTTCATTCAGAAGAGACTAGGGGGAAAAAAGATCTGTCAGTCATATCATACTAAAATTATAAAGCAGAAAATGAAACATATTTCCTTATTAGTGGTGGTCATCCATATTTACAATGTGGAAAAGCAAGAGTATATGTGTAGGTGAAGGTCAAGGTTAAAAAAGTCAAACAGCTGCTGTAAGGACCTTTTACTTATAGAGATTTGATTTATAGCTTCAAGCTACTGTGTTTCTGTACCTGAAAAATATCACTACTATAATTATGCAATCTAGCTTCTTCTGATCTATGCCCCTCTAACCAAGGCGTATAAGGAGCTTTAACATGTGTGCTCCTTCCATAGGCTTTTCATAATACTTGTACTTATGTCCTATATGCATTCACACACTCTGTAATAATGGGCCATGCCAGACTGGAAAGTTTCTTGGTGATGTCTCTTACCTGGGTCCCAGGGAGGCAACACACCTCCCTTGATTCATTATGGAATTATTCCATAATTCTCCACAGTTACTCCACAGGCTGTTCCAACTAAAAGTGACTCCCCAAGAGGCTGTGAGCTGCAGCAGGATGGTTGAATGTGCATCATATAGACTACTCTCTCTGAGTAAAAACCAGAAAGACAGACTCCCCTCTGCCTTCTCAGTCTCTCCCCTTTCTCTTTCCCACCTACTCCTTCCGTTTAGGGTTAGCTCTGGATTTTCCTGCTTCCTTTCAGAGCAGTGTAGAGTAGTGTTATTTGAGGCAATTCAGTAACTTTCTGTCTCTTAATTTTTCTTTTTTCTTCTCCAAAACATCCAGAACCTACATTTGTTTTCTGACTTTTCCTCTATTACCTCCAATGTAATCTTTCCCTGTACAAATTGTTTTCTCATTTATTTTTCCTCTCTCTGTCTGTCTCCTAGATCCCTATGTTTTGAAGTGCTTTCCTTCACATTATATAGGAGATTTTCTTTCTTTCACAACTTCATTAAAATTTTGCTAGATGGAGGAATATAGGCCACTTCTGCTGCAACTCCACAAAGGGCTAGCATCTAGATATTGAACTGCACTGACATCAAAAAACAGATTTTGGTCAAAAGATATCTGTGATACTATTATATGTTTGAAAAATGCTAAGACTATTAAGAGGTAAGAATAAAAAATCAACTTAAAAGAGCCTGCATTATTCCATAAACCTGAGACCTTGCAGATGAACACAGGTTAGGCAACGCACTGTGCAAAAGGAATCCTCATATATTGTGAGAACAAACCAGACTTTGAAACTTGCTGTGTCTCAACACAATCATGATATCCAACAGCCACTTACATGCCAGGTACAAATATTAAACTGCAGCACTTCTATTGAAACTGTTTGAAAATAGTACTTTCTGTACCCTCAGATCTGTTCCCTCTACATCCTCAATGTTACACCTGCACACTCCAGGGAAAAGCTAAGTTTGCTGCTATTATGCTTTGAAATTAAAACATAGCAATGAGGAACTGAATTAGATTCTACATCCTTACAGATTTTCAAAAGAATTCACATTTTATATTCAAGATAAGGAAGAAATAGGTTTCACCCATCTCTATTGTTTCAGAATTTAACATGAATGAGACTATGCCTTGAAGGCATTTAGTGATCAATAGAATTGTTATAACAGTTCATAGTAAGTAAGAAATAGGTAACTTTAGGGAGATTTGCAGGCACGTCAATTAGAAAATCTCAAATGCATCTACTGAAGACTCATTGTAAAATAGCAAAGGCAGAACCTGGCATTTTGTCCTTTGCAGTCATTTTTTCAGGACAAACCTTCCCCTCACAAAAAAAGCAGTGACAAGAATGGAGCACTGACCCAGTTATTAACCTTCTGCACTTGTTCTACAAGAATAGCTGTTGTCCAGGTCAGAAAACAGTGAACTGGCACCACCTTAATCCCCATTGCAATGAATGCCTTGCAGCTCCACTCTAAGAAATTCTTGTCAAATAGAAAATACCATCTAATTGATCCAATTTTTTTCTCTCTTTAAATATGTATTTGGCAATTTTTTTTCAACACAATAGCATAGCTTACTATACACTGTCTGCTACTTGTCAAAAGAACAGACAATGTATAAACACTGAAAATAAAATTGCATGTGTCATATCTGATAGAAAATATGTTGCCTGTTCAAAATTGAATGAACACTTCATAGAAACGTAGAGCGTTGTGCAGTTTAGTTACTCAGACTTCATTTTACTATGTTGTGCTAGGACAAAGATTTATGTCTCCATTAGAATAAAATAGAAATAACATAGACTGCATTGTTTTTAAAGTAGAAAATGTATTACCAATGTTGAATAGCACCAATAGACACAAGCCCATTGCTAAGCATTTCTGTAGGACTATCCAAGTATCTTACTCAGTTTTGAGCTCTATTG
Source organism: Pachyramphus minor (assembly GCA_013397135.1). NCBI lineage: Eukaryota > Metazoa > Chordata > Aves > Passeriformes > Tyrannidae > Pachyramphus > Pachyramphus minor. Next base: position 21,966 of record VYXB01007850.1, on the reverse strand, counting down.
CAATGAATTATTGAGCTTTCTTCTTCCCCGTGGCACAGCAGCAGCACTCTTTTTCAAGTAACCGTTCTTCCAGATTAATTCTGATCCAGTGACTTCTCTTGTTTTCTGTCCCAGTCAAGCAAAAAACAGACCTTGATCTCAAGCAAGTTACAATTTATTTAGTGTTCTGTATAAGCCCTAAAGGTGTCTGCATGTTGAACAAAAAAACATAAGCCTGCTAAGTACTACTAAATCTACTACTACTACTACTACTATAAATAATATAATAATAATATAATAATAATATACTACTACTACTTGTGGAAAAAGAAAGCATTATCTCCAGCATTCCTTCCAAAGTGGAATGACTCTTGGAAGAGGAGAGATGCTGCAGGTAAATTCATTTCAGTGAATTTCAGCCATCTGAAATATAGATACCCAGTTTTGAATTAACTACACTATGTTTTCTTTATAGACAACAAAGATATATAGGCAATTCTAGAGTATGATTAATTTTAGATGTCAACAATAGGATGAGATGAATTTCACCCCAGGGTGACTATTATTCTTTTCTGACTCTGAAGTGTCTAGCCAGGCAGTAGAAATCTGCACTATATATTTAAAACTTAACTGAAATGAATCCCACCCTGTTTGCCTTACAGTTTTGTCAGAAAAATTGTAACTTGCATTTTAGGCAGAGATATAAATGTCTATTTCTATTTGCCTCACCTCTGACCATATAGGTGATTTGCTCCATCACCAGTGCTATCATCTGAAACTACCCAGGAACATAAACACACAATGCACACAGAGCAGAGAGGTGCCACCATTATAATTTAGGTCAGGCCAAGCAATCTACAGAAGAGGCAGCTGTCAGGGCTTTATCTCAGCAGAAACAGGCCAAAACAGTCTTATCTACAAGTCCTCTTGCAGGTGTGCTCTAATATGGGTCTGGATTTTTGCCAAATCACTGCCAAGTACAACACAGTGTATTACAGATTACTGTGCTTCTGTCATCTTTGACATAGACAATATTATTCTGTTGAAAAATTAAACTGAACAGAAGTTTCTTCATTGAGGTGTCATATATGTCATATATGTCTGATCTCCTATTCTAGGTCATACAGGCAGTGGTTTCTGGAGAGCAATTCAGCTGGTGAGACCCAGAAGCTCAATTCATTTGTCTAAATCCAAGCATTTAATGTCATTTGAGATGCCACAGACTATATGAGAAATTCTCTGAGGTCCAGCAATTCGGCTACAGGACCTGTAGGATGTTCTCGTTTCTAAAGAAGTTGCTGGGCCCAAGCAAAAAGCTGCATGATGCCTGAAATGGTGGAAGGAATTTGTGTTGAGGCAACTGCATAAAGGCTAAGATGTCTACTAAGATCTCTATTGACACAGAGACTATGTATGGCCTAAATCTCAGATTGAATGACCTCAAGTGGAACTCAAGACCTAATGCTGCTGTAGTGGATGTCTAAATACAGCATAAAATTGTGGTCTCTCAATGAACTGCCCCATAGAGTATCATTTATGATTTTCTAATACATACATATAAACATATGTACCAAGCTTCCCTCAACACCTTGAGCTCAGTTAAATGGTGTATTAACTGTGGAACAGCTTGTCCAAAATTAGTCCATTCACAAAATGTCTCTCTCTGGTGGAGAGTAACAGTTTTCAGTAAAATTTTGCAATAGAATAAAAGGGGTTATAGATCAACTACCTGTAAACACAACGAAACTTAGCCATGATAGAAGTTTTGAAAGTGGATGATTAATATTTATTTATAAGAACATTATTAAGAAATACATCTGTTCCAGCATCCCTACACCTAATTTTCTCTACAGTTACAGGGGTTATTTGCTAAGCACCATGCAGCATACGGTTTGAATTTGGAACCTCTAATGTTTGGTGAGCCTTGGAGAGGGATTTTCTAATAATCTGGTACCTTTATAATTCCTTGTACTCATAAGTTAAAGTTTAGGTGTCTGTGATGTCACTTCTGAGCACAGATAATTTATACAGTCATCCAAAAGAAGCAATTTTATGTATTTCATTTTTGTCTTCTGTGGTAGCAATTCAGTATCAACGTATTGGATTAAAGAACATGGAAAATTATCATAACCACAAATACAGCTAACATGATTACCAATAAAATCAAAATAAAGGACTGTGACAATAGTTTAAAAAATCTGTAGAAAATCAAAATTGTCACTGGCTGAACAGCATATTACTAGAAAAGAGTAGCTTATGAAAACCTAAATGTTTTCAAAACATTGTTTCATAACATTGTTTTAAAAGCTAAACTTGCAGCATCTGAAATAATCCAGTTACAATATTATTTTATATAATGTGTCATGATATGCTAAAGGCAGCATTCAAAATAAAAGTGGGGAAGTTGACATGTGGAACAGACTTCTCCACAGTACATATGAAGTTTTCTAGTTTACATACGTGAAGCAGCTACCAGATTGTCATTTACTAGTCCATTTTAAGCAGCGTTTACATATATTTTTTCCACTGAGTCAGAATGTGTTAGAATGTACATTCATGAGCATGTTTTCTATGCTGGACTGGCTCACCACTTGAAGTTGGGTGGGTACTTAAAGGAACAGACTACTTTAGAGTACGAAATGTCCTTATTCTATTGTTCTTATAGAACAGAATGCAGACAGCAGAGGATGGAGTGAGATGATGAACCAGATAACAGCTACTCCTGCCCATTTTTTCGTTGTGAGATGGCAAAGGCCACAAGTCCATCTACTCAACCTTTCTTCTCCTAATCTCTCCATCCTGTATATACTCTTTCTTTTCCCTTCTGTTTTTCTAAGATAGCCTTTATGTCATATCTTCTCTGTGGGTGGTCAACATCAACTCAACTTCTACAGTAATTTCATATATATTGTAAAACTTAAAAATCCATTATATTATCTGTAAAGAAATTTATGCTTTAGAACATTTTAGCACCCTCTATCAGTGGCAATTTAGCTGAATGTCTCTTTTCTTGGAAGGCTTCTGTTTCCTTCCTTTGCAGTGCAAAGAAATAATACCATCTTTAAACAAGATGTTGAACAGAATGTTGCTCATAATTCAGTAAGTAACATATTTCCTTCAGAGCCAGAGTTGGAGCACTGCCTCAGCACAATGTTTTAAAAGGTTTGTCTTTTACTGCAACTGCCATCTTTCAAAATTATTCCTGCTGGTGGCATTCTTTACCCTGGTGGGCTCACTCTTTCCACTCAATCTGTCCATTTTATCTTTCATTCAGGTTGTTATTTATTTCTTAAGCAATTTCCTAAAATTTCTTTGCCATATTCTCTATAACATATAGGAAAATAAAAACAAGCAACTGCTGGAACCATAAACAAGTAATTTAAAATTATTATCTCTTTAGTATGTGCTTCATACATTTCAACGCTCTGCCTGAAATGACTTACAAAATTATCTGGCAAGCATTACCCAGTATGTAAATGGTATCAAAGGTTACTTTCTTTGCTGTCTCTTTATGAAGATTTTGTCTTCATAAAGGGATAAAACCTAGCCACAAGGAATGGCAAAAGAATTGAAAAAGAGTCTGACAGCAGACCTTTTACAGGTCATAAGCATGGCTAAACTGACAAGTAACACTTGTCCCTGCCAAAAGAAGGTTTCTGGTTCAAACAGTTACTGAAGTTCAGTTTTGGGATGGATTTGGGAGAATGTCATACGTTTCTTCTCTCATGTTAATAAACTCTTACATAGCAAAAACCACTCTGTAGATCAAAGGAAACACTCAAGTCAAGATGGTGACAGCCATTCTGGATAAAGGCAGAAGGTTAGAAATACATAATTCTTCTGCAATAGAAATCATCAGCAAATGACATTTTTCAGGATATTTTTCAGTCAACTAAATTGAGATCTCCTTGGCCGAATTTTCAATCTTGAGTAAACATTCACCAGAGAAATAAAATACTAAGTATGCTGGTTTAGTTGTACTTTCAACTATTTTTGTTGGTCATGTTTATTATTCTGGCAGGAATATGTCTACATACTTCCAAAGTCATAAGTTTGCACCAACATTCTGCCTTTTTTCTGCCTTTTTTCACCTCATGTGTCACAAGGAGTTCACATGTTGCTCTTGCACCCTATGAATGTACAGACCTTTGAGATGTCTTCACCCTCCATGCAGTCTTGCCGGTACTCATTAGACATCATCCTGCAGAAACAGAATGCACATGACCCGTAGGACTTGTGGTCTTGTTCAGCTCTTCTTCCCTTGGTTTACTTCTCCCCTTCTGTATTCTCTCCTGTACAACCCATTTTGACTTCTTGCCTGTATTTCTCTTTCCATTTTTTCTGTTCACTTCCTTTGTTTTCCTTGGTTGCCTTCTATTCCCTCTACTTTCCCAGCAATTCTCACTGTGTCAGCTTCATGCTTTCTCAAGTTTCACTCTTCCTTTGTCTTTCTTCTCATGTCTTTGTCCAATTTTCTTTTCCCTTTTGTCTTGTAATTTAGAAAGCTCTAGAAGTGCTTCTCTCCGGCTCACCACTAAGCTAAAAGATCACTTATTCTCTCCTAGTTCATTGGAATTTTTCATTGCTTTTCTTTCCAGAATACTTCTGTAAATTAAAAGGCCAAGACTAGCCCATTTTTCTCTTCACTAGAAAAAAGAACAGATTCAGATCATGTAGTCTTAGTGCATTTCCATCACCAGCAAGTTCACAGGGTTCATAACTGGAATATGATTCTAACATCTGCAGCTGGCAGACCAGGATCCCAAATTTATATGAACCCTGATGGACTCCTGATGGGGTGGGGTTGGCATGATGACATATATGTTCTGCCATAGGAAGAAGTATAACTCTAAAAAAATTGCATCATGGTGTCTGCCACTCCGGGAGAACTGAAGGACTTTTTTTCTCCTTCTAGATTGTAGTGTTGTGTTACAGCCAAGACAGTCATCTGACCATAGCTTTTTGAGGATTTTTTCATGCAGTGAATATTACTAGTGTTTAATTCGGTAGAAGGTTGTGAAAAGGCATTAGAAGACACTAGAGATCCTTGGGAACAGTGCTTTTTGTTTTCTCATCCTCCTACCACTATTCCTTTTCATACTTCATAAAGAGGATTAATATATTCCTGAGTAAGAACACAGGATAAAGTAATATCCCTGGGAAAGGAAGTTTATTTACTAGTACAGTCTCTCTGCAGATCTACTTACTCTCATTGGATGCAACTATACTCCTAACTTAGCAAGACCAGAATTTACCAGAATTTTATCTTCAATTTTTGCTGCCTCTGTGTGTCCAAGTGTGTAGTAACTGCAAGTTAGAGCCAGACATCAGTGAAAAGATAGGGCTGATGACAGCTACACACTGAGTGCGCAAGGAGCTGAGCAAAACCCTACATACAACACTTGCCACTGTCTTTTAACAGTGCTAATGTTATCAGCTGCCTGTAGTTCAGTGGTACCTACAAGCAGGACCAAAGTCCCTCTGGACTATTTAAACAGGAAGACAAACCCTACTCTAAAGGTATTACCATGTCTTTTCAGGTTTTCTGCCATTCCTTTGTTATACTGTTCATCACCGAACATATATTATTTGGATACTTTCGTGCCAATTTAAAAAAAAATATTAGAAGTATGTATCTTAAAATTGCACCATTTTAAACTCTGCTCCCTTACTGTGTTATCAGCTTTCCACTTTAGCATTGCACAGCTTGCACAGCAGGCTAGAAATGTATGACTGTAATTTTTTTTGCCAATGGAATATTTTTCAGCAAGAAGCACAGAACCATTCTCAACATCCACTTTTAGACCTTTGGTATGTCTTGAAGTAGAAGTCCCAAGGAAGACTGTACTTCCCCAAAGTTAATGAATAAATTAATTTAAAGACGTGATTTTTTTTTTCTCCCTCAGTTCCCCTTCTGCTGCTATAGAGAATGAGTGCTGCATGATCCCACTGTGACCAGGCTAGCACCAGGAAACATAAATGCTGAGCATTACTTATGGGAAAGATTGGCTTTCAAACAATAACAACTATTCACATCATATGTTTGCCAAAGTCCTGGTTCAAGTAGGTAGGCTTCCTCCAATCTTACATTCTGGGGATGCATTCCCCAAAGAGTATGATATATCTCAAAGGATATTGCATATCCTGTAGTAGACATTAGTGTATACTTCTACACCAGCCTGCCAATACTGCTACAATTAGTTTGTGTTCATAGTGTAGGATGCAACATGGAAGAGGGCAGAGAAGTTTACTCTCAGCAGCAGTAATGATATGTGAATATAAAATACGGACATCAATTTAAGATAGTGCTGACATGTCCTATACCTCCCATATATAAAAAAAATAAGTTATGTAGGTGTATAGCAGAGTCATCTCTCACAATAATTTTCTTCTCATCCAGCACTACCAATTTTAATGAAGTTACTTTTGATTTACATTGGTATGCAAAGACACTGAGGTCTACATTATACAAATATATAAATATAAGAGCTTGAAAGAGGAAGGCAGCTTAAAAGCTCAGAGACCTTGAAAAATGTGATTATTTAGAAAGACATACTAAATCATGGTAATTTGTGATTGCTTGTCTCAGATGATAGTTGTGCCAGAAATGTTTGAAAACTTATCTCTAGAAATACATGACAACAATTTCTAGAGCTATATACTTTCTGGATGTATCCAAGTGGTAAAAAACTGTACACATAAACAAGGCAGTATATCTGTGTACAACTGCTGTTTAAGTGAATAGAGTAAATATTAAGTCTACTAGTAAATTCCATACAAGTCTGTATGACTTACAACATCAGGCTTGATATATCTTGTACCACAAAGAAAACCATTTGCAATTGAGAGCTGTGATGTGAGAAAAAAAACACGTGCTAAGGATCAAGCCTGAGGAAAATGAAGGAAGAACTCTTTTCAATAGCACTTTCAACTACATCTTGTCTTTTTCCGGGTTATTAATGGAAATTCCAATTCTTAAAATCAGAAAGTTCCACGAATGAAAATATTAGTGGTAATTAAATTTTGGGGAAAATAAAACAAAACAAAACAAAACCAACAAAACAAACAAACAAACAAACCCCCCCCCCAAAAAAAAAAAAACACAGGCACACACACACTGAACTTTTTGTCATTTTCTTTCCAATTCAACTCATGAGGTTGTAGCCATCCAGAAACCCTCCAGCTCCTGGCAACCTCTTATCATAATTTTGATATAGATAACCTTGCCTGAAAGTGCTTCAAAAAAACCATCATGGAAAATACCCATTCAGCTCTAAAAAAAAAAGCTGAAAAATATATGATCTTATATATAATCTCTATAATATCATTTCAGTAATCACAAATCTTGAACAAGAACTGGTAAAAAATAGTCAACAAGAAATATTTATTACTATAGTGTAGGAAGAAGTGGGAATTTTCTCATAGTTCGCTTTCAGTTAATCTAAAAAGAGGTATCACCTTAAATTTATTACTGCTTTGTTTCGTATGCCAGACTTACCATAAAGATAACTTCTTCTTTAATGACAGGAATTTGAATTGGTAGCTTAAGTATCCCATTTTTAGGAGTCAGAGAATCTTAGAATCAACTGGGTTGGAAAAGACCTCTGAGATCATCAAGTCCAATCCTTGGTCCAACACTGATATGGTTACTAGACCATGGCACTAAGTGCCACATCCAGTCTCATCTTAAAAACCTCCAGGGATGGTGAATCCACCACCTCCCTGGGCAGTACAGTTCAACATCTGATTACTCTCAGTTCACAATGCCTCCATTCTAAAATTGAGAAGTTTGAGCAAAATCATAGATGTGTTTATTTATTTATTTTTTGCTTTGGTGGATTTGTCCCTTAAAAAAGCAAGTTTTTGTTCTATATGATAATCTTTCTGTGTCTACATCATTGTTGTACCTGAGAACTGAATGTTAATGCCACTTTATAGACAAAAAATACCAAAAAAGTTGTTTTTACTGTTGTTTGGGTTGGTTTTTTGGTGATTTTTTTTCCCCAAGGATTTATTTTTAACTGTTCTATATGAATATCAAGCTAAAAAAAAGAATTTAACTAAATGGCAAGATGAAAAAGTATTCTTTCTTTCACAGATATGCTATTTTATTTGTGGCTATACACCAGATAACATGTTACAACAAGTTCATATTATGCTGTACAGATGAATAACCACTTGTTGCTTCTAGTTAAATTTAAAACCAGAAAAATAACAATTGAACCACTTTATCATATTTGGAGGCAATGACTTGCCATATCCAGTACGGTGTTTTAGTTTTATATATATATGTCTAGACACACACACAAACTATGAAGGGCTTTAAGACACTTCATTTTATTGAACTTTCTTAGTAGCCTTATTTCTATTACAATGCAAGTTGCTCAATCTGGAAAAAAGTAAGATCTTGGAGTCTGAAAATGAACAAGGAAACTAGCTAAATGTCCGCGGTTGTGCTTTTCATTATTTTTTCAGTTTTAATGAGGTACAAAAAAAGACAGTATTAAAAATAAATCTGAGCAAATAGCACAGTTTACACAGTACTATTATAAACAAAATATTCAAAAATCTCTCTACTCACAGGAAGTCACTGCAGGCCCTACAAACTTGTCATTTAGTACAAGGGTTTTCACCTGCTGATGATCATACTTCACCTTTCCTAAGTTTCCAGACAATGTCTTACCTTTTGCTATTTAATCACCTTGATCTACAATAATTATTTAAGAACACTACTTTTGATTTCTTATTTACTTTCACAGAATCACAGAACATGCTGAGTTGGAAGGGATCTTGTGTCATTTGCAAATTTGCTTAGTATTTCTTCCAGTCATTTTATGTATTTTTAACCTATAGTATGGTACAACAACAGCCTGGTGCAGATGCTAGGTTTAAAGGTGGTTATGTTTTCAAAGAACTTTGGAGCAACAGTGCACCAGTCACTATTTCACAAGTGATTGACTGGATAGATTATGCTGTGCCACAAGAACTTGAACTGTCAGAAAGAAGGGATGCAAGAGTAGGTTTTTTCCCCTCAGATCTGCACAGTTGATGGGTATCAGTAGTCTAAGAGAAAGAAAGAAGAAAGTAACTGGGGTGGCTACAAGCCATGTCCATATTTCTGAATAAGAAAATTAGCTTGTATTATTCGTTACTTTTTTGGTTCAGGAGGTAGAAATTCATCCTCTTCCTCATATGTAAATAAGATTGCACTAAAATTATACTTGACCCTCGTCACCTTAGCTTCTTGAAGAAACAAACTATTAATTCCCCGCTTATTGGCTGCTTTGTCAATAATCTGTGCTATTAGTTTAGCCATTATTGATGCAACTGTATATGAGTAAAGACATAAAATTGAAATATTGACTACTTCAGAATATTTAGTTTGGAGGAAGGAAAAAAGAGTTGGACTTTCCCCTGGAAAAAATATTACATTAAATTTAGCAATCATGAAACAATCACATGTCCCAGAAATGTGTCATGGGGCAGAAATATTTTTCAGCAATCCAGACTGATTACAGTCCATAGAATTGCTGTCTGAAAATTAGAGATTAGGAAAATGTATTATCCAAGTGCTCTTGCATGACAAGACTCTTATTCAAAAGTTAAGAACTTATGTACAGTTATTTTAATTTCATTTTATATTTGCTGTATTTTTTAAATCTCTCATAATAAATATCAAAATATCTAATAAATATCTAATATCTAATGTTTTTTGTTTCCCATAATTTAAATCTTAGAAAAAAAAAAAGAAAAAAAATGTATGCCAGTAATCCTGCTCCTATCAATTATCAAATTTAGAAGGCTAAATTTGCATAATGAAGTTTTTATCTAGACAATACAATTCTAGGATTTTTTAAAAAATTTCTCTATTAGATTAAACTGGATTAAGCAGACATCTAATCAGGTAGCATCATCTGGTTACAGAAAAGGTCGCAATGGGGACAGGCCTTCCACATTCACATATACTCCTTTATTGCTAGAACAAATCCTTGTATGAACCACCTGTCCTACAAGCTCTTGCAGCATACTTTTTACCTTTAATTTAGAAACACGCTCTGAAAATTGAGTTAAGATTACAGTTATGGTAAGAGTTAAGATTTGTAAAATGGGCTGAACTACTGCTTTTACGGCTGAATTCTTCAAGACCTCAGTTCAGTGAGGAAACTTGATCCACTCCCAGATTAAGTATCAGTGTGGTTTAGGAGTAGGTCTCAGATATGTTGAACAAATTTATGACTGGGGTTCAAAGAGCAACTTACTACTTGGTCCCAGCTTGCTCAGGTGTCTTATTCTGAAGGCCAGTCTGTTCTCTGATAGCTGGAATTTGCATTAAAATTTGGGAAAATGCAGGCTGAATATCCTTTTAACTGATGGTTAATATATATATATGCATGATGAATTATGTGAACAGAACTAATGACTTAATGTAGGTACAAGAGTAGGAAGATTTCCTGATTTATCATTTTTAGAGCTGTCAGTAATATAAGAGAAAGCATAATATGAATAACTCTCTTGGTAAAACCTGAAATAATGGCAGCATTCAATGAGAGTAGATCTTAACTAGTCCTCTAATTCTTTTGTATGAGGTGCTGTTGGTCTCATTTTAGGGTTATAATTACTATTTAGCAGCCACATCAAGGAATTATATGTACTGACACATTCGACAGGGTTCCCACAAGAACACTGACAGCTCATGGCATGCTCAGAAAACTTGCTGACCTCCTGCTGCAGTAATTCAGCTGTCTGTGATCTAAGGTCTATCTGAGTACATCAGAGCAGTGTGACTTTGGGTCAGTTATACCGAAAAAAATCTTGTTAAGAGAGAAAGTATGCAACAAAGTCAAGCAAGGTAGGGAAAAAAAGTATAATTGCTCAAAAGTAATAGTTGGCAGATGAGCTGTTTTAAGAGGGAAAATAAAAATACTGACCAAAACTGGCATAAAACCTTAAAGAAAAAATAAAGAACCTGAAGACACCGAAACAGTGAAGATTAGCCAATCTCAAGGAACAAGAGAGGCCAGCATTTGCACCGGTTAATAAAGGCTTGGGAAATGTCTCATCAGAATCATGAACTTACTTCTGTAGCTTACTCGTGTTAGACATCTTTTGTTTGCATTATCCAACCAGTAATTGCTCAACGATATGTCCGTCTTACCATGCCCCTGCACACTGCAAAAGTTGCCTGCATGCAGCAACTAAGAAAGGGTTACATGGCTAAGTAAACAAAACTGATGGACAATTAAGACCACTACTAAAATTAAAATTTGTGTTAAGCCTTCAGTATCATGGTCTGAAAGGCTTTTGGATCTTGGAAAATCTGTAGGGACAAAATAAGGATAAAAGTGAGCCTAGTATAGTTTGGATGAAAGGCAACATCAGTCCTGGCCTCTGAATAGATTTCTTTTTAAGGTCCCAATTTGAACAAGTTAGTTTCACTGATCCACCATAAAGGTCAGTTCTGAGACTTATACTTGAATAAGACTATTTGTGGAACTGGACAGCCAGTTTAATGCTGAACCCTCAGGATTCTGAGTAAAAGAGGGCTGACAGCTGTAGAGACTGACCACTGATCACAGTTCAATGCTAACAGGTGTGCCCAGTCAGTGCCTAAGGCTGGTCTTTAGCATGAGTCTGAAAGTCAGATCATAAACTGAAGAACTATCTCTCCTTTTGGAGTCTAAAAGGCCTGAAGGAGGATAGATTAGGGACTAATAATGTGAAGTGGGCTCTGAAGTGATATACTTCTCAGTTTAATTGAGTTGGGATAAAATTTAGGGATTGAAAAAGTGTGGGTTACAGTCTACATTTTGGTATTTCTTAATCATTATCTACAAAGGTCAGAGGAGAACCAACTCTTGTTACTTTTTCTGATGGTGGTATAAAACTAAAACTCAGACTAGGATTACAATAAGATTAGGATTACAGTTGGAAATGCTGTTTTAACTGATCAAATTACAAAAGGTATAATGCTTCGTATGAGGATACGCTTTTTATTTTATGTTTTAAACCCAGGTTAGGCTTAGAAATAGGGTTAGAATTTGGGAATATTTAGATTGAAGAATTAGGGGTTTATGATCTGTTTTAAGAATCTGTAATTCTATTTTAAGAATCCTGTAACAAAACAAGAGCTAACAGTAAGTGCAATTCCTTTTCCTGCTATGTGTGTATATAAGATTCAAGGTTCAAGGTGAGAAACCTAGGGTGAAGGTTCCAGATCTCTGTTGGCTGAGTAGTCCTCCAGATAGTTTCAGGGTGAAGTGATCGCTGTCTCAAGCAGGAAGACACATTTGACAGTTTGACTGCTTAAAATATAATCATAGAATCATATAATCATAGATTGGAAAAGACCTCCAATATCATCAAGTCCAACCTTTAACCAAACAACACCACATCATCTAAACCATGGCACTAAGTGCCACATCCAGTCATTTCTTGAACACTTCCACAGATGGTGACCCCTCTGGGCAGCCTGTTCCAATGCCTGACCACCCTTTCAATGAAGAAATTCTTCCTGATGCCACAGCATAAGATTGTTTCTTGTTATCTTGTCACTAGTTGCCTGGGAGAAGAGATTGACCCCCACCTGGCTACAGCCTCATTTTGGGTAGCTATAGAGAGCAATAAGGTCTCCCCTGAGCCTCCTTTGCTCCAGGCTTATCAACTCCAGCTGCCTCAGTTGCTCCTCATATGACTTACTCTCTAGCCCCTTGACCAGCTTTCTTGCCCTTCTCTGGACACCCTCCAGCACTTCAATGTCTTTCTTGTAGTGAGAGGCCCAGAACTGGACACAGCCATCCAGGTGTGGCCTCACCTGTGCCAAGGACAGAGAGAGAAGGTAGAGGTTTTGTTGAGCCCCTTCCTCACTTCACCAAGAATCGAAAACTACCATTCTGCAGTCACTGTACCCCAGACAACCTCTGACCACCACATCTCCCACCAGCCGTTCTCTGTTTGCAAACAGCAGGTCTAGACGGGCACTGCTCAGAATGAGACTTCATAGTAGTATTTGATTAATTGTATTTCTCACATCTCCTGCAAGGCCTCCAGATCCTGAAAGACTGAACAAAAGATGTCAGAGGCCTTACTTCCATTACTACAACACCAACCGTCTTACTAAACAACACAGAAATGTTTCGGATTGTTAGAATTCAATTTTTTTAAAGTCTAATCCAAACACCCTAATTTGGTACCAGGAAAACATGTTTGTCCAGTTTATAATTATGGTTGGGGAAACATTCAGGAAAGCGAAGGTTCCCAGGTGTGTTACCTATTATTCTATAGAAGCTGAAGAAGAAAGAAGAAAGAATGGTGAGAGCAGGAGCCGATCTGCTATTGCTAGTATTAATTTAAATAGACTTGCTTAACCTTAATTTTGGTCTAAATTTTAAACCAGAGTTAGACTGTCTTCCTAATCCAGCTCTACACATTTGAATTTACTGGTGGGTCTATTAAAGTTTACAAATACCATATTAGCTGATAGTAAGAGAAATTATTTTCCAAACCAGGTGCAATCTAATGCCCTTTGATAAAATTCAGCACTGTGCCAAGATTAAAAGCTGGCAAAACAGAGACTGAGAGAACTGTGTTTATTGATTGATCTTGGAAGGCCTTTTGCTGCAATTACAGGGCAGATAATAACAAACCTATTGCTCCTTCAGACACGAATCTGACTGCTTGATCAATAACTTAGATCAGTGAAGAGTGAAGATTTCCATGGAATATTTCAGAGAGAAAAATGATGGCTGTATGTACCTGAGGTTTTTGTCATTTGCATAGGAGGAAAGACTGCATTGTATTAAACCATGGTTTACCGTTGGGATCAACGAAAGTATTGGTCTTAGTGACAGAAAAAACAGGCTGAATGTGTGGGGGGTTTTCTCCTTATGAATCCCAGAAGTCCTGTGGGAGTAAGCAAGTTACTGAAGAAAATCAGAAAAAAAACCCATCCTAGAATATCTAACTAGAGATGGGACACATGGTTCGTAAATTAGGCCAGTGTTTGGGCTAGGCCCAGGTTTAGCTACCTTCAGGTTAAGTGTTGACAAACAAGGTGTTTATTGGAGTCTCCTCAGTCCAGCTTGTTTGGAAAGAGACAATTCAGAGATGATAGATTCATACTGCCAAAAAAAAGGTTGATCTATGTTTAATAGGCTTAGTGTTGGGCTTCAGCCAGATAGGTGCAAATGGACAGTAGTATCCACTTTGTCTGCTGGTTTTGGCTGAGGTGGAATTAATTTTCTTCATAGTATCCTGTATGGGGCTATGTTTTGGATCCATGCTGAAAGTGTTGATAACAAATTGCTGTTTTAACTATTGCTGAGCATCTCTTCCACAAGACCTTTTCTGCCTCTCAGCCCACCAGCAAGGAGGCTGGTGGTGCACAAGAAGTTGGGAGGAACCACAGCTGCAATAGCTGACCCCAACTGACCAGAGTGATATCCTATCATGCTCAGCAATAAAAACCACAGGAAGAAGGAAGTTATGGCATTTACCTTCTCTGATCACTGTTATGCTTCATGGAGCCCTGCATTTCCGGGGATGGATGAACACCTGCCTGCCCTTGGAAGTGGTGAATGAATTCCTTGTTTTGCTTTGTGTGCATGAGCACACCTATTAAACCGTCTTTATCTCAACCCACGATTTTCTTCAGTTTTATCCTTCAGATTCTCTCCAGCATCCTACTTGTGGGAAAATGAAGGAGGAAAAGCCAGCAGCTGTGTGAGGCTGTGCCTACTGGGTTAACCCTTAACAGTTTGACAAGAGCTGCCCTTCAGGTGGAGGTGGGAACACAGTGAATTGAATCATTTTGTTAACTATAAGACTAATGATTACTTTGGATCCTCACATAAAATAAATCTTGCTTTATGGTAAAGCTTAGAATTAGGATTCAGTATTACTGATAATCTTCTTAAATTGTATTTTCAACAAAAAATAATACTTCATGATAAAGCTTAAGCAGGTACACCTTGAGCAAATCTCATGGATATGAGATACAGAAGGTAGAGTCTTCAATTTTATTGAGAAGAGACCTTTAGGTTGAGCTGAAGACAGATGTCACCTTAAGCACAGGGCTAAAAATACATTTTGATTCCCTCTCTATTAAGTGGGCTTTCAATAACACTAATCTGATAAATTGTGAAACTTCAGCTAAAAATTTACTTACACTTAGAAGTTAAAAGGACAGAAAATTCTGGGGTTTTGCTTTTGGTTGGGGTTTTATGCTTGTCTCTTTTGCAATTTGGTTTACCAATGGGCTTAAGGACAAGACAGCAGTCTTCAATTGATTTCTGGAACTCATTTGAATCATGACTTCTGTTTAGGATTTACAGTGGCTTCTGGAAGTCAGAAAACACAGAAGCAAGATAATTTTTTTAGGAGGTATTCAGAATTGACATTAAGACACATACTGGTTTGATTTAACCTAAAGTTTGGTCTCATGGGGCTGATATATTTCTAAGAAAAGCCTAAGGACAGGATGATGGCTATGGTTCAGTAAGCAAGGGATGTCAAAACTGATGCTATAGCCTACTTGAAAGAAACCTTTGAGACAGATGGGAACAAGCATGTGGTTGATTTAATTGATAAAATAACCTTTTATTGAGACACAAAACAGGTAGAGAGCTAAAGTTATAGCTGAAGTTTGGATTCATTTATAGGAAATAAATCACAGAAATAGACTGCAATGAGGAGACCTTTAAAGAGACAAACTATACAGGCCTCATTTCAATTGATCAATTGTTACCTGCTATAGTGTAATGTCCTAGGCTTGACCTAGGAAACACTGGGTTAACCTAGGTAACTCTAGGTTGTCAGATAACTGACAGCCTGACAAATTTCTATTTGGACAGATCAAACTACTCTTCTCATTTTCTTAGATACCCAGGTCACATCAAAAATGTAAGATATGGTTAAGCTTTTCCCAAAGTAAGATTTTGAGGGTCTGAAGATTTCTTTTTATTCTTTCATTTTTTGCTTTGTAAATTGGTAACCTAATTTTTTGGTTTGGGTAATATATAGCTATTGTTTCACATGTTTTGGACAAGAACATATGAACTTCTCTAGAGACCTTTTGTCAAGATGTTTTTGTGCCTTCTTACTTGATGAAAAAGTGTTCCCTGATGAGTTTTCCCTGCTAGAAGAGATCTGCTGAAGAGATCTTGGATCTCCAGCCTGTCTTTCAGATGTCTTTTGATGCATTGCATTTGAAGTCTCCAAGAAAAATTTTTCCCCCTCTCTATCTACCAGATGCCAACAGAATTTTTTTTCCAGGTGGGCACTCTGCAGGAGCTCTCTGCAAGGAGGCAGACGAAGGATGAAGGGGATAGAGACTGTGTTTTATATGTAAGCCTTAGGACCAACAATAACTCACAAGTCTAGACAGGAAAGGAAGAAGGGAGGATGGAAGACTGGGAGGGTTGCAGGGAGGGAGAAAAGATAAGATTGCAGAGCTTTCAGAATACTGTCATTCCCAGAAAAAGAACCTTTACAGAGATTAAAGCAAGAATTAGCAATTAGCTCTTGTTGAAATTAACCCTCATTCCACATGGGGAATGTGCAGAATGCAACACCACGTGTCATCTCATATTTTTCCAAAGCCTAAAAAGAAAATTCTCTTCTTAAACTATATTAAAAATGCATCTTCTTCAGCTAACAGCCCTTTTTTATTCTGTTGAAGATATTTTATATCTACTGCCCTGAAACAGAACCTATACATACCTTAAATCTAAGAATATCAACCAACACCATTCACTCCAAAAAATACCTCAGTTATTTGAGACACAAATAGTAAGCCTGAGGAGTGAAATGCCTAATTTCAGAACTCAGAAAGGCAATACAGACTGGCAGATAATGACTACTATGTCTCAGGCTCACTTTACTCTGCTTCATACTTGTCCTCAAAGATCTGAAAACTTTTGTCTTGGCCACATTTGAGAGGATTTTCACATTGCTAACCCAAAGGTCAGCTTCCATCCAAATATCTATTGCCTGATCTAATACCACAGGGAATCTACAGCATCTAAGAAAAGATCCCTGGTGTTTTCTCTTACTGTTGTTCTTGGAAATAGTTTTGCTATGTTAGCTGAAGCATCCAAAAGAGAAATTCAGTTGGATACAGACACTTTTGTTAGAAAGTTTCAGCCCCATGTTGCAGATGTTTGACAGACTAGAAAATCTGAAACAAGATGCTAAAATTACAAGTACCTATCAATCCCCTCTAGAATAATGACTAGAGAAATACTACATTCTGCATGCTTTTTTAAAAGGAAAAAAAATGACAAAAATCCCCCAAACAACAAACCAACAAAAAAACCCACCCACATACCAGACAAATTAAAGTGGAAAATACGTTTTTCATTTTAATATTTTAGCCTGAAAAGAGAGAAAACATGGAAAACTTGACTCCATATCAAATCTTGTGAGCTGCCAAATATTAACTACTAATTAATCCCAGACACAGTGAAAGTCTGGAAAAGCTTCTGTGTGGAGTTGATGTTGTAGACAAGGCAGCATGACTTCCTCATATTTAGGAAAGAAACAGGAATTCAAATGCCTTTGTTGAAAGAAGATCTCCTCTAATCTGACAATCAAGGCTTAAGGATAAGTTCCAGGAAGTTTTCTCAACCAATATCAAATATGCTAGTGGAATCACCTTCATTTTTATTCAGTATGGCAGCAATAGTAAAAAAACTTTGCAATCTGCTCTTGAAGAAACTTAAGTACTGGAACACATGGAACAACTCCGGGGGAAGAACCTTGGGGTCAATAGGATTAATTTCCAGTTCTTTGGTTTTACTGTGCCAATATCACAGAGAGCTTGATAGGTTTCTTTAGCAATTTTGTGGTAGTTTTAGAGAAATCTGTCCTGGTGTGTAAAATCACTCAAGAGCATGCAAATTGGCAGACAAATAAATGCAGAAGCACTTCTGTTGCTGTTCATCACACCTGAGTACACACCACCCTCAGGAAAAGTGACTTACATTCTTCAGAATACTAAGAATTTTTTGTTTGGGATTTTTTGGGTTATTTGGGTTTTTTCAGGTTTTTACCCTTTCTCTGGGTTAAACAAGAAAGCCCTTTGTCCCAGCCCTTCTTTTGGGGCTGGCGTGTTTGAGCATGTTCAGCAGTGAACTCAGAAACTCTGTGGGCAAGATAAAGAGTCTTAAAGTCACAAGTAAGGGCTTGTCTAAGTCATACAAAAGCAACTGAGATTCAGTGAGCTATAAATCCAGCCATTAATATGCTCCCAGCCCAAGGCCCCTCAGAGTCTTTTCTGGTCAGACCAGAACCAGTCCAGCAAGGTGGGGTCAGCCTGCATGGCTCCAGGAATGGCTCCTCTGCACTGCCAAGCTGCCATCTTCCAGCAGCTCAATCAACACTGATGACTTGACCCAATTAACAACTGATTCTGGCTAGCCTCCTTTCCCCGCTGATAACTTCTTCCAGTTTAGGGTTTTGTCTTTCAATACTGCATTTTATGCTCCTGAATCTTTGAGCTCCTTGATGATCTGATCTCAAGTCTCAGACTGTTTGCTATAATTTTATCCTTCTCATCTTTCAAAAGAATGTCTCGCAACTCCAACAGTGTAAACAAGGTTGCAGATGGGCTAAACCAGAATTGGACCTTGGAGCTTTGGGACACAGACCATTAAACATTTGACAAAATAGTGGATCCAGCAGTGGTTCTTCCCTCACCTTTTCCTAACATGATCTGTGTGGGAGCAAGCTTGTATATCCTGTCTAGGATCATGCAGGAGACAAACATCAGTGGTTCACAAGGGTTAAAGTGTATCTTCAATAGCATAGATTTTGGGTCTTACCAACTGCAATTTAAATGGCTACAGGACATGTAGGATTTTGAAGGCACTGTATTTACAGTAAGAAACAGATATCCAAACAATCCCTACTGATTCAAGAGTGTGGGGGTTTTTTTCAAAATAGAAGGCAACTTAGGTGGGGAAGAACAGCAGTTACTGCAAGGTACATGCCAAAGGAGAAGAGGCAGCAAAGCACATTCGAGTATAGATCCTTGACTTTTTCCAGCATATACAAAATAGGTAAGTCCCTTGGCTTATGAGGAGAACATAATTTCTCTGCCCTCGTTATTCACCCTTTTGCTCCATTGGAAAGGAAATTCTAGAAATACTTGCTAACCTGTCTAATTGCAGAAGATCAAAGTTTAGATATTCCAGTACAGAAGAAAAATAATGCAGGTCAGGAGTAATGACAAGTATTCCATTTGCCTTTATAGAACTAGCCAATATCTGTAATAAATCTACTTATGTATGTCTTCACAAAATAAATGGTTGCATTTGCTCAAACCACACTTGAATCAGCTTCAAAAAGAAAATTTCATTTAAGTCCATTAAATCACCTTCACTTTCAGAGGAAGGGTTCAGTGGGTTCCTATTTCCTCTGAAGTACAATCTAGGCAATTGTTATGTCCCTGAGCTGCAAGAGGCACCCAGGTACTTCACATATTTCTATTTTTACCCAAGCTTTACACTTCAGGTAATTGACACATAAGGAAAATCATAATCACAATCCATCAAAGTTGTTTCAGCATGTGTCTAGCCAGGTACAGGCTCAAACAGATTTCAAACAGAATATGTGTCATACTAACGGGGAATAGAGAGCTTGTCCTAACAGTAGAAGTCAAGAGGCTACAAATATCTGAAGACATGGGCTTGAAGCTTCATTCAAAAAATAGGATTAATT
Organism: Pachyramphus minor; assembly: GCA_013397135.1. Lineage (NCBI taxonomy): Eukaryota > Metazoa > Chordata > Aves > Passeriformes > Tyrannidae > Pachyramphus > Pachyramphus minor. Next base: position 2,271 of record VYXB01007850.1, on the reverse strand, counting down.
TGATCATCAGGAACTGATTCATAGGACTGTATGTCACAGTTTGTCATGTTCACTAGACCTCAGATTATCATTCAGGTTACCTTTATACTCAGCCAAAAAAAAAAAAAAAAAGAGAGAGAGAGAAGGAATAAAGGCATTTTCTAGGGCTCAGTTCAAAGTTTATGTCTAAATTAGACCACAGATCAAGTGTCAGATGTGTGAGGTATATTTCCGTAATAAAGTCCCTCAGGTTAAAAGTTCCTTATTGCAGGCTCTGTCATTACATATTTTTTGTTGCATGGATACAGCCTGTGTCAGGGGGCCACATTCTAATTATTATTACATTGAACAACGTAAGAGATGTAGAGAGCTGTGTAGAATCACTGTATTTCACTCACAGCCTGATCATAGCATCTAAATCTAAAACCGAAGTATTCAGCTCACTACAGTAATTTGTTATAATCTGCCCTACATATCTTTCCAGCATTTCAGCTCTTCCTTGAAAAGACAGGAGGAAAAATTATGCAGGAAGAAGAAAGAAGGGATGTTAGATACTACACGATACGCACAAAGGCTGTTACCTCACATTTTTAACTATGTGCTTCTAGTAGGTTTACAGCTCTCTGAGCCACTAGTTTATCTTGGAGCACTAGGAATGAGGCAGATGAGACAGGAACCATAAGGCAACAACAACTTTTCACCTCAGATCTAATTCACTTAGCCAAATGCCCTGTTTAATATCTTCTAGTGCAGCACAGCACACTAAAAATTCGGATTAAATACTGACATGGGAAAATTTTAACATTACTGCTAATTATTAAATATGTGCAGCCTAAAAGAACTAAACACTACTTCTCTGACACATTTTCTGCTGGAACAGAAAGAGAAAAATCAGTTTAAAAACACAGATTAATACATGTCTTGTGATACCTCACTAATTAGGCATATTTCAGATTTCACTACATACAGCTCCACAAATTACTACTAGTACTAAGTAATTGAGTCTAAGGTACAAAAGTAAAAATGTAATAGGATTTAATGATGTGCTCTGTACTGCTAATGGTCTCTACTCCCATCAGATGTTACAAGAGGCTCTTTCAGTACAATTTACCTATGGCATCACTTAGTCCCCCAAGAGGTACAGTCCACTCTGTTGTCTCTGAGGATTTTTTTTAAATTTTGTAGGTAAAACTTGGTTATGCCTCTGTTGCAACCCATCATTTAAGATAAAGAAATGCTGACTCTCGCAAACTAAAAAAGCCACATTTTAAAGGGTTGTAAACATTTAATTATTTTATGATTTAATGCATTTTTTATCGGAGTAGCAGTTTTGAACATAGATATGAAAGCCCAGGATGAACAGCTGATCTAATATATCTGGCTGGTAATACTGCTTTTGACAAACACATTTGATGAGCAAACATGTCCTCCTAGCCACCTACACTCATACCCATCTGTTCAGATGGCAACATGCCTCTGCACTAGGTAACATGCCAGTATTAGAAGGCCAGAGAAACAAGCCAAAAGTAGGGCTAAGAAGAAATCTAAATAATATTGTACTTACCACATCTTTCTTTACCACATTCCAGAATTTCATCCTACTTATAACAAGTAGTATTATACTATTGCACACTGACTTTTACAGGACAATTTTACTGACAATTACAGGACTAGCAGCAGACAGGAAATGAGGATTGGTTGGTTGTGTAATAGTCACAGCTGCCAAAAACCCTTGAGATGGATTGCAGCTGGTAGTTGAGAAACCCATGAAGTATATCCATCAATTTACTTTGAACAGCTAGAGATGGCAGGTTCTGTAGGTGACGATAGTTCCCTGGAAGACAGCACCACCTGAGACAGTCACAATTAGTGCAGAGTCTAACTACAAACTCTGTCTCCATAATGACTTCTTGGAAGTATAATTCACCCAGTCTGAATCACAAACCTTGTAATACATTTGTTTTACAAACTTATGCGTTGTAATTTTTAAAAGGCACAAAACCTCGTAAAACTTTTTTTTGCACTCACTGCAGTTGTGTGTCTTTGCCATGGTGAAGTGGATAAAAATTATTCTGTAATCATAAAAAAACAAAACAGAGAGAAGAAATTAATTTTACATTATAAGTATATAATGAGTGGGGTTTTCCTAATTTTGAGATTTGTACGTAATCAAAAATAATTTCTGTTTTGGTAGAAGTGCTTTGGCGTTTTTCATAAATGTATTATTGCCCCCAGCAGCTTTTAGCATATGTAGGCATTTCTTCAGAAATTATGTTAAAAAAAAAAAAGGAA
>VYXB01007849.1:287589-336978 GCA_013397135.1 Pachyramphus minor | reverse complement strand
AAAAATTAAAAAGAAAAACAAAACACAAAGCAGAAAGAAAGAGAGAGACACACAACTTGCGATCATCGTCCTTTTACTACTCATCACTAAGTCCATCTCAGAGCCAATGACAGTATCTGCATAATCCAGACGCAAAGACCGTGTCTATCAGGTGATGTTGGTCAGAGATAGCATAAAACAAGTCCGCCTACTCACTCACTGAACTGGTAGCAGGAGAGGTTCCCCAGCAAGCTGCTAGAAATGGATGCCATCTCCAGCACATCTGATCATCAGTTAAAAGTAAAACAGGAAAGCTGTTGGACTGGCAGCTCTTTCCACTTCCCTTACTGAACTCCAGCACCAGATTAGAATCAGAATCACATTCTGAATTGGAAGGGACCCACAAGGATCACCAGCTTGGCAGACAGTTACAGGTCTTGACCCATTCTCAACCTACGTGTTCTACCAACCACTGCCAAGGAAGAGCCCCGACACCACACTGCAGCCTCGGGATACAAGGTTTGGAAGAACGCAGAAGCTCGACCTTCTTAATTAGTTAATTCCCCAGTAGGAGTTCATTCCATGAACATCTGTTCTTTCAGGGAATGTCAAGCTTTGTTGANGAGACACACAACTTGCGATCATCGTCCTTTTACTACTCATCACTAAGTCCATCTCAGAGCCAATGACAGTATCTGCATAATCCAGACGCAAAGACCGTGTCTATCAGGTGATGTTGGTCAGAGATAGCATAAAACAAGTCCGCCTACTCACTCACTGAACTGGTAGCAGGAGAGGCACCCCAGCAAGCTGCTAGAAATGCCATCTCAAGCACATCTGATCATCAGTTAAAAGTAAAACAGGAAAGCTGTTGGACTGGCAGTTCTTTCCTCTTCCCTTATTGAACTCCAGCACCAGATTAGAATCAGAATCACATTCTGAATTGGAAGGGACCCACAAGGATCACCAGCTTGGCAGACAGTTACAGGTCTTGACCCATTCTCAACCTACGTGTTCTACCAACCACTGCCAAGGAAAAGCCCCGACACCACACTGCAGCCTCGGGATACAAGGTTTGGAAGAACGCAGAAGCTCGACCTTCTTAATTAGTTAATTCCCCAGTAGGAGTTCATTCCATGAACATCTGTTCTTTCAGGGAATGTCAAGCTTTGTTGAAAGAAGGAAAACCAGTAACATAGTGTTCACAGGACTGGCATTTTTAAATAAAACTTGCATGACAGTTACTTTAAGGGCTTTTTTTCTTTAAGCAACCTTGACACAACCAATCAGTTTGGGACCCCAGAGGAGGACCTGCTGTAGCACTGTTGCTACATCTGCACTCTTGATATATGCCATTTTCAGATTTGAAAAATCTACAGGTTTCTATTCTGCATGGAAAAAGTAGCAAAAGACAGGCTATTGGAGGCATATCTTTAAAAAAAAAAAACAGTATGGTGATATTTTGGACCTGAAAGGAAATAACCAAAACTGCTACAGTGCTTCCCTGTGAGCAAAACGAGTCAGAAATAGAAATGTATAAGCCAGTGCCCCAAGTGCTCCAACAGTACTTTGAGGTGCATCAGACTGTGCTGAGCAGCGAAGCATCCCTGAAGCGCTATAACTTCAGTTAGAACTTGTAATTCAGAAATCTCCCAGTGACCCCATTATCAGCGTAGCATAGAGAAAACAGAGCTGGTCTCGGTATATGAAGGCAATGACTATTCAGGGAGTTTTAATCAGAAAGAATTTAACTGAACAAACAGCCGCGGCTCCCAGAGAAGGGCTGAGTACTTTTAAAAATTGAAAGTAGCTGAGCGTATGCTCTAGAACAATAAGATAGAATTATTACACTAAAACCCTTTAATTAATGCATGCGACAGAAGCTGTGATTTTTAAACCCTAATCTCCCTGTCATTTCAGTTTTTAAGAAATAGTAAGAAGCACCCATCTGCTCAAGCTGCCACATGAGACCCAAAGTTCTGTTCTCACACCAGTTTTGCACCGGATGTCTCAATAAATTTACGGCTTATTTACATCAGCCAAAATGGAGAAGAAAGATGCTGATCTCCTAAGTTTGCCCTCCTGCACAAATGGCCAAAATATATTTTGCTGTTACAGCATTCTTCCCCCTAAAAGCAGGGGGAAGAATGTTTCCCCCTCCCTCAAAAAAAAACCAAACCCGTAGGGCATTTCTAAAACCCTGACAGATGTTTAATTACAGAGGCACTAGCAGGCATTATTTTGAGAAGCTCAAACACAGAACGACTGTATCTGACGACCAAATGGCTAAAGTGTCTGCTGTACCACTAATGAAGCAAAAACTCTGCTAATCCACATTTTGCTAATTCAAACACCCAATAATTCATATGCAAGCAAAAAAAGCTGCCGGTAGCACAACACATCTGAATAACCATTTAACAGCAGGAATCTCTGGTGCGATCTCATGTTACCAGGGATGTATTACAAAATGTAGCAAACAGCAGTCAGTGCTATGTTATGAAATATCAAACTCTTACTCTAGACATCTAAGAACAAAGTACCTTTTGTAATGCAGGTTTCTTCCCTGTCCTGCATTTATTAATTCATTAACTTCATTCATTTAAATAGGTCCTTTAGTCACTGATGCAAATGAATAGGGAACTACAGTACATTTGTGGGCAGGAAGAGAATAGAGATGGCACTGCCTTCTCCACTTTATTTCCAGCTGCTTCCAACAAATTTCTTGCTGATTCTCTGGAAGTTCTCACACTAGGTTCAAATTAAAAAACTTTGTTTTATTCAGAAAGTTAGAAAATCCTATTCTGACCTATTAAAAAAAATAAAACAAATCCCACAAACCCAGTCACCTGGACCTCTAACTAAAATTTCTTGGCTGTGCCTCTGAATGCAGCAGGACCTGCACCTTCTCTGCTGAGTCAAATTCAGTAGTGCATAATCTTCATCCTTCACCCACCCTCACAGCTGAGTGAGGCGTATGCGCCCTTGCTGTGCTGTAGAATTGTGTACTGAGCATGCAGCAACACGAAATACTGTCTTAACAGATTTAAGTATGCCTCAAAGCACATTGTTCTGACAGCGCCTGGGTCTCCGTCATCACTCTCGTAACTATCAATGATTCTGGTTAATTTTACAATCACAAGAGGTACAAGCCTCCATCTGGTTAGTCTACATATTGCTGCAGAGTTGGAATCATACTGATCAACAAAATATGTTGGCTAGTAATGCTCTGTTAAGGTGGACTGATGAGTGGAGAACAGCCCTACTTTCAGCTACGGTAAAGACCCAAGGCAAATATAAGAGAGCAGAGCATGAGGACTAGTGTTCCTGGGGGAGAGGTGCCTGGCACTCTGGGGCTGCCAGGGAGGTACGGCACAGAGATCAGGACTTAGGTGTACCTGCAGGACTACTTGGTAATCTAACACATCAGGCACAGTCTCCCGAACTCCTGCAATGTATAAGGCAAAAGCCTGCCACAGCCCTTTCCCTGGGATGAAGCTAAAGGGAAGCGATTTCGTGGTTTAATGCCGGTGACTGAAGCAACCTTGGGAGCACGGGTGGCAGGGTTTCCAAACACTTTTTGCTCCCTGTTTACACAAACCCCAAGTACAACAGCTCCCTCACCCACAACAGAGTCATGGTGTAGCTGCTACGACAGCGCAAGCCACCACCATCCCTGTCATCCCTCACCAAATAGTCCTGCCTCACAGGTCTGATGGGGAGAGCAGTCGTGGTGTCAATGCATGGATCCTCACGCCAAGAGTACCAAAGTTATGTCCCTGCCAGGAGCCAAAAGCATACACCCATAGAATTGTCAGCATAAATGCAGATAACCTGACAAGGCTGCTATTTGTGTTGTTACAGTCCTTCCTCTACACAAAACCCACCTGAAAGTGCCACTTGGCTGGCATTGCTGCACCTGCACCAGGGGTCCCTTCCACCAGAGCTATATGGGTCAGGGGGTAATGTTGCTGTAAGCCTAACACAGACAATTCTGCCGGTCGAGCCTGCAACAGAGTGCATCTAGGTTGTCCTGAGAAAGAGGTATTTCTTGCTTGTCTTCCAATTTTGGGTTACTTTTGGATGTTGTCACAAACTAGGACTCCCCTCCAACCCTTTATGTCTTCCAGCACAGGGGCCAATGTTGATTTCTCCCAAGTCTGGCTCAATTTTACTCTGACTTTCTAAATAGGCCCTGCCTATGACCTCCTGGTAAGCAGCACATTTAAATGAATAACTAAATTTCTGTAGATCTGTACCTACAGCACTTCTCAAACGAATTAGCAAAAACCCAATTACTGTGCTTATGTACTCCACTTTTCTCCTTTTGGACTTTAGAAAACAATTCTCCAGCAGGACCCTGAGTAAACTGATTTAAATGCTCTTAAAACTTCAGCTTATTCTGTAAGGCTAAATTTGTATCTTCACAGCACAGGATATGTAAAGTATGATTATACAATGGAACTCCCTTATGCATGCAGATGGGAAGCAAAACACCTCAACCCCTGAATTGTTTCAACCTGCTTTTTTGTATTAATCTATCAGGTAAACAAAAACAGTCGCTGAGCAAAGGGCAAGCAACGCTCCTCTTCTCTGCTTTTTTTTGAGAATTCACCTACCTATAGCTCTACTCACATCTACTCACCATCAGCCACAGTACAGAATCCCCCACCCACATCTTATTTCAGTCATCTAATACTATTCTAAATATGTACAGGAAGCCTGTTGAGATCCCACTGAAATCTCTGATACAACTACTAACCTCAAAAGGAGGAGAACTAGACCCAAGAACATAAATAGGAAAAAGACAGTAAATTCAGAGCCTCTGCCAGCTCTGGACAGCTGGAGTTTTTAAAAACCCAGTGGCTCCACAGCATAAGCAATGAAAAACAGGTTAAAGAACTCAGCAACAGGAATTAATAAAAATGACCAAAGGTCATCTGTAGTCTATCAATCACTATATCGTTTACAGTTCATATTACAGTAGAAAGGTATGAATGTTGTCAGTGTTGTACACTGGCTACTTAGATCTATCATGAATAATTGATAGAGGTTATCCATTTGAGTCCCAGCCTATTAGTCAAAACTCTAAACCTGCTGTTCACCAAGAGCAGAGTACTGCAGATGAAGGATGGAGGGGCACTACAGGGAACTATTTTCAATGATGCAAGCAGTTATGAGGGAATGCAGATTATCTGCAAACAAACACTGAATTTTTCTGAGACCCAAGACACTACCCTTTGTGAACAGCATTTCATGTATACCTATTTTGCACAATTTATTGTCAAGAATAAAATACATCAGCCATGTCTGAACTTGAGGTTTCAGTCTTAAATCTCTCAAAAGCTTGGTGTTTGAGTTGAAGGCTAGGAAGTGCATTTGGCTCACATTCCCTTATGTATTTTGCTCTGAGCATCTACTAGGTATCTTCCTGATAAAGGGACTTTGAACTAAAATCAAAGAATAAAAACCCTTTCTGTTATGGACCAAAGTTTTTATGTTACTTTTAAAATAAGTAAATAACAAACCAGAAAAAGCTATATTTACAAATACACTGGAGGCCTAAATACCTGCAACGTGAGGTACACTGTATGAATCCTGACACAGACATTACCCAAGTAACTTACTCCATGATGGCATTAATTCCAGCAAATGGCAGCACATCTTTGAAATTTGGAGCAAGGTTAATGCACCAAATAAGAATCTACTAACTAAAAACAGTCCTACTAACTAGTGCCTTGTTTATTTATTTACAATTCACCATGACTGAACTGAAGACTCACCATTTTGACTCTCTCAGTCCATACTGCAGGGTGCAAAACATATCATAATTTCATCTCAGATTTAAGAAGGTCAGGCTTCTTCACTGAGCTGCCTTTCTATGGTTTATAATGTCAGAATAATCCTTTACCACAATGATTCCTGAGACATGGAATAGGATTGTCTATGAACAGCAGCCCTACTTTTTAATCTTTACAGCAGTGGCAGTTGAACAAGCCATGACATAGTTACATCCTTTGAGAAGCAACACCTGAAATGCCTTCCTTATCTTTGCACATCCCAGGAACCAATAAAAATGCAACATTTTTTCCAATAAATATGAGAGGCAGGTAGACAAAATACAGCTTTCTCTGCAAATTTAGGGATATCAGAGTCTGCTTTTAATTCCCTTTGCTGAAACACAAGGCTCTGTCTAGACACCAGCCTTAAGGCACTCTCTTTGCATATAAGGCAGGTCAGGGTATACTGGAAGCATAAGGATTGTCAAAAAACCTGTTTGAGCTTTGGCAAATTAGTAGTACACATTCTGTAGACAGCACAACAGTTCTTAGGCCGACAGAAGCAAAAAAATGCTACAGTCTTTTCGACAAACTCAAACTTTCCCTGCCAAAAGCCATCCTCTCTCCAACTGTTAGGAAACCAGCCTGAAGAAGGCTTTTTTCAAATTTCCACTTCTCCCTACCAGGAGATAAATTTTATTTTGATTCAGTTTTGGAGCCTGCGTACTTTGGACTTTTAGACTCCAAGAACAGTAATATTGGTTTTGTATTTGACTTCTTACAACCTACAAGACTCATCTTTTCCACCAACTCACTGGTGCCACTTTTCAACCGGAAATTAATTAACCTCCTGCCTGAACACTACAGTAGAGCCTCTTCTCTCATGCTTCCTGTAAACAGCATAACTCAATCCCACTCCCACCTTCCCTTTAAAATATTTTTCCCTCACACCAAGCTCTTGTATAACAGCGTGCGTGTAGTGGTCAGGCTGCAGACACCTTGCACACGTATAGACAGTCGTTGCTTTCGATGGGTCAGACACTGAGCTATTCCACTCCCAAAGCTTATGGATACAGACTTCCAGGCAAATGGGTGAGTTCAGTTTGAAACATCATTTTGGCAACAGGGAAGCTGAACAGTTTTCAGTAAGAAATTTACAACTGAAACAGCCTTTGGTATGGTGGCAGGGTGAGGTGAAAGGAAGATAAAGAGGGAAACAGATTTGATTGCACACAAGTAATTTATCACTAGTTTAACTCTGTCACTTCCACCTAATTTCTCAGCTAGTTAAAAAGTCAAAAGGCCCACACAGTATTTGACATACAGGCAAATAGAAACAGCAACATTTAGTAAATCAGTTATGAAGATTAGATTTGCCTTACAACATCTGAGCAAAATACAAGATCTAAAGCTCAAATGAACTTCATAATGTAGGAAAATAACTAATTGCACTTTAAAGAATGCCTAGTAAAATTACTGCACAATCAGAAGGGAGTAATTTATTAATATGTGATGATCATGTATTTCTGTTCTTTTTAGTTAGGCTTGGATCTAAAATATGTACCTTATATGGAAAGAAGCTTTGATGACAATAATTTATTTGGGAAAGCTTTTCCAGGTTTTTTGTTTCACACAAATGATTTGAATGTTTAAAGCACTGAATAATTTCATATCTAGGTATTAAAGAGATGTTGTCTTTTCCATCTTTCATGCTTTTATTAAGCTTTTAGTGAAAATGCAGCTGCTAGCTTATAAGCAATTCTAGAGTAATATATACACAAGCAGGCAGCCATTTTCACAGTCTGGCAAGTAACACATTTCCATAAATAACAAAGAATACAGGGTCACGATATCAGCTGTTCAGAAATTTTAAAAAGTCGGACTGCATCTATTTTTGCAGTAACTATTTGCCGGATTATTTTTATTTATGGCTTGAAACTGAATTTAGAAATATTTTCCCTGAACTTAAACACTATGCTCCTGACTATCTGGCTTTCTCTCTGCTGTTTTCACACTTGACTGCCATGTATCTGTGGCCACACTGAGGGCCGGGGATGACACTGGCCCACAGGATGGGCCTGCAAAGGTTTGCAAACATCTGAATCTACTCCTTATGCATTTGCATGTACAGATTGCATTGGTTTATTTGTTCAGATATGTGGTCAGCTGCGCTGTTACCTGGCTCTTCAGACACACAGCATTAACTGCACTGCACACCAGCTTTAGGTAATTAGACACAGCTGTACGTTTGAAAATGGTAACACACAGTGGGAAACCCTGCTGGAAGATTTTGGTCATTAACACTTTGATAGTTCTCAAGATATACTATTATCTACTCCTTAATTCTCTGTTTTCACCCCTGTTAAAAGTTTTCTTTTACTTTTCCCTTGGGAACTTTGCCAAGCTTTCCACTTGAAGATGATTCTGTGACATTGTCACTCTGCCTCCTTCTAATAGAAAAAAAATCACATATGTAGTTCTGTGAAAATGGAAGCAGTGTCCTCAAAAGAACTATTGAAAAAGAAAAAAAAAATTAGTATTTTTGACCAAGAGAGATGATGTACAAGATGAGGTTGCTATTTTCTTTTCTTTTAAATGACATATGAAATAATGCATTTCACATACTTCTTCCTCCCCAGGAAAGCTGACAATTTTTCTAGAAAGAGACAGGAAGCTCCCTTTCTGGGAAAAAAACCCCTAAAAACAACAAACACCAAAATTATCTCAGATCTGCTTAATTAATTTTCTTCCACAAACATAAGTTTCAAACCATGTTAGCGTAGAAGCTGATTTTGAGAATCCCACTGCCTCATGATTCAGGTAATTAAAAAAACCCACCAAAATCCATGCTACATTTATTCACAAAAACTATGAGACTATTCTTGTTATTTCTCATCTGAAAATATACACAAGTTGGGTCTCTGACATCTTGAAAGGATGGTTTGTTTCATTTTGTTGTACTGGGGGGTCACAAAGAGGGAAAAGATTACACTGGTGATTGTGAAAGCATGGAAACTCAACAGGCACAAAGGCATACACAGAAACAAATACAGCAAAATAAACGGGTTCATCCAGTCTGATTGCATATCTGGCATCCCAGAACCAGAGTATGGTATTAGTTTAAGAGAATGATCACGCGATTCCTTCACTGGTTTCAGGAGTTTAGATACAGAAGATTCTGTGAGAAGAGAAGCGATAACATGGTAAACCCAGAAATTACATAAGTGTATATCCCTTTAATTTTGATTCACGAGCAAAAATTTTTTTTTCTTCCTTTTTTTCCCCTAACTGCCACTAACTGTATTTCTGCTCTTCTGCTTCAAGTGAGCACCAAGCTACTAGGGGATTTCCTAAGTGGGATTACCAGTGTTTCTTCAGTTCCTGCTAGCTGCTTACAGTTGCACCTGTGACAACTTAACTGGGTTGGCTCTCAACGACCTGCAACCAAACATGAGGATTTAAGCTCCCTCAGAAGCCAAGTTCATGGATGAAACGTAACCTCAGGATGGGACTCCTTCTTTTGGCTGAAATTGGTAAGGACTTCTATGTTCTAAGAAAGAACAGAAAATGTAAGCTAGCCTAAAAACTTCTGCCTTTTTGTCAAGAGTCTTGTTTGCCCATTCAGCTTTTGCTGAGGTACAGTCACAGTTCAGAATATAATTAACCCCTGAGAAAGGGAAGAATGGGAAAATGGTTTCCCTTCTCTTCTCAGAAAAAGCCTTTTGGGGTGGGAGGGTGGGGTCAAAACAGAACAGCTTAAAGTAAAGAGAGGCATAATTAAGCTCTCATACAACATCTGTATTACATTTACACATGCACTTCAACTTCCAGGGAAGTAACAGACATCAAAACTAATGGAGAACATCCCGACTCTCCAAATGTAGGAAGAATGCTGCAGCTTTCCCAGCTGTGCTCTTGGGACTATAAAACAAGAGATCGGCAAAGGAGCCTATTTTTTATTGCTTTTACTGTTGTTTTTGGCCAGGCAGTGTTACAAAGTTCTTAAACAGAGTTATCCTACTGCACTATAAGAATTATGTACACCAAGACTACTGGAAAACAATGGCTGCAGAATAAGCCTCATCATCTTCTGGTTGTTATGCACAGTAATTGGTTCCAGGGTCAACACTGTGATGCTACAACAAAGGGCTGTAGCTTAAGGGTAAAGAATAAACAGCAGGAGTTAATGGATGCTCTGTTAATATAAATGCACCCCCAAAATGAAAGAAAGGCAGAAAATAAAATAATCTGTATAAGAAAAACTGACTATGAATCCAATGTGCAACCTTAGCTCTCAACAAGCTGTTAATTTCATTAAAGAAATATAGCAAGTACTTTCAAGAAAACAACACATTAAGAATTTGAAGCTAGTTTAACTAACACTGTGCTTGCCACCGGTTCCAATTTATTTGTGTGAAAAATACAGGCAAAGAAAGGTGTCTGAAATTATACTATTATTCACAAAATACCATTACTAGAGTATAGGCAACTTTGTTCAAAACACCATGTGTGATTGCTCCATTGAATCTAAACATCTGGGGCAAGTTATCTGTCTGGCTTTAGTGCCTTTGAAATGACACGCTACATTTAAGCTAAGAGGTCCAGTCACACAAGTTTTAACAGTCATGTTTTCAAAGCCCAGGACTTCATCATTCTGACTCTTCCCATTCAATGACACTTCTTCCCCACACAGAAGGAAAGTGAAAGAGACGTAGAGTTACAATGTTTTCTTTCAAAGCATTTCCCCAAATATAACAATTATCTCCTGACACTCAAGCACTCTGATGAAGAGATACAAGAGATACATATAGTCATTCCTGTGATTTGCCAGGTGAAACATTAGAACATGCAAGATATCAAAATGAAGTCCCTCATTTGTATGTTTTGCTGTTATCACTTCTCCTTTTCTTTTCAGTTTTCACTGTTCACTAGAAAGAAATTTTCACCTGTTTTTCTTTTACCCCCTCTGCCACCGTGCATGGCTTCGGGCGCTGGGACTGCTCATGCAGGGTTGTGGCAGTGGCACTGTGTGACCTCCTTCCCCAGTGCACTCCCACACCCTAATGTGAACAGGATGGCACTGAGCTACAGCACCTCCTTCCTTGGTAATCCACTTTCTCTCCATGGTCATTCATTTCCTGCCTTTAAACAATACTCTGTTTTCAAGTGCCAACTGTGCCCACATAGGAAGACTCCCTGCAGTGTACCAACCTCCCTGGCACGTGCTGCTCCAGGCCTTGGCTATCCTCATGGCCCTTCTCCCATTAGTAAGCTAACACTATGATACCACTTAGCACACACAGCATGCTCTGACCCCCAGCTTACTTCCTTGCGCTACTGATTCAGCTTTTTTCCAAGGCTGCTCCTGAGGCTCCCATTTGCCGCCACTCCTACATAAACCACCTACGGTTTGCAGCTGACAAGAGCCTGAACCCACACCAGTCCCTTCAAGACAAACTCTTCTATCAGTTCTTTTGGTTCACAACCACATGATGGTCACAACGAGCGGGATCAAAGAGAAATACCCCCAGCCAGGTCACATCCATCACCCCACAGCTCGGCACCACCAGCCTGAGTGCCCCATTCACCCACAGCAACATTCAGATACATCGTGAAATGGCACTCTGACTCAGTCTAAATTCAGGTCCTCTACAAAAGACACAGATTGGTTGTCTGACAATGTATATGCTGTGAGACACTTTTGACACTGTGCATCAGATCAAACATGCTCATGTTAGAAAGCAAATTCACAGACAGGGCAGTTACTGCAGAAAACCACGTTTTTGACTTTTGCTTTTGCATGCCCCCCACTACAGGGATCTCTGGAGGGCTGTCGGCAGCAGTAATCTGCTTGAACTATGAATGAGCTTTCAGACGAAGTTGTCCCCATCATTTGGATGCACCTCTAGTGGTAACGTATCAGCTTTTTACCATTTAGATCTATTAAGCTACACTTCTTACATAAACTCACATGCTTTCTGAATTTTTGTCTTTCCTTTCTCAAACCCTTTTCGGCTTGATGGACTTTTTAATTACACTATGTTTTTGGCCCATTCCAACCTTCACCTCCCTATGTATCATGTTTCTTTCCTTTTGGTTTCTAAAGGCCTCAAAGTTGCAAAACTGGAATTTGAGTAAATACTTTATGAAGAGTACTTTCCATTATGCCTTGGTTGAGTGAAATCAGTATTTAAACTTAATGAATATATTCTAAGATTTTTTTTCTCCGTTTTTTTTAATGAAATCTCTCTCTAATATAACTGACCAGGAAAGGTCAGTAGAGCAGAAAATCTTACTGCACAAAAAAACTTCATCATGAATTAGTAACACTTCATTTCCATTATGAGCCTTAGTATTAGGCACTTTTATGCTGATAACACCGAAGATCAAAACCCCTTATAAATTCATTTGCAAAATCAAGTTATTATGTTTGAATTATAACTAATGTGCTATGTCTGTGTGTATAAACTACTAAAAGAACAATACTCTCTATTTCCATACGTATTAACAGCATTGAGGCTTCCCTGTCAAAAACACATTTAGCACTACAGAAGCAAGTAAGCAATCCTCAACTTGTGTGCACCCATTTTGTTGTCCCAGAACAATCCAAGTAAAGATTATTTTTTTCCTGTTACAACTTTACTTGCCATTCTCTGTTTGAGTATTTTTTAGGGCTTGTCCAGGCTTCAACAGTACAGGTTAAAACATTTCTGGGAAATTGCTGTGCCTGTGGATACATGCATGTGCAAGGAAAAGAAACTTCTGCAAAGTATTATAAGAGGTTTAGGATTAATATGTTCCATGTGTAGTGTAAGCTGTACTTCCTGAATTCTCTTTTAAGAGAAGAGACAGATCTGTTTGTTTCATTATCTAGTAAAAAGAAGGCTTTACTACCTACCAAATAAAGGCTAAGTCACAGAAAACTGCAAGTACCTTCGGTTCAATGGTGCTAGACACCTAGCAGAGCATGCAAACAGCAACAATGAAATACAGCATCTGCTCCACTATCTTGGGGTACAGCGGGCATGGGAAGAGATGAAGTCTTTTACATCCCATTATCATCCTGAGTCACTGCACTCAGTCTTTCACCATCATGACATTGGTGTGCAACCTCTACTGTTGAAACACACAGAAAATGTTTCACAGAGAGAGGGGGAAGTCCTTTAGACCTGACGTTCACATTTCCAAAAGAACCCATATATTTCCCTTGTGGTTATGCTTTCCCCCTCCCCCCAAATATTTAGGTTTTGCTGACAACAGCTTGCCTCAAATGCTATTTAAGCAAAAAGACATCACAAGACATATGCTATCCTAAGATAACACACATCTCTGAAGTGCTGTTAGGTGTAACTGATGCCTTCAACTGCCTGATGAATTTGTTATCTCAAAGAAACACAAGTTTTCGGAGTGCCTTATATTACAAACTAAACCCAAATTTAGGGTTTAAATAAATAAATAAAATCTGTGATTTTGCAGCCTTTAAAAGAAAAAAAAGGACAAAACATCTGACTTGGAGTAAACCCTAACTTCTGACTCCCACACAAGACTTCAATTTCAGCTTTATACCTGTGATATGACAAAAACAGCAATTTTAATGGCTATTTTGCTGTTGTTCTAAAGGCCTCAGATAACGAAGTAATAACTGAGGTTTGAGATTACCAACCTGGAAAATAAAGTTCTAAAAGTAGGAGGGCAAATCTTCCCCCATGGGTCCTGTACAAGGAAGAGTATCTCATGCTCTAAATCCACGTTAAGTAAGCAGCGGTATCCAAGTTACAATAATCATCAATCGAGAGAGCACTTTTGTCTTTCACACAGACACTTTCTCAATAGAGATTCTGCACTTTAAAAGGATGAAGGGTTGGATTTTTGCCCTCACCACCACTAAAGTGTAACCAAATCCATTAAAAGAGTATCCACAAAAGACAATTCTCTGACTTGCTCCTCCCCTTGTCTTATCCCCTGTAAAGTTTGCATGCTATGATACATTTCAGGATATGCAATTTATAATGGCATTGATTACAGAAAAGAAAGATTTCTCTATTCTTCTCTAACCTCAAGCCATTAGTGGCCAAGTGGTTCAACAAAGCAATTAACAATGATTCCAATCTGACTGCTTGCATGCTTAAAATCAAGCCAGCAGTTCTAAGTTTTGCTGGATCAGGGCCAAAGTATTCTGTAATTTGCCAGTTCAAACCCATGCTGTCTATGAACAAGGAAATCAAATTCACCATGAAAGTAAGTTTCCAACACTTCCCTACACAAATCCATTCAGGGCATTGGATATAATGTCTAGATATCAGTCACAAAATAGGGCACAGCAATCACACATTGAGTACAAGGATCCAAAAGTCTCACTCAAGAGACGCACTGAAAAATTGTAATGAAAAACTCAAAAGTTTTTTCCACAGTTTCAATAAAATTCAATATATGTTTTTCACCTCCCTAAAAAAGTACAGATTTGGTGCTGATAAATCTTCTAGGCAATCAAACAGAAAACTAAGAAAAAAGTTATTGATGCTCTCATTGTAAAGGATTCCCTTAACTGCAGCTAAGCTGCTCTTGACTTCTACAGTCTTGCCCATTCACAGTAAAGCAATCCAGTGCTTGAATGAGACTACTGGGTTAAAAAGTAATAAAGTGAAGTCAAGTGAGACCTAGTAAAACTTGTATTTGTAAAATGCACCTGCGGAAAACACATTATCTACCAGTGCTAGGCCAAACCACGTACTACTTTTATACCCTGTACAGTGCTAGAACTCCCTCATGTTTCAGTTCCTACAGAATTTAGCCCACCACATCCACCGCGAGCATCTACTGCCAAACCTAATGCATTAAAAAAGAAAACCTGATTCTCAGTTTAAGACTGATGAAGGGCAAACTGTGAATCATAATGTTAAGAACAGGAAAAAGATTTAACATTAAAGGCATTTAAACAAGCCCCTCGTTAGCAGCCATTTACAGATCAGTATAATCCCACTGAACACAGTCATGGCGCTACTAAAATATTTGGGAATCAGATTAAAAACACTTCCATTGCAATTTTCATTCCTGAATCTTGCTTTACTAGCTGGGGGAAGGAAGTCCTTGCTCTCTGATCAGAAACTGCTTGAAACTCCCACCCACGGAGGTGGTGGATTCTCCGTCCCTGGAGGTATTCAAGGAAAGACTGGATGTGGCAGTAATAGTCTAGTAGTCTAGAGAGCGTATAATAATAGTATAGTAGTCTAGACAACAGCATAGTCTAGTAACTGCAGTGGTAGTCAATCAAGGGTTGGACTTGATGATCTCAGAGGTCCTTTCCAACCCATCTTATTCTATGATTCTAAAATAAAAGCGCTACACCATGTGATCTTATGACCATAAATGTCACAAAGCAGTATTTCACATGTAACAGAAACATCCAGTACTAAGAATTACCAGAGATGCTAAACTGACTTTTACAATGCAGCAAGGCTGCATAGGTGTCAAGAAGTGAGGATTTCGTCAAAGCTGAGTTTTCTATGCAGCCGAATTTCCAACTGCACATCCCTACATGCAGACGTTTACAGTATTTGCTGAAGAAGAGCTAAAAGCCTACTACGACAACTGGAACCCCTGTAAAATCGACTTAAAGGGGCATTTTTCTATGCACAGACTGAAACCAAGATGGCTAATAGCTTTCCACATACTTGGAAATATTTTTTTTTTAAATGCTACTGTATGGTAAGCATGGAATGGAGATTGATGACTCAGGAAGGACTTTTAAACGAAGACACAAGCAATCCTTTGAAGCAGCTCTTCGGACAACATTTCCAAAAACTGTGGAAGTAGTAGCATGAAAAACTAATCTTGGACATCTTACAGACGCTTCAAGGCAAAGCTGATCCTATTACGACCTACCTTTAAGAACCCAAATTTGCTTCCTTGTTTCCTAACAGATAAAATAAAGGCTGGGTAAACCTATCTCTCCCTTGGCATCTGGTATAAATTTTCTTCCAAGCTGAGCTGTATTTTGGGTTGCTCATATCACAGAACCACAGCTACAATAAACTGCCTAAACAATACACCTGTCTAACTGTGTCTTTGTTACTGTATATGGTAACCTGCAAAAAAGGAACACTAACAATTAAAGTTAAATACAGTAGAATCATCTTTGACATGCACAAAGTTCTTCAGTACTTAAACAAGACTCCCACTGAAATGTTTTCAAGGAACAAAAGCAGTGCAACAGCTGGACTAATTAACTTCAAAATGCCGCAAAAGAAGTTGTCTCTGAGCAACAATAAAGGCAACCTCTATTGTGAGAAGCCATTAATCTACTGAAGTATCTCAAGCTCAGCCAGCAATCCTTAGTTCTGACTTGAGCTGCGTGTTATCTATTCCTCATCACTCTGCCCCACCGCGAGAAGAACTTGAATTATTCTTGCTGGCCACCCACATTATATGCATCTAAGTAAAACAGGACCTAGTAACACAGAACAAAGCATGGTAATCAGGAACACAGCGACATTTACCCAAGATGACTACAGTGCAATTGTGAAACCTTCCTTACGTGGTATGGTGTCAGGGTAATGTACAGCATTAAAGGGTACAGACTGCATTATCCCAAGCACTGCTGCCCCATTCCAGTAAACAACTTTTTGTGTGAGTTTTTTGAAGCACAGCTCCCATCATCAGCCTAAAATACAGAAGGGGCGAGCAACTTCATGTGTGTGAGGTACACCTGCCAAGGAAGGTTTTAACCATACCTCTAGATGTCCTGTGGCTTTTCTCTGTTCCTCTCCTCTTGATACACTGGAGTCATTCTGGCTGCCAGAATTTCTTGTTATCCATTTTCTTGGGACAATCAGCTTAATTTCTGTTTTGTTCTGTTTCCTCAGTACTTCTTCCCATACACATCAGCCCACAGTTAAAAAGAAATAAAAGCAAAAGCTACTGCAGATGGCAGCACCACAGGTAAATACATACTCACACAGGATATATCCTCTGCAATCCTGAAGAGTGTACGAGAGTCCAAAGGAGAGGAAAGAAGTTAAGTGCTGCTGTGGAGATACACACAGGCTTGTGCTGGTGAAAAATGATGCTTCAACCTGAAGTGCTTTGCAGAGAAACTGCAGTACCACACTGCACGTGGCTTTGCTAATGTGCCACGAGGATTGGACTATGTGCATTGTAGCAAGGCAGATATAAAAGAGAAATTTGTGGTAATTGATGTAGTCCTGATCCACCAAATTTGCTTTAAAGAACAGCTGGAACCTTGCAAAGTCCCAGACAACATCTAATGGATCTTACTGCCAGTACAGGGTCCTTGCCCGTTCCTAGCTTCCCCTATGATCTGAATCATCAGTTTGCTGTATTTTGAAGTCCCAGAGCTTCATTGATCTCACTGGCATAAACAATCAAAACAATCAGTTTGGATTGTAAAGTTGATGGGGTTTTATATTCCAACAATCACTCCTCAGCAATGACAAAATTAACTGGTGAATGTGTAGAATGTGTAATCACAGCATAACACTCTTATCTTCAAGTTCTGAGACACTGTTCCTTCTTGAAACTAACTCATTTCTTGGAAGCCTGGGGCAATAGTTACCAATTGCCCAGCACCGAAACATTTTCCAATTCACTATACGCTCCTTCAGCAAACCAAATATGCTAAATAACTTATACATACTTAAGACTGTACATATAGAACAAGATATCATTTGGCATAAAATGCCCAAAGTGCACTGCCTTCAGCGGCACAACACTGTGGGATTTACAGAGTCTGGCATGAGAAGTATCCAAAGTGCGATTATTCAAGATATATAGAAAAATGTTTGATTTTTAAATAGTGGAGAGAACTCCCTAGCACACAGAGAAACATTTTTTCATGTAAGAACAATGAAGTCCTGGTACTGGATACTGGCAGCTGTTTCATGCACTCATGTTAGCAACAGAAAACATCTCCTAGGACTATCTTCCTCTGTTCTCTGGAATGACTGTACATTTTTATTTTTCTGATTTAATTTTTTTATATAATTCTTTTTATTCTTACTGTTCCCTTCCTCCTCAAAATTACAGCCTTGCCACTTTATTAAAATATTCAAGCAAATCTAGGTGATTTTTACTTCTGAATTTTTTTTTAATAAAAAGACTTTTGAAATCATGCATTTTCCATTAAAGTTCTAGGTCTTCGATTTGTTATAATTTATATGTCAGCAAAACAAAGTCTAAATTTATGCCTCTCAAATCTCTCCTACTCTTCTTCCTGACCTACCCAGCATGCTGGCACTGCCTTGGAGGGTTTGAACCCCAATGCCATTTCACACCTATCTTCAGCACCTGTTCTCTTAGAAACCTCATTACACAGCACAGCTCCTTTCAACAAGGTCCTGCTTCTCTCTCTACCTTTCCATTGTCCCTTCTCTTACTCCCACCTCTTGTCTTGCCCCTTCATGGCATTCACGTTCCTAAGCAAGTCCCACCATGCCACCGGTAACTCCTGACATAAACCAGCCATGCACCACTGTTTTCTATTNCACAGCACAGCTCCTTTCAACAAGGTCCTGCGTCTCTCTCTACCTTCCCACTGTCCCTTCTCTTACTCCCACCTCTTGTCTTGCCCCTTCACGGCATTCACGTTCCTGAGCAAGTCCCACCATGCCACCAGTAACTCCTGACATAAACCAAGTACAGCCATGCACCACTGTTTTGTATTCATTGTTTGGGTGGGTTTTTTTATATTCTGTGCAGTCTAGCAACTTGTGCTCACCGACAAGCTTCTTGGGCTGAAAGCAGTGATCGTACGGGGCCCAGCGCAACAGTCCTCGCTCACAATCAGCCCCTTCCCGCATTAGCCAGTGTAATAGAAACAGCATGTGTGGAGTATGAGTGAATCAGTCTGTCCTTGAAGCATTTCAAAAATTCAGAGGAGTCTGACAGAAGGAGAAAGAAAGGCAAAGAGAAGGGAGACAAGAGGCAGGAAATAACAAAAAGAAAATGGAGAAGATGGTTTTTCCTGGAAGCAGCATTCTGAGGTGGAACACCCTCCCCTTTCCCCAATGTCCTTCCCTGACAAGGTCAGGCTAAGCGCAGCATTCCTCTCCTTCCTTCCTATGTTACACTCTTTTTCTTTTCTTTTTTTTCCCCTTCCTAAATTACTTTTAACGTTTACTTCCACCCCAGTCTGACACTTACATGCAGGAAGTAGTACCACCTTTATGGCACTCACTCACTGACTGGGCTAAGACAGGTCTGTGCTTTTACTACGTCTGCTGAGCACCAAGAGGTATTAAAATTATTTTCACTTCTTTTCTTCATCTTCCCACCTGCCAACAGCAGTAACACCCTCAAAAATTATACTTCCTTCTTCACTGCAAGACAGAAATAGTTCACAGAGCCTAATGTAACAAACTGTAACACCGTCAATGCTAAACACACCACGGCAATGAAGGGGCTAACGCCTTAAAAATACTAACCACCAAATTCACTGACATATCTAAAACCACATTTCAGCCAAGAAGCTGAAAGATTATAAGAGTAGTGTTTTCCCTTCACTTTTATCAACAAATACATAATCCCTCTCTACTCTCTCAGTCATAGCTCTGGGGCTCTTTTTTAGGGAAAAACAAAAATCACAAAAAAGCCCAATCAACAATCTCAAGTTGGGGAAGACAACTTTGGATGATTCAGACAGTTTTGGAGGCAACTCAGTGACAATTCAGATACAGTCTGGTAGTGGCTTGAATGATAAATAAAAACAAAGACTCAGCTGGGACAAGAAGACCTCAAAAATATTCAGAGTCTGCTGTCAACAAAGCAAATGTGCTTTGGGTCACCTCTTCGCACATGGCTGTCATGCAAAGCACACATACCTCTTGCATGATCTTTGCATGACAGGTATCACACAGTACACTACATCTAATTCTAGAAAACTCAAAGAAAGTACATTTTCACTCTCCTTCCAATCAGATGAAATACGCTTTGCAGTCGGCTAGCTTATCCCCTGGCATTTGATAAACTGGGTTTGCAAATACTACGCTGCCCCCATCTCCCTCCCTGTGCCTGAGAAATCACAATGTTACTCTCCAAAGGCAGCAGAGACAAATTACTGATGTGTTAGGAAAACAGAGGTGCCTACCCTGGGAGCTCTAAACCCCATTTCACATGCAAGGTACAATTCTTGCTCTTCGCCCAGTACACCCTACCAGTACTTCACAGCCCTCAGCACCAACACCTGTTGGCCCTAAGTGACCACACAGGTCCACTGCCAGATTCCCTGTTGCAAGACACCGTGCATCAACAGGACAACTCAGATTATTAAGAATTAAAGGCACAAAGAAGTACTTTCAGCTGCGTCAAGGCCACAACATTCAATACTTGGCAGTCTCAAGGCCTTTTTCTGACACAGGATAACATAGTAATGCATCAAAGGGGGAAAAAACAGTAAAGATACGAAAGTGAAAAAAACCCAGCAGATACTATATAACCTTATGAATAGCACAAGATTTTCCTGATCGCAGCCTGAGTAAAAACAATACTGCAGAAATAACTTCAGGACCAGGAACCAAGAGCAGTGCTTGCCTGCCTCCACTGGGGAGGGAGACTGTCCGTGGGGCTGGAGCACTGCTCTTGATGAAAAAGCTTCACCTGGAAGAATAATTAGAAAAAGCGGCAGCAAAGGATAGCAAACTACAGCACTTCTAGGACAAAATGTGCTTCAAGGCCATACCATAACACCTGCTTTTAGCAGGCACATACAGGAAGGCGGAGTTTGGCCTATATTTCTTACACCTTAAGTTTCTGTTCACAGTGGAAGGAAAGAAAGTCTCTTGAGTTTAAAATCTTGAGATTAAAACTAATTCTACAGCTTGCTGAACAGAAGGACCCCAGTTCCATAGAACACAATATAAGGGCAGTGACAGTAAATCTGCATACCAAAAAGAGACAAGGGAGAAACTTAAGTGGTGAACACTGACTTACCAAACCTCCTTTAAACAAAATAACAAAACAAACAAAAAAACCCTCCCCATCTTTCTTTCAAATTCAAAAAAAATCTTTGTCACTTGTAAGAAAAATTCACTTCATTAAGGCAGTGATTTGAGTTAAATAAACTCTACTAAGGAGCAAGTGTAACATTTTTCTTGGATTAAAACATTTCTTATTAGCCAATTAAATACCTGATAGCTCTTTAGCTGTGATTTTAGCAAACATAAAATGAAGCAGCCACCCTACTCGCCCATCACTGCAAACAAATCCCATTTCCAAGATGCACCTTTATTTAGGCACATCAGTTTGCTGCTTCTTTACAGTTAAAGAAAGA
Organism: Pachyramphus minor; assembly: GCA_013397135.1. Lineage (NCBI taxonomy): Eukaryota > Metazoa > Chordata > Aves > Passeriformes > Tyrannidae > Pachyramphus > Pachyramphus minor. The sequence goes on along the minus strand of VYXB01007849.1, from coordinate 315,939 downwards.
TGAGGACTAATTGGATATCCAAAGAAACCAGTTTTTAGGTGTTGGCTAGTAATAACAGTTAACCCAGTAACTTTAATTCCTGAGAGTAAACTGCTGTGTGACTTTAACTCTCCCCTTTCACTCCTGCAACAAGGACTCAAAGCTTGAACTGAAGCAAGAACCAGGACAAGGAAAGATATGAGACAACTCTTCGTGTTAGAAATAAAGTGCTTAATATGGAAAGCGTGTAAAAACAGTTTTCCTATTTGAACATCATGCGAAAAAGTGGTTTTAGCCCATCTCCAGAGAGATGGTTTTTCATCACAGCTGTTTTGATAAGGGCACTGTACATTACAGTGGTAAAACATGGCACCCCACTTTAGACAAAGCTGCAGTTTTACCTCTGCATCTTGTGTCAACTGTACTGAAGTGTTTCAGGTGGCAGCTGACAGATTTTCACAAAATAAGTATGCACACTCCCATAAGGAACTTTGTTTAAGTGTTCAAGAATCCAACAGCAGATGGAGAAGCCAAAGTTTGAGTCTTTTAAATGAGCAAGTAATCATACTGAAAGTATTTGTCAGCTTGTCGCTAGGAATTTTTGGAGTTGTTTACAGAATGGGCAAGAAAGGATTAAAAAAGAAAAAGTGGAGCTCTTGGATTAATTTACTTTTCTGTTCTAATGTGCACTCAATTTGTCCATTGGGCACTTGATACAAAACCAAAATCAAGTTTAGGACCATCCCTGTAAGTTTAAGGACAAAAAGAGGGGTTTAATTTTTTAGAATTTCAACCCTTTGGAGCTCTCTTTCCTCTACACCTTATAACTGGAAGTTATATTGCCAAGCAGTGTCAGTCACAACTTTAGTTGTCCTAAAATCATGAAACTTGCATGAAAGAAACTTAATGACAAAATAAATGTATCCCACATTGCTTCAAAAATTTATGAAAAACATGTAACAATACACAATTCTGGAAAAAGTTGTTTTGTTGCTGCAGAGTCTGACGCCAGGAAAAAGGGCAACATACATAATATCCTGAAAGAACAAGATAATTGAATAAACCCACCCTCTTTTACAATGGTGCAGATTACTTCATCCACGATGGTCTTGAAAATGAGTTAAACTCTATAGATAACTACGTTCTTCACAACAAAAGGAATGAAAATGAGAGGAAAGCATTATTGTTCACCAAACAGAAACCAAACAAAAACCAGCAGAAGGGCTAGCAAGGAAAGAATGGTTAATCTCACATTTCTAAAAGGGTATTATAAACAAAGCATGGTGAACAAGAAAAATAAAGGATTAAAAAAAAAGAAGATACAAAAGTGCTTAATTGTGTTCTTTTAAATATTTACTTTGCTGCTATTTGGAGAATAATTTGTTCTATTTAGTAGCATTGGGCTCAAAGGACCGCTTTAATCCAGAGAGATTAATTATAGCCTTTGGAGTTATAAACACAATTTGGGAAGTGAAGCAGAGAAGAGGAGAGAGACTCCTCTCATGCTGGCGATTAACAACTTTATGTGCTTTGGGGCTACATTACACAGACTGTGACCCTGCTACACCTGTACACTGCAGGCAGAACAGTGTACAGGGTACCCATGAACTGAGGAAAAACAGCCCCCAAGAAATCCAGGGAAGATACTACCCTACCCTACAGAGTCGCTATAGGCAACAAAGATACTTCTCAGGTGTCGTTCACCAGCACATTATGAAGATGTCATCTGATCTCACTTTATTACCTGCATCAGAAACAAGTCACCATGCTGAGACAAGCAGGAGGCATGAGACCCCATCCACACTGCCTTTAAACCTCTCATGTTTTCCTATATTTCTCAATCTGCTCATTGCTCCATCTGCTCCACACCAGGAGACGCAGGGACCAGCAACACTAGCAAGGAAAGGCTGGAAGTGATCTTACCTAGCAAGGGGTTGGCTGCTCCCTCCTCTGAGCTCTCCTCAGCTCCCTCCTCCCCCAAGCCGGAGGTGGCTGAGTCCTCTGGGGCGGATGCAGAGCCAGGGGTGCTAGGCCCGCTGACGGACCCCAAGTCACCTTCCTCACTGCTGGAGCCGTAGCGGTCAGGCTGGGCAGCTGTCCCACCCTCACTGCAGCTCCTCCGCTCCTTGCGGTGCACCCGTGAGTGCAGCACCATTTGGTGGTACGTGCGGAAGATCTTCCCACACTCAAAGCACTCAGTGGACTTGTTCTGAGCGGCCCGCCGGCTCTGCCGTGAGGCAGGGCGGTAGTCCAGATCCGCCTGGGCAAGCGGGCAGCTCTCCCCTGGCGGGGCATTGCTGGTTTTCTCTGGGCGCCCACTGGTGCAGCTCTTCTTTTTGGGGTTGCTGGGCGAGTCCTGGTCTCGCTTGCGCTTCTCCTGGTTGACAAGGATATACTCCCTCTTATCCTTGTCGTAAGTCACATCCGCATCTGCCAAGGCCTCATCCCATCCCACATACTTCACATACTCCGAGGGCTCCACTACTTTTCCTTTGGTGGCCAGCTGCCAAGCTTGGTAGCTACTGACCGGATCCAGCTCTGCTACTCTTTTCCCAGGCTGTCCTCTTGTAACTCTATCCAGTGCTACAGATGGCCGTAGATTGAGACACTGCAAGAAAAACTGCTTCGTTATTGAGGAGTTCGGGCTCCCATCAGTCAAGCCCTCAGCTTTATCCCTGGTGCTGCCCGGCTGCACCCGGTAGTGAACAACATTATGCGCTTTTAGGCTTTCCATATTTGTAAACAGATTTCCACACTTGGTGCAAACTTCATACAGAGACAGGCCTGTCACAATTGTCTCCTCTTGTATCACGTCATTGATAGTGGCTATGAGCTCCAAATCATTTTTTGGTTTGTTTTTGCTCCCAGACCTGGGGCCATGGGACTTCATATGGTTTTTGAGGAACCAGGGCTCTTTGAATCTCCTGCCACAAATATGGCACCCGTGATCAAATGAGCCCCTGTGCTTTTTCATGTGAGCTTTAAGGAACCAGGTTTGACTAAAGGCCTGACCACAGACTTCGCATGGAAACTCGCCTGCACTCAGCTCACTCTTGCAGTTCTCGGTGTAGGCCTCCCCATTGGGGACCTGAGCTGTTATATGGTCCTTCTCTATGTGGTTTAACAGCGTCTCCTCCCTCAGGGTCATGTAGCTGCACAACCTGCACTTGAATGGTTTGTGGACCTGGTGCAGGTGCTGCTCCAGGTCCTTCTTCCTTTCAAATTTGTTTTTGCAGAAGGTGCACTGGTAAGAGGTCAGCTTGCCATCCTCCTCGGCTGGCGCCGTCTCCGTGACCTCCTTCTTGCTGCTTCTCAACAAGATCTTGCTGCTATCGACCTGAACAGTACCATTCAAGATCTTGTTGCAGGCAGACGTACTTTTAGTGGGGCTGGTGCACCCACCAAGGCCCTCTGAAACACCCATCTCCCCCAGCTGCACCTCTCCCATCTCCACCTCATGTCCCTGACTTAAAGTGCCTGTCCTGTGACTACGGATGTGAATCTTCAGGTTGCCCTTTTGGGAAGCTCTATGATCACAGTAAGGGCATTTGTAGGGCTTCTCACCCGTGTGCTTCCTCATATGCTGCGACAGGGAGCTCTGAAAAGGGAAACTTTTACCGCAGATGCAACAGCTGTGGCACATGGTCTTGTCAGCATCCATGTCGTTCTTGCTTAGCTTGCCAGGGCTGGAGGATCTCCGTAACTCCATTTCTGCCTCTCTGCTACGATCCATCTGTATTACTCCAACAACAGGTAAGCGGGGCAGGAGCACAAAAGCATGTCTGGCAGCAGAGGAGGGCTGGACCACGTTTTCAATCATACGGTTCTGCAGAGAAGGGTTTTTATTGCTTCATTCTCAGGGTAACGTTTCTCCTTTCAGCTGATCAGGAGAGTCCAAAGTGACAAGTTCCCTCCGTGTTCTCTGTAAGAAGATGGCATAGATCACCTGAAACAAGAACAAAATCATACAAATGTACAGATTCTTAAATAGATTCAAATATATTCATGTTTTTAATTCAACGATTCCATCACTTGCCCCGCACTCAGAAGCACACCATACAACAATTTGCTGCACCAAAAAGCAGCAGTTTCTCCTTCTGCTGATATTCTAGACTTCAATGACAAGCGTAATTACTAAATAAGAAAAATCCATAAAACAGGAAACATTCATTCGCATACACTGACATCACAGTGTCTTGAATGAAGTGCAACCTTTAAAAATACTTTTTTGTTTTAAAACTGGGCAGAAGTGGCTAAAAATACACCTGAAATGAGGAAAGCATTTCTTGAAGGGGTTATTACACTTTAAATCTGTGGCTTTACCATCATGTGTAATTTTATGTAAAACACTTACTTGCCAAAGATAAAAAGCTTTCCTAGAGACTTTAGCAAGTATCATATTCCTACTGGCAACTACATTAGTTTGCGCCTAAGACGGCTCTGCTGTGCTTGATGTGGCATGCACAGAGCAGGCGCAGAGGCTGAGGATGCTCAGTACTTTGATTAGAGAGCAAACAAGAACACAGAGCCTGACAAAGCATTCATGAAAAATACAAGTTACTTCCTGAGGGACAATGAAGGGAAAAAAACCTCTCCAAGGGTAAAATTTAGTCTCAAACTAACAGTAAACTGAAAATGTGTGTAGGTATCAAATTACCTTAAACGTCAGTGATTTATGTCAACGGGACATACGGGAAATCACAGTACCACCCACCTCAATGAAACAGAATCTTAACTGTAAACAAACAAACAAAACAAGAAACAATTCTGATTAACAGATTAATAAAAATTTAAATGTTTTTGTATCTTGCCATAATGAAATGCAAGAGTCAGTATCTGCCTCAGTGGAAGATGAAACACACCAGTAATTTTCCACTTTATATACAGCAAAAACCAATGGTCAAGATCCCCACAGATTGTTTCTTTTCCAATTACTACAGTGTAAAACAATCTTCCCACCCCCTCTCATTAAGGGCTACAAACACCACATGACTAAGATCAAAGAACACAGCATTCTCTAATGAAGAGAACCGATCTATTGCCACATTAAGAAAACATCAGCTCCTTAAAATATAGCTAAAAATATGCAGAGCATTAACAAGACCATATATTCGCAAATCCATCACTTCACATCTATGACTCAACAAAGAGCTACAGATCTACAATTGTAAATTTTAAGATTTCTCACCATATTCACCCCTGAGTCTCTTCAATACATAAATAAATAGTCTAACCTCATCACCAGCATGAGCTTAATAAAAAGCAAGGTAAGACTGTAACAATTATCATCTCGGTTACACACTAGAGAACAGCTTCATTACATTTAAGTTAATTTAGCCTTCTTATTTGCTACAAGACCATTCATTTCTGGGTTTGATTTTCTGCATGTCTAGTATCCATTCAGCATGTTAAGAGTTATCAAACAGCATCAACCCAAACTACCTTTTCCTCAGAGAGCAGTCAATAATATTTAAGGAATGAGTTACAAAAGCAATTTCATTTCTTGAATGAAGCAATTTTTTATTATTGCTTAAAAAACACCAATTTCTCAAATTCAGAAGTCCATATGAGCAGGAAGTTTACAAACTAGAGTACCAAAATTAATTTCTAAAATTAGCTATTTAAAACCAAATTGAGACACAGCCTCAGAAGAAATTTCCCAGCTCTATAAATGATGTCAGCCACTGAAGTTGCAGCTGTACCACAAGGTACAAACATGCCAAACAGCAAATACAAGTGAGGTTTACACTGGATATTGACGGCTGAAACAATTCAGAGTAGCATCTTATTTATTTGACCCATAACCTAACTCTGCCAAGTCACAACCCGTATTGCCTTATAATCAAAGACTTAACCCAGGAATCATTAAATCATACAGCAGGTAGCTTCTTGTTCAAGTATACTATCATGTTAAATGAAAGCAACAGCTTCTTCCTAAATGATACACATAATTTCAGGGGGGGGAAAAAAAAGAGAAAGCTTTGGGAACAGATTTTTTCAGATATTTTATACAATGTTTTCTACATTCTTAATATTCTACAGTTTACACCAGTGAAAATACTGCTTTTATTGGCAGGCCAACTTTTAGACTAATGACTTCTTTTTAATTATTTTTAAATGTAGGTCCCATTTTAACTCAACTTTCTACAGCGTTTCCTGTCTGAAAGTTCAAAAGAGCTCTAAGAGCCAAACTTAGACAAGAATGCTGTATGCAGCAGTTCAAGCACATATAAATCCAAGGCTTCGGTCCCTTTGTTTACTTGGCCACAGCTTCCCTGGGCTTAGTCTTGACATATTTCACTTTAATTATTTATAGCATTTTCATTAATGAAACTTAGTTATGAAAATCAGGCTATGAAGAAAGCATTACTTATAAGAAGGGTATTAGCCACTCACAGGAGATCCCCCTAGTCCTATATTAAATTAGGCCTGAGGGGGAAAAAAAAAGAGTTAAAAAATTAATCATTTTAGACTAATAAAATAATTCATTAATTGAAGTGTTATGGTCTTCACCTAAATATTCTGAGAAAAATTGTTTGGTCTTTATTACTTTATCTTGGCCAATGCACTACAATTTATAACTTTAGAAGTTGAAATAAAGTATTCCTAGATTTGAATTATTTGAATTCATATGCATTTAACACTCACAAAATTTCAAGTCTGATCTTCCACAGACAAAAATTCCACTGGGAGTAAGGGTGTTCAATCAACCTGAGCTTACTTTACACAGTCTGTGGAGGTATACCTTAGGCTTTGGTAAATCAATTGTCACAAACGTATATGAACAACTCACAGTTTCCCCCTCATATCATTTGAGTGCCACTTAAAAGTAATTCTTCTAGAAGGGCTCTTTACCAAACAGCAACGCCAGTTGTACACTGGAAAGTAGCAAAGAAAATTACAACTTTCAAAAAAGCTTCAATTCAGAAGACTGAACATAAAAAATGAGGGAAAAAACACTTGTAAAAAATCCTACCAATAGAAAATAATATTCTGGCTTAATAATTTTTATCTCAGTATTAATTACTAAACATCAAAGATGGCACAAGGGATGGAAGATGTCAACTGGTAAAATCAAATTACACCAATTACTCTTCCACTGTGAGTAGAATCTTGCCATAGCTATTTTTGTTTCTTTCTGGCTGTGATGATAAAAATAATTCTATTTTGAAATAATTCCAAATTTGAAAGTATTCTGAAAGAATTCTCTTTCAGCACACATGGAATGCAGCCACCTCCAGCTACCCTCAGGCTACCAAAAGTGTTTCACCTCTCAGCAATTTCAGGTGGTAATAACCAATAACCTTTCACTGCTTTGGTCCAAGCTCACCCTGCAGTTCCATAGCACTGGTTTGTCACACAGAATCCATAGCAGAGTTACATCCAGCCTGCAGATTTCTCCCAGACTGTCACAGCACAGAAATCCCCACTAGCAGAGAGGCAAGCCGTAAGGAAATGCAAGTGAATGTAAACTGTAAATTAATATGTAGTCCTTAAAAATATTGTGTGTGTGTTTTAATGGCACTGCAGTCTACGCCAAATGCCATAACAACTTCTTGGGGGTTGGGGGTGTGATATTCTGTTGTAAGGGGCATATGAACTAAATTAAGTTTATTTTGTTGAATTAAGAATCAGCAGTTCATGTAAGAAGCAGCTGGCCAGTATCCATGAGACATTTTCAGCCCCTTTAAAATACACTAAGGCACTTATCTTCACTGTTTACATGCAAGTTTGGAATATAAGGCACCATGGAAGAGAAACATGAACAAAGACCCAAAAACAGGAGGGGTGGTGTGCTGAGAAATGCCTTCGCACAGCCAAATATTTTAGTCATAATGTTTGTTCCTGCAACATTGCCTCATAGAGATTCTTTGCCTTGACCCATATGGGAATAAATATAACCTTTTTTTTTATCCCGGTAGTCCCCCCAAAAGGGAAAACAAGCTTTCCTACATGCTTGAACGAAGCACTTTTCAGAATCTACTCTAATTCAAACATTTAGGCATTCAAACTTCTCCGTTTTCTTAAACTAACTTGGATAGAGCTCTTGGTTTGAGAGAAAACACATTTGACCAAAGTGGCTTGCTCTCCCCACAGAGCCCCAGAGTCTTTTCCAAGATCAACCCTGGCTTCCCTGGAAAGGCCGTGGTAGCCTGTCCCTCCCAGCAGCTTGGCAGACACACTGGTGCATGGCTGCATCACCCTCCCAACTTCTGCAAGACCCTCACTTAGTCTTGAGATGAAGTATGCATAAAAGTACAGGGAAACAGCACTCTATATAACACAGGAGCACCCTGAAATACCTATTAACCTTCCCTTCATGCCACCCTCACATTCTGAAAGAGGACTAGGTATGTCAGGACCGCCCACAGGGTGAGACAGACCCTCTTAAGGACCTTTTGTGCCTCTTTGAAAACAACTAATAAAAAGAGAAATCAAAAACAAACAACACAGGAAAACTGGGGGGACAAGAAGAAAAAAATTATGCAAAAGATAACACACTGGAAAAATAATACCAAATTCATTTCTTACATGAAAATATCCTGTACAGTGAAGACAGAAGAAAACATACATGAAAATTATTCCTGTTTCAACATGCAGCAGACTACACATTTTTTTAAAATTTCTCTTCAATTAAACATGACTTTAAAAATCATATTGCATAAGCCGTTGCACTGCGTAAGTAATAAAGAAAAACATACAATCTGGGAAGCTACATAAACCTATTCAAAAAGCACAGTGTATCTTTTAAAACAAACTGCTTTCAGTCTGGGTGTATTTCAACTCCCATCTGAAAGATAAATGCACTGGAGAGATATCGCTCTTCTAATCTCCAAGAGATTTCAACTTACACTGCAACCACCCCACCGAGTTCCTCTGCAAAAATCAACAAGGACCCAAAAAAAAAAGAAAAAAAAAAAGAAAAAAAAAAGTGAAGTGTTGCATATTTCAAGAACAGCAACCTGGAGTGATGATCTCTCCTGATTTGAGAAGGCTCAGGTTGCCCCAGAGCCAAACAGGCTTTGCCATTCAGAGTAAAGAGACCAGAAGAGAGCAAAGTGCAGGGAGAGAAGGGACAAAAGAGAGAACTGCCCCACCAGCCTGCAAGCCTGTTGAACCGTAGAGACCTTTCTTCCCTTCCTTGTCTTCTCCCCAGGCTACAGACTCCATCCTCCACACACGCCAGCACCATCCTACCTGCACGCCCTCCTCCTCACTTTGAGGGGACATGGCTTCTTCTGGACATCCAGATCCCATGGGGGTCATCAGTCCATCACCCCAGCTAAAGGCTTGATCCCACTTAAGCACCAGTGCTACTGAAATGCCTCTTCTAGACCATGTCACTAGACCATTTATACCTTGAGCTGATAGCATCTTTCAGAGCACAGAAGAGAGAGCTTATCCTTAAACACTAAGCCTATAGCTCAATTCGCAGAAAATTCTGGCATTCTGCAACCTATAAAGATAAAGGCAGCATAACTCTGAACTGATTTTCTTATAGTAATTCAAACTAACCCAGTAAAAACCTATCCAAAAATCCCAAGGCAACTGTAGAAGATTGTCAAATTTTCAAACGTATTCAGTTATTAAAAGCAGCAATCTTGACAACAGACCTCCTAAAGTCTGTTTAAGCCTGCCAAAACTGACACAAGACTGAAAAAGAAAAATAAAAAGCTCCCAGAAAAACAAACAAGAAATTTCTATTTGTTTATTTCCACTCAGGCTTTATAAAAATCCTTCGGCAGCATTTTACAATAGTTTGTCGTTTCATTATTTTCTACCAGCCTTCCCCTGCAGCTGGTGAAGCTCTTCCCATTTGCAAAGTTTGCTGTCTGAACCCTGAGATATTGTTTTGAGCTTCTCCCAATACATCATGTGTTTTTGTGTCTTTCTCCCTCCATGAGCTAATGACATTTTGCAGCAGGCTTCCGAGCAGCAGCCAGGGTTGGGAAAGCACTTTCTCAACCAATGCCGCACCCTTCGCAAGGGAGAGAATACACTAAAATAAAGGTAAAAACACCAGTGCTGAAGGAGCTGGAAGTAGGCATTTGCAGTGACGTGATCACTCTCAAAACAGAAATCTGTAACTCAGATTTTTTTTTGTGGTTCCTCAAGAAGCAGTTCAGGAGCAAGGCAGGGTGGGAGGGAGTTTGCTTTCACACTGCTACGGGATATGTTGAGAAACACAAAGCTGTCACCCACTCAGTACATATTTTGTCTTTTAGTATACTGTGCCTGTTTGTCTTCTGAGAGACAAAGAAATGTACTTTACTAGTTACACTGTAGTATTCTAAGCAATGAATTGAAATGTATCATTAACATCCAGGACAAGCTTTATCTTGCTACCAAAACAAAGGGACTATTCTTTGAACAAATTGAAGGGGAAAATCCCATAATGACAATGAAGAGTTCCTCTCCCTAAAAACTGTGCTGCACCAGAGTAACAATTACAGGCTTATATTCTACAGACTGAGGTTGCGAATGGCTGCATGAAGCAATGCATTCACTATTGGGAGAGTAAGTACCATTGATGACAAGGCCTTGGGGCTTCTGCTGTTCACAGACCAATCAATAATCCATTATGAACAAACTACATTTCCCCTCTAATATGAAGAAATGAATAAAAGGGAACCAGTAACACTAGTACTTTCATGGGGGGAAAAAAACCAAAAAACACAACAATGCAGAAATCACAAAATGCCATCACAAGACTTAAAACTAGACAGAACTACCCACAATAATCCTTTATTTTACAATAGTTGCTGGAGACCACTATATTATATTCAAAAAAAAAAAAAAAGCTTATTTTAAAGGCAAGATTTTTTCAAGGCTACTTATTCTGGCTGCAGGACAAAACAAAAAGCAAAAAGCAACATTAATCTTTCAAGGCAAGGAGGAGAAAATGAGCTAACTTCACCCAAACATCTACCAGCTTGCTTCAAACTATTTTCTAATGCAACATAAATAAGAACTTCTAATTAGAAATAACTGTCCAAATGTGACTGGTCAACCATAACAAGACTTTATTGCAGCAGCTGCATTACCATCCAGACATGAGGCCCTGAAACTGTTGTTCTCCCATTGTCATTGTCACATGCTACAATACAATCAAGAGGGGATCCATTTAAGCAGCACAACCAGGGCAGAGCTCAGCATCCTCAGTCCAGTTCCTACCTAGACCTCTCAACACAGCAACAGAAGGCAATAGAGGAGCAAAGTTCTCCTGAAAAATTACAAATAATGCCCTTAAATAAAAAAAATTAAAAAAAAGAGAGAGAGGAACAAGGTTACTGATTTTTTTTTAATGGGTAACAGTAAATTAGACCCAAAGGAAACACTGAGACTGATATTACTAATGCATAAGGCAGTCTATGTCCTTTTTCTGAAATTAAAGACTAGTAGTTAAAGTTGACCTTGCGGGGTGGGGGGCTAGCGGGAATGAATGCACAATGTGATTATTGATCAGCCCTAGAAAAGCCAAGAACTGCACTAGTGCAGATGTGATTTTTCTTTTCCTAGGGTCATTAATGATATGTATTGGCAAGTCAAAAGCTCTTATTTTGACACACTGTAACAGTATCATTAATTCTGAAAATAAGCTTCATCTTAGATTTTAAAAAAAACAACCAAAACACTTAAAACAAAAGAATTTAAAAAAAATAAAATAAAGATAATAAAACCCCAACAATCAAAAAAACAAAAACACAAGCAAGAAAAAAAAAAAGCCTCCATTTTGCTTCATGTAACAGTAATCTTGTCCTATTTGGCCACACCCACCACCCACCACAGGACTTACTTTAGTGGCTTACTATTCCCCAAGACTAAGAATTAAAAATTGAAGAAATGCTTACAGTTCTGATAGTTTCAAACCAAACACTAAGTCAGTTACAAGCAAAGTCACCTCAATACTCTGTATCACCTCCTTATTCAAATCGATGGCATTGATGCTGTCTATTCATGCATGTCTATGGAGATGCATATATATATATATGGGCAACACAGTATTTTCCCAGCACCCAATAGTGCTTTTATATTTAATGATCTTGTTAGGGTTTCCACTGCAGACCAATTTACACGGAGTTGTAACGTGGTCATTTTAAATGTTTAGTGTGGGGGCTGATTTCAAACTGTATGGGCAGGGTATTTTCCTCCCAGTATGCTTTGTTATGGGCTCAGTTTGTATCTTAAAATGGTAACACGCACGAATGCAATACACTGCACACCCAGACACTCGCATCCCTTCTTGCTGCCTCTTTCATCTGCCCCATCAATGCAACCTACACACAAACCACATCCTCACAGCTGCCATAAATGCACACAGTGCCATGAAATCAATTTGTATCAATTCGGGAGCTGTACCACTAGCTAAAACTGGAATGCCTTTGTGCTGTGTAAATGAAGACCTGAATGCAAGAAAAACATAAGCATAATTAAAAGTAAACATTTTGAATTGTTGATTTCCTACCTCAGCAAAAGTTACACAGCAGCCTTGTCCTAAGTGCCCAAATTCCACTCTGTCACAACTAACAATTACACCATTAAGGAACAAACTTCAGTGCTTTAGTAGATTCATACAGTGCTGTAACAACTTGTCCATGGCAGACCTCAAATGCAAAAAGCTGTATGTTTAATGACAAGCAAGTTTACTAGCTACAGCTATGGTGTTCACCAGTTCAATGGAAGGTAAATATTATCTCTATGGGACACTGCTACAAAATAAGCTGTGTGGAGAATTAAGAAATTCAAGGTAATAATTTATATTTCACTCATACCTAATATATCCTACTGCTCAAATTCCACAGTAAAATCATTACCTTATAAATGTGTTGCCAAGCGTTAACCTGTTAATAGACTTAGAATTACAGCACTGTGCTCTGATTAACTACTAACGTCTTACTGTAACAAAAATTTATTTTTGAAGTAACACCAGCAAGTTGTTTACGTACTTTTTCCCCCTCCACAGAATTATAAAGGAATTGTAAAGCAAGGAAACAAGAGCAAAAAGACTGCACTTAAAAAAAAGGGCGGGGGGGAGGAGTGGGACAGAGGGAGAAAGAGCAGAGGGGAAAAGTGGAGGAACTGTGCCCTGAAATACAGGAAGGTATAATCATATGCAATAAGCCATAAAAGCATTCTGTTAAACATTACCTTCTGAGATAGCACTGCTTAACACTGAGAAGCAACACAAAACTCACAAAACACACACCACCAAATCCTCACTTGCAGATGTTGCGTACTTTTTTTTGTGTGTGTATATATATGTATAGAGAGAGATACAGATGTCAATATATAAATGTATTTCACTGTAAGCTCTTCTAAAGTAGAAAACAGCATGGACAAGCTCTATTTTAGGAAGCTTTCTTAAACATTTAAGAACTTAAGCAGGTAATTCTTAAGGCTTTCAATCACACTTTTTCCACTCCCTGCAACATTTCTGAATGTCAAGTATGCAGACTATGCCCAAGCGAAGAAACTGCACTTCAGAGATCCCAAATCAGCCAAGCTGAAGCTCACTCTACCACCACCTGAAACTCAGGAGCTATTGTGCTGCTTAAATTGCACAGCTTTGGCTCCGTGACACCAGTCCCAAACCAGCAGACCACACTGCTAAAGGCCAAACTGTGGATAGCCAGTGTTTCAGAAATACCTTCATTTCACTTTCTTTATGCTAAGGTACAGAGTACCTCTCAAGATCAATACATCCACAACCATAATTGGTGATGATGAGACACCTGACTGCCGGTAGTTTAAAAGAAGGATCACAAGTTCCTAAGTTCACCAGCAATTTTAAAGATGAGATGATGTCAGTTGTTGCTTCATTACTTCAACAATTCATTTTGGAGTTCTCTGCAGCTGTGATCTTAAAAGCTATTTCCAGTACATATCCAACTTTGAAATATACTGAATCATGTACTGGCCTGTCACTGTCATCACAGAAAAGCGAACAGATACAGCCAGTACAATAAAAGTGACATTACCATAAAGCATGAGTTAACTTGCACACTAAGGTAACTACTTTTCTCCTCTTTATTTATCTACTTTTTTAAACACAAAGGGAAAAAAGCAATAGCCTTGTATATCAAATGAATACAAAGCACAAGATGACTTTTTCTGGGTTTCAGAGCTTCCAGTCAGGAGAAAAGAAACTAAACCTAAACTCAAATCTTTCAGCTGTCAGTTGGTCTGGCTTATTTTGGTATGAAGTGCTGAACTGTCTCTGGGGAACATGACTGCAATGTATCATCCAAAGACACAAATGTTCTGTTCAATCCTTATAAATAAAATTTCAAGGCACATTTTACCAATCCTGTTAACCTTGCTCTCACTATGGCACAATTTAAAGCATGCTTCAGAATTTCACAGGTCAGGACATGGTGGAATCACAAGATAAACCCCAATAACTCTGTTCTGAACTACTCTGAACATGTACTTCCCCTCTCCTTGTCATTAAATCAAAGACTTTTGAGTCTTTGGGCCTCTCCCTCACCTACAGTGTATAAGTAATTTTCCCAGAACTGCAGAGACAGAAATTTACTGAAGTGCAGAAAATCATTCTGTTGTTACATTCTCTATGAAAAAGAAAGGCCTGGATGGACTTCTATCCCCAAAATGATTCATGAGCTCATTGCTGGCTTTGGGAACAGGAAGGTAGAATTAAGAGCAAAAAAAAGTAAAGGAACAAAACCCACCCCTACTTAGATACTCTTGTTAACAGCCTCAACACACAAATGCTGAGCAACTACTTCAAAACAAAACCTCTGAAATTATCACTCACAGGATAGGAAGCAAGCAAGCCTGCAAGGAAAGGTCTGTTGCACAGGCTGTTGCCAGTTTATTTATTTTTCCATACAACTTGCAAGACAAATCTATCAATTGGTAGGAAAAACATGAATTACATATACCAAGAACACAAATCTGTTTGCATCACTAAATACTATGGTTAAACTTTATTACTCCTTTCAAAGAAATGAGTACCACATGTACACACCTCCTCTCCCACACTCTTCTCAACACAGAACTCAACACGCCCTCATTACTATCTACGTGTCACTTCACTTCCACTGCAGCCCATGTCTCTGTGCATCCCACTCCCACCCCACCACTTCAGTGGCACTGACCACCTTGCTGCTACTCTCCTACCTGGCTCCGCCCCACCTCCGTCTCCACCATGCCTCCAAGCCCCAGAGATCCACGCACACTGCCTGCCTGTCAGATCCCTTCTGGATCACCTCCAGCCAGCTGCCAGGAGCACAATCCCTTCCCCAGCCACTGCTATTCTGCAGATGTAGTTCAAAGGCCACTTCTTTTCCCCACTCTTCCCTTTCTGTCTGCATGCTCTTCAGTCCTGCTTTCTCAGTTCTCCAACACTTCTGCTTCTTCCATAAGCACCTTCACCTTCTCTCTCCCCCAAACCTGTTTGGGCCCTTCATGGCTAATTCTTCCATTTGGGCCCTCCCTTGTTAGCATGGCTTCAGTCCCTGCTCACTGGCTCCTTGCTTGCCAGGACGTTTCAGCACAATCTCAACTGCCTCCCCCTTCCCCTTTCTGTCCTCTTCCATAGACGATGCCCACTCTTCAGGCTTTTATATCATCAGTTACAACAGAGGCATCTGCAGCCACCAAGATTGGAACTTGTTCCCCTCTGTCTATTCAGGAACTGCCGCTCTCCCAAAAAATCAAAGGATGACAACACCTGTGTCAAATGCCTCACGCATTCAAACGCCATTCTTCAAGGACCCACACAGTTCCACCCTCTGCCCACCTCTTTTATGTGGGCAGCGATTCGCTCTCCCTAAGGCATGTTTTATACAGGTTTTCCACTTTCCCACTTTCAGCCTTGTCTCCTGACACTGCATTTAGAACTGTTTTTTCGTTATATTTCGTTATATTTTTCATTCATTCTCAAAACCATGTTTTCCACAAGTGACTCAAAATTATTTTCCAAAATTAAATCCATCACTCAGTTTTGTTGGGTTTTTCCCTCTAATGCATAATATGTGTACTACGTATTGCTATGTTCTAATTGCTATGTATATTCCTCAAGGCAGGGACTTGGGATCCTTTATACGTACTCTTTTATGTACTTTTATACAGTGCCAAATGTTCCAACTTCAAATAATTTCTAAGAGCAAATTATCATTATAAAGTCAAGATTCACCTTTTCAAAGAGTCAAAGTCCCTCTTTTCATCAGAGGCACGGAGAGAAGTTGAGAAATAGCTTCTTTCCCATAAGGCTCAAAAGTAAACTAATCCCCTCTTCTGTCTAGCCAGAGTTCACCTCTTGGTTAACCAAAAGGACCAACACATAGTAAAGAAGCTAAAAAGGCATAAATCACACATAACTAACCTCTAGCCTCTCTGAAACCCAGATTTCCAGCCAGTGTTATGCATGTACAGGATATTAATAACAAACAAGAAGCATAACGACAAATAAAATTCCAGTGCCACACTTCTCTCTATTTCTTCACAAGCAACTGGAAGAAATGTTGGCTATGCAGAACATCAAATTAAAGTATAAGATCTATAATGGTGAGGTACTCTTCTTACAGGGATTTGTCTCTTTCTACACCTGGGACTCTAAGTATGATTTGAAAGCTTTCCAAACTCGCTTTCCTCCAGAACGTGCATGCTGCTTTATATCACACATTCTACCATTCTGCAAATAGAAATCTACTCCTTTACCCCTCAGGGCAATGCTGAAGCAAGTAGATTTTCCAACAGAGAAGCACAACATAACTGTGACTCTTTAACTCCAAGAGCAGAATTTGAGCCACACTGCTAAATCCTTAAACCTGTTACACAACAAATAAGCATGGATTACAGCGTGGCTGGTTCATTATGGGATGTTTTGTGATGCTATTCCTAACACACAAACACCATTTGTCTTGGCCACACACATAAAGACCATTCTCCTATTTTTTGTTACACATCTTTATCATCGCTTTCACTTCTCTGCATCTCACCCATTTATTACTCACCTACTCCCTATTTAATATACTTTTACATTCTAGACAGTGCTAAATAATCATGATATAACACCACAGTATTATACTTGCTCCATATATAAACAACAGCTCACACTACAGTTACTTGACACTTCTTACGTCCAAAATAAATCAATTATATCTATATATTATCTTTAGTACTCCATGGCTACTCAACTTGCAGCACTAAACAGAAAACATACAAATAAAAAGAAGCAATCTATGCTGAGGAGATTTATATTTAAGTAAAAATATCAAGCAAAAGTTATAGAAAATGTCTGACTAAAAGTACATTTTTAGGCAGGTGTAATCTAATTTTGGCAGGTTTACAGTAGTCAGCTACAATGTTTACTAATACTTTAAAGGATTTGGGATTTCATTTTCTTTTTTTTTTAAACAGGTTTAGGTAAGCACACCCGTATTTACTTCCTTAGGTAATGGGTACGTTTCTCAAAGCCACTGTTTATAATCTGAAGAGATTTTCTTACAAGAAAAAACTTGCCATATATATAAAATAGAAAAAAACAACCAAGCCTCACAACCTGACTATCAGTAAAAAGCACAATCTTGGAGGAAAAACATGCATAGCATTATTACTACTGGGTATGGGGTCAAAAGTACACCACCTTATCTATAATCAAGCATTTTCTAAACATAAGGAAACTTTTTTCATTAAACCCTTGTATCAGGCTTGTAATCAAGCAGGACAACTCCATTCAACATCACAACTCTGAAAATACAGCTTTACAACCAAATGTATCATTCCTCATTCTGTCACAGTTCTCTACTGATGGACTTTCAAGTGTCTCCTAAACTTCCCACATGTGATTAATTCAATGAACAAGTCAAGGTGTTAATTAAAAACAATATCCAAAACCAGGTTTGGATAAAATCTGCACAGGAAGCACAACAAAAATTATTACTTTAGTACTGCCAACTCAGAACACTAAATCTCATGGGTCAGCACTAAAATATCATGATACATCCATAAACTTCCAAGAGATTCTTGAACATAACTTAGCTGCAGATTTTCTTATTTGTCTTTTGAGCTTTTACAGTACACTCAGTCACATCTCAAGCTTCTTCCAACTACAACAAAAATCAAGGAAATTTTTATTTTCCAAGGCTTACATCTTCTGTTTTGGAACCACTGGACTGCAAAAAAAGAGGCTTTGGGAAATGATCACTCCCGTCTCCACTGACAAAACTGTTAAGTGGGAACACCATAACTGAAGCAAACAGATGTGGTATTCCTTTGCTCTGCTGCTTCACTCAGAAAATACTCCCCAGAAGCCTACAACAGCTTACCTATAAATATGCAATACAGGGGGACAAAAAAAACCCTCCACATATGCATTCAATGGACGGACAGTCGGATGTACAGACCATACACAGTCTCCACTCACTCCACAGCTTTTACAGGTAATCAAAAAAGTAGTCAAAAGAAAGAAAACTATTTTACTTTGTTTGGAAAAAAGTAATATTTTGTTTAGGTATATAACATTTGAGATCTAGGTTCATAAGTATTTTCTGTAATGCTTTTGACTAGATGTAACAAAATTAAGAACGCTAAAGACAAAATACAGTGTTAAAAAAATGTTAATTTGTTGAGCCTACATAAAAATCTAGATACCCACTGACAGACATCCAGTGCCATATACTCCTTGGGCCAGCTACTTCTCCCCTGCAGGACTCAACTTCTTTGCTAAATCTCCCAGGTGCCTTCTGAATGTGGCACAAATATGGCAAAACCTTTAAATGGCATTAAAATACCTCAATCTTCTGCCAGAATGTTTCTAGTATAACCCTGCATATAGGTAGAATAAATGGTGACACCACCATTGTAAGACAAGACAGCTCTGAGGGAGCAGACAAAATCCACTGTGTCTCACTAGGTTTGTCATTTGCAAAACTGTGTCTGTCTTGGGCATAGCTAAAAGCAGCTGCAGCATCTGCTAACACCAAAACCAGTAAGAGGAAAAGATCAGGTTGTTTCAACACGAACTATTACGTATCCCATAAAAGAGAAGTCAACAGGCCAGCCCCCTGAGACACAGCAATAACGCTGGAAAATAAGGTCTAGAATAGCATCTGTTCCACCATTTATTATCTAGCATATTATCAACTTAGAACTTGTGAAGACAACATTCCTCCATATGCTTCAGACAACAAACCGGAGGTCCAACGAGTGGTCTCACCCTGGTATCTAGATGCTTCCTTGTGCTGCCTTCTAGATGACTGGACCAACAGAGGCTGGTCCAGACTCTGAAGTGGTGTTTTGCCACCATGGGGCCCCATCATTGGTCAACATGGTACCTCTTGCACAAGGAAACTGTTCTTTGGGAACCCTGTTACTGCAGTTTGATAATCAGCAAGCTTCTCTCATCTCAGGGCTTGCAGAAAGACTGCCAGCTTACAAGAAGTTTAGAACACTCAAGGCTTGCTTACGAACTGTGAGTCAAATTCTAACTCAGTCAGACAGGTGTCCCCCTCCTGACTTATTGCGACGACTTTAGCGGAGTCACTGCACACCTACACCCACACAAGAAGGGAGACACCAGCCCTTCAGTTTTTGTTAAGTGCAAGGCTGACATTTAGCTTCCTTACACATGTGGAATTATTTCCTTTTGCACCAGAATTCTTTTTAAGCCCTGCCTGGGCCTACAAGCTGCAGATCAGCTGGAAACCAAGGCATCCAAAATTTCAAGAAAGTTCCCAATTCACTTAGCACCTCACCACCACCTAACCGATTCAAATGAGGATCAATATTTGCAAATGGACAAACTTCTGAATGAAAAGCCCATGCAGGGCTAAGAAACCAAAAAGACACAGACATGGCCTCTAGCTTAGTCACTGAGCTGCAAACTGGTCAAACTGGGAGAGGCCCCCAGGAAGAGTTACCACCAAAGGCCTGTCCCACTTCTCATGCTCCTTCCCCAAGCAGCTGCCACCAAGCAATGTCAGAGGTAAGATACAGGATGGAGCACATGAACCTTCAGCCTGACCCAGTTCAGACTCTCTTATGTTCCCATGACTATTAATAATCAAATCTCAAGCCAACTCCTACTGTACAAGAAAAAGGTGAAGGCCTCCCTGCATTCAGATCTTACAGCTCACCCACCTCCCATTGAAGGGTGGGGAATTGCTTTTATGTGGCCGCGGAATTTCAGAGCAAGTCTTATCTTTCATGGCAAGTTGCAAAACAGATGGTGCTGCAGCCACCCAGCACACAGCCACCATCTCTGGCAGAGCAGCAGGAACACGCCTTGCCAAGGTAAAGATGACTCCCTTCCCTGCCTTTTTATGAACATATGCGAGAGGTCAACAGTCTCCAAAGAAGCTGACAACACAACTTTCAAGTTGGGAATAGTGCTGATTCCTCAGACCATTTAAAAAAAAAAACAAACCACACCCAAAACTCTAAAAACACACACATCTCCCACTCTGCTACCTGCTCAGTTTCTGTGTCACAACTTCCCACCGCACAGGCTGTCAGGAACACAGACATCTTCCTTACTACAAACCAGATACTGCCATGGCTGCCTGTAAGAGGCTTCAGAGACATGCTCCTTGTGGCTCTATCGAACTCAAGTGACAAACCCACAACACTCATCTTGCAGCCAAAGGGAAGGAACAAAAATCGAGTTTAACAAAAAAATCCCTGTCATTAGTTAAGTTTTTTATCTTAGGCAGTGACATATAAAAAGATGTCAGTAAGATTTAAAGGCCATTCAGTACACATATTTCTTGAGTGAATGGCATGCTACAGTGAAGAGTGGACATTATCAGTATACTTGCACATACACCAGACTTCACAGCTTTCACTGCAAAACCAACAGTTCTCTGTTTGAAACAGCCACGCTCATCTGTAGAGATTTTGTGGCTAACAAGCATTTGATTTCACTTTCCAGCAACAATACAGCCATCATATTACAAACAACATCAAATGAAATTTTAATTATTTTCTAAGAGTCACTTGGTAGCTGTTAATGAAAGCAAACTGTTCGGGAAATCCTGCCAAAAGAAAGTAATGACCAGAAGTGTACCAGTGCAGCAAGGTCTAACTCAATTGAATAACAACTTTAAATCATTAAAAAGAATTGGACTCATCTACTATCAACATTCATCCCAACAGCTATTTTAAAGCATTTCTCCTAACCCAGAATCTATATAAGTCCTTGAAAAAAGTAGTTCAGAAATCATGAAATATATGTAAATATATAAATAAGAGAAATAGCTACACTATTACAGGCTTTCCCATTTAAATCTCCATTTGTTTCCAGTAACTTGTTAACCTCTCTTTACAGCTTTTTCAGAGTTCATAATGCTTCCTGCAGCCTAAAATAAAACAAACTGCAGAGATGTCAGAAACCTATAGATGCGCACTTTAATTACCCTACATTAATAATGTTTGTCATCTGCATTAACATTGCAAACCAAAACAACACATGCAGATCCAGGAATGCATTTGCAATAGTTTGCACCTTTGGCCACCACACCTGTGTGGTAGCAGCTAATTATGGGGGTGAGCTATGCCAATATGGAGCTCACGCTTGTCTTGCAAAAAAAGAGCAATTCATAGTCCAGCTTAGAGAAAAGACGCACATTTTGTTCTGACAGTATTAGATTGGTATTTTTCACAGAGCTGAAGTGAACTATGTTTCCGCATACATCAAATAACCAGAGTGCAACTGAACCCCCCACTTTGTATCACTTTACATTTCCTTATAAGGGATCTGCAACCCAAAAATATTTAAACTACTCTGATAACCCTTTGACATAAACATACTAATCTCCGAGGCAAAAAAACCCACAGCATATCTTTAGCACAGCACAAAAATATTGAATTTAAGAGCTATTTCATTTGTAAATGCTTCTTTATTAGAAGAATGCTTATTGCTTCACTGGTTCATATTCCCATGTCTCTGGTCTATTGAGCAAATAAGTGAAACAGCATCTATGCATTTTTATTAAGTTATCTCCACGTTATTGTTCTTGATCTCCACTGGTGAAAGCCCTAAAGGAAGAAATGCAGTTGCCGAGCACTGGAGGCACTCCTCATTTAAAGTACCTTACAAGAACAAAGGGTGAAGTCAAAAGTTGGTCTCATTCATTCAGCACAATAAAAATCTTTCCACGGACAGTCTCCATAACGATCAAAAATCAATTATCAAATGTGTGCAAAACCACACTTCTTCACTCATCAATTCTAGCACTCACAGCACTCCTGCTAGTGTTACAATTCATTTATGAATATTTGAATCACTTCTCTAAAGAAATACAACCAACAACTGCAAAACTACATGCAAGGTTTTAATTATTCTCTTAGTGCCTTGCCATGAAGTTTGTTCTAACATTTCTCCAGCTGGCCAAGAAAAGCAAGTATGTGTCAAGGTCAGAGAGAAATAGTTGGTTCTTGCTTCATCTGAATTCCAGTTCTGGGCAACAAAAAAATCCAGTAATTTAAACAGGAAACTGGCTTGACAGCTCTGAATTCATCTTTTCCATGAATGGAGAAGCGACATGCAGCAAGTCTGTCTGCTTCTGCTTGTTCCATCACTGAGGGGAGGAAAAATTTTTTTTAAAAAGCCTTAGATTTGGTCTTGCTGAAGATCATCTGCAAGCAGTGGCTGATTTAATAAACCTATCCTTCAAGAACGTATGTGACATGTAAATTGCAGACCAGAGCAGTGTGGTGCTTTCCTAATACTACAGAGTTGGTTTCTAATATGAACTGGAGTCTCTTGCACAAAAATTGAGAATAATCAAGTGCAAGTGCTGCCAGGTCCACCATTCATTGTCATACAATTTAGTGAAGCTTTGGTGACATTGAAAGCACTCTATGGTTTTACTACAGCTTAACTGCTGCATAACTGCTGCACCGTTTTTTAAAAAAAAAATCAATTTTATTGGAATAAATTCTCTTTTGTGGCAAACACTGTTCATATTTGGTACTGAAATTTTAACAGAGCATACATAATCATGAGGACATTTCCTTAAAATCTGAGCCACTATGGCAGTGAGTCACAGGAAAAAAAAAAAACTTTCTAAAACCAGAGCCATACTTCATCTAAGAAACACAGTAAGAAATGAGACCACTACCCCAACTTTAGAAGGTGCAAAATAATTCAGAAGTACTCAGCAGCACAGTCCTTTGAAAAGGTGTCTTCTTGACCTCATGTTTTGAGTAGCCCTCTTATGCCAGAAGTCATATGTCATAACCTCTCCAGTTAGCCTGAGCTGTAATGTTTTACTTTGATAATATCTTGGCATAGTAAGTTCTACCGGTCAAATGTCTTTGAGAGGTCAGCTCATTCTTGCACCCAACCACATGAAGACATTTTTTTTTCATTCAATCATCACTCCAACTCCACAGACTGTTAACAGGCAATACTGGGTTTGAATATAAGTTCAACATAGAATATTGGTAAAACAACTACATGTACTTTGAAAGAGACATTAAGCAGTTTTAGCATACAGTACATTTTTTATCCTTGCACATGCACAGACACACAATACAGGCAGACAATGAGAGAGGCATAAACTAAAATTTTCAAAGTAGCCAAAAAGTCTTAGAAATGGTATTATGGAGATTCCTTTGAAAACTGCAGCTATGATTTTTGCAAGTCTCCTCATTTGCTTTTTGTATAAGGGTTAATCAGATAATTTAGTGATAAGTACTCAAATAATGCATACCTAGAAAGTAAAGAAAAAGTCTTTTGCATATAGAAGGAAGAGGAGAAAGACAGGGGAAGGGAGGTTATAGTGTGAGTTTTTGAGGAAGGTACTTTTTGGTCTACCCTTTAATGTATGGGAGTTCAGTATGCTTTAACTGCTACTTTGAAAATGCCCCATTTTGTCTGCAGAGCAAACCAAAAGGTGTCTGAAACCATTAAACTTCCAGGTATTACCCAAAACAACTATTTAAAAGGACACGTAGTGAATCCTGCTTAAAATCTAATAACAAGAAGTATTTTATATTGTCTGAGGAAATCTAGGAAATCTAGGATGTCCTGAGCCTCACAGTTGTCCGTACTTTATGTGACTATTTCAGGATGTTTTTAAAACTGCTCATTCATGAACACACTTTCCTAAAACATGTAGTCTTAGCGCTTCCATGTTTTGGTGCGTACTTCTGGAACAAGCCTATCTGATGCAATTATTCACAGTGTTCTGAAGTGGCCTGCATTAGAGAAAGCCTCATCCATCTCCTCATTTCACATAAAACCATTAAGCTGTTCTGAATGGTAAAGTCATCTTTTTGTAATTACAACTCTAAATTAAGGCTTTTGTGTTGTTAATTCTCCAGGAAAACTTGCACCTATGTTTTACAATGAAAGGAAAAATACCAATATACATCTTACTAAAACTTTATGAATGAATCCATTGTATCACTGATGAAACATGCATAAAGCTAAAATCTGTTCTATTATTCACACTACTTTTTTTCCTTCTACAGGAACAGAAGCTGACCTAAAATGATTTTCCTTTCTGAAACGAAATGCAGAGAGTGGGCTGTGCTGCAAATACAGCCTTTTCAGACATCTTAAAAAAAAAGTTATTAAGAGTGGAACAAAAAGAAATTTAAGTCATTAATGGAAACTTTACACAAGACCCAATTCTGCAAACACTTACACAACTGAGTAACTTCACAGACATAAATAATCTGCTTAAGTCCAATGGGGCTACTCTTATTTTCAAAACTACTCATACTTATTAAGTGTGAGTAGAATCATGACACAATAGATTTAACAAAAAATGAAATCAAGACATTTTACTATGAGGCTGGAAAACTTCTTCCAAAAAGGCAGTACCCAAAACACTTTATCAGATTCTACTCATCTGCTCTAAGCAAAAATCCAATGCTTAGAATTGTTTCAGACCAAACCTGAAGTTTCCCAAATGACTTGCAAATATTTTTAAAATGGTTAATTGGCTCTAGAGATACTAACTAGGTTACTAATTTTGGCAAACACTCTGACATCTCAGGTATCTCTACAAACCATCATGTTTAAGTGCTTAACAAGGAAAGCTTGCTTTTCAAAGTGCTTATTAGTGCATTTCCCTTTGACTGCAATGGGATTTTCAAGTACTCAGCCCTTCTGAGTAAGGGAATACTTAATACCAGGACACAGCAGTGCAAATAAAGAAATCTCTAATTAGGTCATCCAGATTTTATAGCTTTTACCTGAATAACTAATTTTTGTATTGTTCTAGAGATGATAAACTATCACACACCAAAAACAAAAACAACCAAACAAAACCAAACCCCTAGAAATCATGACACAAAGCACACGCCCTTTCTATGAGGATGCTAATAAAAGACTGGAGCTTTGATCTTCTTTTGAACAATCACTCATACAGTGGCAGAAATAACCTTAACCCACCAAAATATATTCAGCCAACACTACAAGATGCCAGTGCTTCCTCAACAAGCATTAAATAGATGATGACTTCACATGAGAAGTCCTTTAATCCTTTGTGTATTACTTTGTTGTCTAAGCACACAGCAAAAACCTTCCTGCTGTACCTCTCCCTGGATCTACGGATAGCATTCTCTACAACTTCGATGCAACAAGATGCAGTTCATTTTTTAAGTGTAGAATCAATATTCTGAAGTGGCAACCTGGGTGGGTTTTCTTCCCCTTATATGAATGCTTGTAACCATTACTGAATCATTTCTCATCTGCTATCTTGCATAATGTCAGCGTTTCCTCTTTCAACTTTGCCTTTGTTTCTGCTGCATCTCCACTTTCAGAACCTGCTTCCAAACTCACTTTGGAGGTATTTAGTCATAGCAGAGTGGTAAAGTGACTTCCTTGGAATGCTCACTTCATGCTATGTTAAACAAACAAACAAACAAAACCACACCAAACATACGGAAAAAAAAAAAAAAGTCACTTCCTGATACTTTCATTGATTTTTTTCTCCTAAATTTTAGGATGCTAGTGACTCAGCTCCCAAATGAAATGATGAAAAGCTGTCAGGAAACTATTTATATCTTGCAAGTTATTAAGTGTTGCAAATGTTTATGTTGTAATTCAGAGAAATTATCTGTTACCAATCCTTCAGCTGTCTCAATCACGGATTTCCTAACGTAACACACCCATATAACCAAAAGACAGATCAATACGCGTCTGATAATCACCAAACATAAACTGCCCATTTATAGTATTGATCAGCAGCTTTTTTTACACGTGCAATAGTTCGAGGGAATAACAGGCACTTGGCAGTATCAACACTGTGCTGACAGAAAGAGAAACTGGCTGGCGCTCGTGCAACATCATGTCAGTAGATACCGCGTCCATCAAACACTGACAGTTTGGCAGATCAGACGCTCTCTGCCATAATGTCATAATGACTTCAATTTACTTCTCCACAGCACCCAAGGGCTGCGATTTCATCAGCTATCCAAGTCTCTTCTCTTCAAGAACAAGATTCTTGCTTTTACATCCTTGACAGCTTCATATATTGCTTTAAAGTTTCCTCGTAGGCACAACCAGAACAGTAAGAAACACAAAGCTGTTAACTGGTTTCCTTGTAATTTATATGAATAACTTAAGTCTTATATAGTAACTAAAATTTCATGCTCAAAATTCAAACAGCAGCAAGTTTCAAGTGCTGAAAAACAAACAGAAGAAATAAATCCCATAAACCCCACTGGGGTAGCAATTTTCACAAGCTCAAGGTTGAGAGGGCTGCCTACACTTCTAACTGAAGTCTAAAGACACTAGCATTCAACATCTAGAAATGTGCTTCCATTCACCAAGAGGACGCAAAACCAGCTTTAATTGAGGATAAGCTCCAGCACAGAGATGAAGCCTGATATTGGCTACTCTCTACCCGTGAGTGGAGAAAAGCACAGGCAGCAACATGCTTTCCAGTGGCAGCAGTGAGAAAAAACACACATCACTGCATTAGGTCACCAAGATACCGCCAGCAACCAGGAGATACTCAAGTATTTCCTCACAGTTAGTCAGATGCAGCAACAGGAGGAATGACTGTGTCAATCAGCAGCCGGAATGAAACTGCTATTTGAGTTTTGTCATAAAAGTGTTGCAGGTTCCTTAACTTCACTACACCGGTATTTTTAACTAGACAGGTACTTTTTTTCCTTTCTATCTTCCAACTCCCTCAGGCCTTCTCTGCTGGCCAATATGGCTGAAATACTTTATATGGTCTTGAATCGCAAAATTGGAATCTTTTCCTTTAAAACTTAATGAGTGGAAAAAAATGTGCATCAAACCTATTCTTTTGAAAGAACAGAGAGACTCAGAATTGAGAACTCAAATGTGAGTTTCTGTATGCGATTTCTGTTTGCCACAGGAAACATTTTGTTCTTGTAGAGCACAGGCAACTAGACCTACACTTCTGGTAAACTGTAGGTAGAAAAACCTACCCACCTGAAAGTGAAGACAGGGATGAAGAGGCAGGCTTTCCACCAGAGGACTTCAAAGTACTCCCCAACTCAAACAAAAATGTCTCAACAATTCCAGTGGAGGTGAGCCACCACCTCCAGGCTATATCCCAGGCCTCATGTCTCCACCTCTTCCACCCAGTCCCTCCACCGGGGCTCTGCCCTCCACTATATGGCCACTACAAAGACAGATACCATGCCATGAGGGACAGGAGCTCTCTCTTATGCAATTTCAGTGCTTAAGAAGCCTGGCCCATTGGGCTTGAAAGGATAAGAGACCCATACAGCATGAGGCAGAACTTCCATGTTGTTGCATCAGCATAAAGCAAACTACGTTTTCATGGCAGTTTGTACCACTGCAATGGTTACATCCTATGCATAGGGCAAAAAAAAATAGCTTCATTTTATCTGCAAATTTGATTTTAAAAAATAAAACAACTTCTCATTCACCTAATAGTTTTTAAAAATTAAGTAACAAGAAACAATTCTAAAGAAAAGTTTATATAAGCTACCTAGCTTACACCACAGCAAGTGACTGTTATATAAATACAGAGTAATTACATCTTAACCCCCCTAATTCGTGAGACAGATCTTGTTAATCTGAAGTAGTATGCAAACTCTGTTTGTTACGCTGCAAAACCTCTCCAGATTATTAAATTAGTAAGATCAGGTACTGCATGACCCAGCTCAAACATGCCGACGCCTGCTACACTGCTGGATGCCTCACCTGTCAGTAACCGCAGGACGAGAAACCAAGCACAAGACAGTCAAATCTGACTGCACCCTGGTGACTGCATCAACTTGGTCTTACCACATTTTAGCATACTTGCCCATTGCTACATCCCAACCAAATCCCTTCCTCCTCACCCTTGAAGAGCTTGATAGGACATCTAGCGTGTTATTCATATCTCTTGGCTGACCTGGTTTTCACGTTTATCAGTGTCACAACCACGAAAAAAAAAAAAAAAA